>LR812536.1:50934345-51534345 GCA_903798195.1 Danio kyathit
TGATACAGCAGGTAAAATAAGTATTCAACACCTCACAATTTTTTTGGTTATTTTTAAAGATGCTGTTGACTGGAAATGTTTACCAGGGGTCTAAAATAATATAAATGATCTAAGATGATTTGGCAGATCATGGATCTTTTAATCTTGATAACTGATCTCTGGCTAATTTGGTTCTTCAAACAGGTTCACGAATCAGATTAAAATGTCTGGATAAACTGATCTGAGATCGCTGCGTGTGTTGTGAAGGACTGATCTATCGATCCTTGAAATCATGATCAGCAATGCAACGATTGGCTGACGGCACAGCAGCGTAATGACATCATCTGATTAATATTCAATTAACCATGTGAGCAAAATTACATAAAATTAGCCAGGGACATGCAGAGACCTTTAAAGGGACAAGGGCGCTTTTTATTAAATAATAACAATAATTGTACTTTAATAAATAAAACATATTAAAGGAGATTTCCACCCTAAATTCACCATATCTCACCCTTAAAAGGATAGTTCATTCAAAACTAATAATTCTGTCACCATTTACTCACCTTTTACTTGTTCCAAACCTATTTGACTTTTTTTTTCTTCTGTTGAACACAATATAATATTTTGAAGAAAGCAGGAAACCTGTAACCATTGACTTTCATGGTATTTGTTTTTCCTACTCTGGAAGTCAATGATTTCAAGTTTATAGCTTTCTTTAAAATATCTTTTTAATCTTTAATTAGTTAGTGTTCAACAACGGGCAACGCAGTGGTGCAGTAGGTAGTGCTGTTGCCTCACAGCAAGAACGTCGCTGGGTCGCAGGTTCGAACCTCGGCTGGGCTGGGTCAGTTGGCGTTTCTGTGTGGAGTTTGCATGTTCTCCCTGCGTTCGCATGGGTTTCCTCTGGGTGCTCCGGTTTCCCCCACAGTCCAAAGACATGCAGTACAGGTGAATTGGGTAGGCTAAATTGTCCGTAGTGTATGAGTGTGAATGTGTGTGTGGAAATTCCCAGAGATGGGTTGCGGCTGGAAGGGCATCCGCTGCGTAAAATCGTGCTGGATAAGTTGGTGGTTCATTCCACTGTGGCGACCCCGCAAGGGACAAAAGCCGACAAGAAAATGAATGAATGAATGAGTGTTCAACAACGATTCGTAACCACTTGAGGGTGAGTAAATTTAAATTTTGGGGTGAACTATCCCTTTTCAATCTATTATTTTTGTTTGAGGTTTTTTTCTTCTGTTGAACAAAATAATAAAATATTCTGAAGAATGTAGGACACACTGACATCCACTGACTTCCATAGCTAGCCTATGTGTACATGTTTTATAGCTTCAATTACAGTTTTTCTCAGTGGCTTTGGTGCATTTCTCACAACACTATTTACATTTGCACAACAGTTAATGCATTTCTCAAAACAGTCATTTGTGCACATCATAGTAGCAGTTTCTCATTCCTTTCAACAAATTGCAAATGCTTTTGGACATGCATCAATTGCTTTCATACAACTCTCTGCTGTTTGCAACATTATCATTTGCTTATGTCATGTCAGTCAAAATTACAGTTTTTCTCAGTCGCTTTGGTGCATTTCTCACAACACTATTTACATTTGCACAACAGTTAATGCATTTCTCAAAACAATTAGTGCAAACTGCAAAACCTAGTGGATAACCTGCAAAAGCGCATCACTGGCTCAAAATGGAGAGCTCATTCCTCAAAAGCAAGTATTCATGTCAATGAAAGTGTCAGTGTCATCAAGATGAAAAGTCCTGCCACCATTGTTTATGAACAAGATAGTCAAATGGCTTTGTCATGTTTTCATTATGACACCCTGGACATTTTCTCCAATGCAAAAAAGTCAGATTTGGGTGACACTTTCTGAAAATGCTCAAGACAGCACTATATACTATTAGCAGCCATTTGAAAACTACAGTAAAGTTAGACATCACTGCATTTAGTGAGGTATCTGAGTACAAGACACTGAATATGTATGTTTCACATTTTTACTGCATTTGCTCTTTACAATTCTAATTTATTCACAGCATTGTGCAAAAGAATAAACACACCCTTATTTACAACAAACATAAACTTCCTTTGGGTAGAGCTGTGCACAACTGTAGACAATACTGCAGTACATATTGAAACTGACCCTACAACATACACCGGTCTGTAAATCATTCATCAAATTGTTCAATTTAGGAGACATTTTCAGAAAAAAAAGATTAAAATTTTTTAAATAAAATTAGATTGACAGATTTTGACAACTAGTTCAACATTTTTTTCTGTAATGACTCAAGTAATGAAATGAGGACTATTAGTTTCATATGGAATGACTATTCAGCGGAGTGAACCAACTTATCCAGCATATGTTTTACGCAGCGGAGGAAACCGGAGCACCCGGAGGAAACCCATGCGAACGCGGGAAGAAATTGCAAACTCCACACAGAAACACCAACTGACCCAGCCGAGGCTCAAACCAGTGACCTTCTTGCTGTGAGGCGACAGCACTACCTACTGTGCCACTGTATTGCCCCGTGACAGTTGTTATTACAGATAAATCATTTTTCAGATTAAATTTGTTTTTTTATTATTTTTATGTTTGGATTGTTTAGTTTTTTTTACCAAGATCTGGGTCAATTTCATGTCAACAGCTCCTTTAGAAATATATTTACCAAGAAAGATCATAACATGTTCAATACTTTACCTACTGTATATTTGAACAGTACATATTTGTATACAAATGGTTCAATGTATAAATTGCCATTTTTACAATATTTTGAAATACATGTTGCATATACATACAGTATGTTTGTATATATATGATATAATTTTATATAAGAAATCCATATGTGAAATATGTGAATTATATGTGAAATCCAAACATGAAATGTGGGATTTACATATATTGCCATAAATCAAATTTCTGGGAACGTATAATATGTATTCTATGTTAAATATACTGTAGAGATTTGGAATTGTCTTCAATCTGAAGATGTTTGTTAAAGGGTCACAAATCCCTTGACTAAATTTTCTGAAGTTTTAACATATTTATATGTGTTAAACATCAATTTGGAAAACATTATCATATGTTAGCTTTAAGGAACAACTGGCTAATTTGGGTTTTTCCTTATCCATTTCATCTTCCTAGTTTAAAATCTAAAACCCATTCATTCATTCATTTTCTTTTTGGCTTAGTCCCTTTATTAATCCAGGGTAGCCACAGCGGAATGAACCGCCAACTTATCCATCACGTTTTCACGCAGCGGATGCCCTTCCAGCCGCAACCCATCTCTGGGAAACATCCATACACACTCATTCACACTCATACACTACGGACAATTTAGCCTACCCAATTCACCTGTACCGCATGTCTTTGGACTGTGGGGGAAACCGGAGCACCCGGAGGAAACCCATGCAAACGCAGGGAGAACATGCAAACTCCACACAGAAAAGCCAACTGACCCAGCCGAGGCTCGAACCAGCGACATTCTTGCTGTGAGGCGACTGCACTACCTACTGCGCCACTGCGTCACCCACCACACACCATCTGCAACCCAAATTCCAGAAAAGTTAGGACATTTTTTTGAAAAATACAATAAAATCAAAATATGCTTTTTTTTCTTTAACTTTTAATTAGGGTGTCATGGTGGCACAGTGGGTATAGCAAGATCGCCTCACAGCAAGAAGGTCGCTGGTTCCAGCCTTGGCTGGGTCAGTTCGCATTTCTGTGTGAAATTCGCATGTTCTCCCCATGTTGGTGTGGGTTTCCTCCGAGTGCTCCGGTTTCCCCCACAAGTCCAAAGACATTCGCTATAGGTGAATTGGGTAAGCTAAAAATTGTAGTGTATGTGTGTGAATGAGAGTGTATGAGTGTTTCCCAGTGATGGGTTGCAGCTGGAAGGGCATCCACTGCATAAAACATATGCCGGATAAGTTGGCGGTTCATTCCGCTGTGGCGACTCCAGAACTGGGAAACACCCATACACTCTCACATTCACACACACACTCATACACTACAGCTAATTTTTTTAGTTTATCCAATTTACCTATACCGGACTGGACTGTGGGGGAAACTGGAGTACCCATAGGAAACCCACATGAACACGAGGAGAATATGCAAACTCCACACAGAAATGCCAACTGGTCCAGCCAGGACTCGTACCAGCAACCTTCTTGCTGTGCGGCGACAGTGCTAACCTGAGCCACTGTGCCATCCTACACCCTCAATCAGTATGGGCAAAGCCCCTTTAAGGCAAGTCATTTCACTCAGTAGCCATCTTTGAAAGAACTCTCGGGCTCTCTGCCATTCTGTTAGAATGGGGAAACATCAAATTCTCCAAAACAGTTTGCCAGGCTTACAGTTAAATTACATATTTGGAATCACCAATGAAATAAACAACAACTTAAAGTCCCTTAACAACTTAAGTCTCATAAGTTCATTTCTAAATGTTAGAATCACAAAGGTTGTCCAAGCTAATGTGCATGTGCACTCAAAAGGTCCTCTAAAAGGGTCCTCGACCGATCCTGCTGTCTTCTGAAGTAATTCCCAACTTAGTTTGATGGACAAATATATATACAGTATAGACATACATACATAGACACGATTATGCCTTCAAGCTGTTGTAAATGCAATGTCACACTCTTAGCACTGCGATATGGCTGTATATCAGCACTGCTGTGAAACTATGCATGTGTCACAGCAGTGCTCATATACAGCCACCATATTGCAGTGCTACGAGTGTGTGATATTGCTCATATAACATATTCAGGCATTGCTAGAATTAAAATAAAAAGTTCAGGTCAGCATGTGAATAGCTGGCGAGTTTCATACTCATAACACTTCTCGTTCAATATAACACTTTCATTGGACTGGAATTGCAGTGATTGGTCAAAACAGGACAGTGTATTAGGACTTTTGCCACAATTGTGAGAATGACTAATACACAGAAATGGATGAGTTGCAGTTAAAAAAAAAATGGCAACAGTCTGGTTTTCCCTATGAGAGTTTCAGTTCACAAAACCACATTAGAGAACTGTGTATGAGAGCAGCGTAAAAAGTGAAAACAGGTCACACTTTATTTTTTTTTGGTCCATTTGTTGAATTTAAGTTACATTGCATCTAAATGCCAACTAATTCTCATTAGATTATAAGTAGACTGTTAGGTTGGGGTTAGGATTAGTGTAAATTGACATGTACTTGCAAAGTTTCTTATAGTCAGTAAATGTCTATTGAAGGAGCAGTATCAACAGATATTAAGCAGACAGTCTACTAATACTCAAATAGACCATCAAAATAAAGTGTTACCAAAACACATATTGGTCCATCTCCCTGTCAGTTAAATCAATTTCCTCTATAATTGTTTGCTTGCTTAGAACTGAACCTGTGCAACCGCAGTCCAGCCACCTGCACACACATACACTTCCCTTTTCCTACATAAAACTAGGTCATGTGTGGTTTAAAGTCAAAAAAGAAAATAAAAAACATAAAAAGAAATTCCACTCTTATTATTTTCCACTCTTAAGAAACATTTAAGAACTGTTCTTATAATTAAATAACTGAATTATACAAATGACAAATGAAATCCATTACAATTGTGTAATTTTAATGTGGATTTTATATTAAGAAATCTTCACAGACTATCTTAATCTGGCTGGATTATATTGTTTAACATTAGATATGCAGGCTACAGACTTAAATGTTTCAAATTTCAGACAATACTATCTGGATTGTCATGCAGTTAAATTATCGGTATTCATATGCTCAGTTCATTATATCTGAAAGAATGTCATAGTTTGTTTGGTGACATTAGAGTGTTACATTTCCTCAGTTTGTGTAAATAAACGGTTGGGATTTTTAAGCAGATCATTCACAGTCACATTCTAAATGAAACCAAACTTTAAAACAGCAAAGTAAATACACTTTAAGATGTTTGAATGTGTTTGAAGACTCCCATATACTGTGCTTTTGTTTATTATTGTTAATAGTCCCCTGAAACTAATAATCATTTATATTATTTTGACATAACTCCATAATTATACACACAAAAAATAGTTTCTCTAAATTGTGTAGAAGCATATGTTATAGTAAAATGCTTTTAATTTGATTGAGTGAGTATTTATATTTATGTTGATATGATTTAGTATAATTAGCTGATGCTACCCTATTGAAAAAGTCGAATGGAACAATAAATGACTACTTTTTAAATATTATAAAAATGATTTTTTTTTTTTTTTATTATATTTGGAAACTGTAGACGATTCTAAAAATGTAAAAGCTAAAAAAACTTTACAGCTCTGGTTTATGTAGTCTTTCACTTTCACAGCTTTTACACTTTGTAGTTTTTTCTCCTTTATTTATTTATGTCACGATTTACTCTAAATAAATAAATACATTATAGAATTAGTTAGTAAATATACACTCGCCAAATTATTATAGTTAAAAACACTGACAGGTAAAAAAAATAGCTTCAAGAGCTCCAAACACTGCAAGGGACGCGACGCGACGCTCAGGACGCGAGTTTCTGATTGGTCTACAGCCGTGCGACGTCATCATGGAAGACGCTCACTGGACGGGTGTCATCATCACACGCGCGTGGATCAGGTTTCGCTGGATGGAGCGCGGCTCTCGCGCAGGCCTGCGGTAACAATGGCGACTGGAAAAATCCCTCACCTTTGCCGTTTCCTCTAAATATCACCGCTGGAAATGCGCTGCTCGGGGTGTGACGCTGGAAACATGTCTATTTATATATTGTGAGTAATACTAGTATTTTAGGTGAAGCGCGTGCGCGCGTCACGGCAGCTTTAATAATAACGGATTGAAGATGGCGGAGTTTTCTCCGGTGCTGCCTCCGTTGCGGGATGATGGAGGAGGGGGACGTTATGGACAGCCGCTGTTCCCCAGATCCCGGTCTGGTTCGGAGTCCGACAGTGAATTGTCGCAGAGTTTGGCCCGTACGAAGACGCGCTCGTACGGCAGCACCGCGAGCGTCACCGCACCTTTAGGAGAGAAATACATAGAGCATCGCGTAACGGACGGGGAGACACTGCAGGGAATAGCACTCAAATATGGCGTTACGGTAAGAATATAAGCCTCACATTAATATAATCGCATACATAAACAGGAAACCATGGCCTGGTCATCTGCACGAGTGTTGTGCATCTTTTTTTGGCTATATAGTCGCGACATTGACTGTGACTCAAACACTTTTGAGGTGCCTATCTAGAGAATGTTTTTGGAAATTACAAAACCTAAAATTAATAAAGAAGCCCTTGCAGCAATGTTAATTTCCGTTCATATATCAAAACCTCGTGAGCACTTCGACAGCGTTGTGCATCATAATAGCTTGTGTTGTTTTGGGCCATCTTTGACGCACCTGCAAGTTTGGGCCAATCCCAGCTGACCAAAAATATGAAATCGAAACCTAAAATTATAAATGGTATAAAAACAAATATTTTAATGGCTTTTAATAATTTTTTTTTTTAATTGGGAGTAGTCATTTTAGATCTGGATAACAGACTTCAACTTGCAACCTGAGACTGCATATCTCAGAGATGCAATGTCAGACATAATGCACTCAATGGAGCTAGAGATGTCACCTCTCCAAGTTTCATTTACATAGTAACGTCTAGAAAGAAAGGTCTTAAATGGCATTATCAAACTCCTGAAAGCTTAGAAGAAATGTGATAATATTACTGGATGAACATTTGTTTATTATGTCTTTAAGGGAATCTTGTCAAAACATTTCCTCATGTCTAGGATGCTTTTGCATAGTAAACCTAGTAAGCCCTCTAGTTTTTGGTTCTTAAAACTGATATTTTTCATTAATATTCAGTTATTTTTCATTATTCATTTAGGGATAGAAAGAAGTTATTTGTATTTGATTCAAATGAACAGAACTGAGTAAGGGAAAATTTTCCAGATCAAAGAAGGGAGAGTCCAAAAAAAAAAAACACCTTTTGGTTGTCGGTCATATGAGCTAATGCTGGTTTGAAGGTGTTTAACTGCCAGTGCAAAATGTTTTGGAAGTTTCCCTTCCAATGTGTTATCTGCGTGACTCTGATATCTAGATTAACTGTGTAGAGATATATAATTGGACAAAATATGAGATAAAGTGATGAATGTAACTCATTACTATTAATTCAAAACATTAAACTATTTGGATTTTGAGAAAGACTTTGGGAATTAAATGGGTATGTAAACTGATTGCATGAAAGCAGGAATTGGTTCCCCTATGGAAATCACATTCTTCTTTATAACCTTGATCTCAAAGCAAATATTTATGTAGTTTGGTTCGTTACACAACTCGTATGCTGGTAATCTCTAAAACAAGCTCACTGTAGGTGTATGGGTTCATATTTTGGACTCCTTACTGGATATATGAAAGTAAAATGTAATATTATTGTGTGTTTATAATTTTCCTTTATCTCCACAGATGGAGCAAATCAAAAGAGTCAATAAATTATTCAGCAATGACTGCATATTCCTGCGAAACACGCTCAGCATTCCAGTTAAGTCTGAAAAACGCTCACTCTTTAATGGACTGTCTCTGGAATCGCCAGACAGTGAGGGAAACACACCTCAGGAGTCACCGTGCGTGAGTCAGGATGTGGACGCTCCATCGCCCCCACCAGAACCATCCGTCCCGGAGCCCAACACCCGGCCCGTGCAGGCGGAGGAGCTGTCCGCTAAAGACTACTTACACCGGCTGGACTTGCAGATCAAACAGTCCAAGCAAGCCGCCCGCAAACTGAAAGAGGATGGTGGGAGGTAAATTAACTTTTGACCTGCATTGTAATCTGTCTGCCTTACTTAAAAGATCGGTAGATGTAATAATCGTAAACAGAAGCTCTACAGAAGCCGTCTAGCTTTGTTTAGGTTGTCTTTTAAAAATACGCATCCTAAAAACTGTTTTTTACTCCTAAAGGAAGTAGGATTCTTTACTCGCACGGGTGAGTGGGCTTGACAAACCACCTGTAGAAAACGCACACTTTCATCTCTCTGTAATTTTATCTGACACTTGTACCAGTTTTGTACATTTGCACCGGTACATTTTCTTATGATCACTCAACATCTAAAAAAACAAAAACAAAAGTGCATTTATGAAGTGAGCTTCACACAGGTGAGCGGGCTTGACAAACCACCTGTAGAAACACTCTTCTCTCTAAAAATAAAACACTCATCCTCCTATATTTAGCACTTAATTCTTTGAGCAAAAACAGTTCCTTTTGTATAGTTATCACTTCTTGTGTGTATTGCCTCTTGTTGTTGAATCGCTGAATGCCTACTCAATTGTAAAGTCTGATTTATACTTTCGCCTGGCACCGCATCGTGCACTTCCGCTGACTGTGCGCGTACCTTACGAAACGGATGAGACTTTTATACTTGATGCGTTCGCCGTTGTGATAATCTTTAAAACCACAGGGGGCGGTCAAAAGATAACCACCTCAAAAGACGGTTAAACATACAGTAGAAGTAGGAAATGACAACAGAACATGGGTTGTTCTACTAATATATTTTTAATTATGCAAAGAATAAACCATTAACACCATTAAAGTCTAGAATTTTGTAGTTTTATAATTTTGTAATTATTAAATTAAAACCTTTGAATGGTGGAAAAACATATTCTGTAATATTAAAACCACCCGGGTCTCCACTTTTGCCATGGCCTCTCTTTTTGGTTTTAACAAACTTGTCCTTCAAGTTTTTCTAAACTTTTTAACAAAAACTTTCCTTCTTTCTCACTGTTGCAATTTCTAGCCAATAATTATTGGTTATCTGATTCTCCCTATGATCATGCATGGACGGATCATAAAGATGTCTGTACAGTCGTACCTATTTCAAACAAAATCTCTTCAAAGTGATTCATATTCAACTCAAATCAAACAATGCGCCACGCGAACTGTTCGCTCAAGTCTCAAAAAAAATTTTTGTACGCTCCGTCAGCCAAAATCATGTCGGGCGCACCCAAAGCGAACCTCCGCAAACACAGTGATGACGTACATTCGATGCTTAAGTCGCTTTGGACAAAAGTGTCTGCTAAATGTAAATGTAAAGGGTGTATACAGAGACGTAATATGTGCCCTTAAGTGTTGTCGGCAATATCTACATTGAATCTGAATATTTGAAACTATAGTGATAGAGTGACATACATCATAATCTGAAAACCACAATCCCAGAGCCAGGAAAACAATCCAACCCTATCCATTGACTTTGTATAGGGGAAATCTGCCTCCTTGTCATTTGTGACTTATAACAAAAAGAGAACAATGCCTACAAGCTGCTATGTGACAAGGTGTACAGTAAACATTTAAAAAAAAAAACCAGAGCTATGTTTTTGTAGCATGTCGTCACTTCCTCACCGGTACTGTTGTATTGGCATATGCAATACAGCGTTTTGGCTGTTTTTGTGGATATGTGTAAATGCAGATTGCTTTGACAATGTTTTGTAGACGTTTTGACCTGCAACACACTGATCCAAAAAACTCCCATAGACTTGTTTGTCAAGTCTTGTTTTTGAGCTTTTGAGTTGTAAATTGGCCTTAAGGAAATAATCAGATATGCATCGTTATATAGAGTCCATGCATCCTTATATTGGGTCCGTGCATCAGCTCTTAAAGTGACGGCAGCCTAAACAAACCTTCTATTTCCTGTCATTGTTTATCAACAAAAGACAGAGAAAATCACTGTTAGACCATGCTGAAGAGCCTGAGATATTGGTTTCATTTGACTTTTTTTTGTCTCTATTGTGTATGTATGTTACTCTAATTATCAGATTGACCTGCATGTATCTTTAAAATGTACAAATATTTCAATATTGTCAATATTTCCCCATTGTATTGAATATTTATATTTGTTTTTATTTATAGTATTGTGTCAAACATAGAAATTCTAGAAAAGTTTTTAAAAAGTTAGTTGTCTTATTGTGCGTTCAGACCAGAAGCAAAAGAAGTGTCAAGCATGAGTAATTTACATGTTAAGTCAATGCAAAGACGCAAATGTTTTGCGCGTTTGACAAATTTTTACACGCAAATCGCTGGAGTTGGAAAATCTGAAGTTTAGTGGACATTCGCGTTGTGTTAACCAATCAGGAGCTTGTGCTTGTGGGGGCGTGATTATGACGTAGCGCCAGTTGTTGGTGTCTCAAGGGGAAATGCTCTTCAGGGGAACAGCTCATCAAATGGCCCGTTTCCACAGAGTGGTACAGTACGGTACTCTACGGGTCACCTTTTATCAGTTTTGTGTTATCAGGCTTGCTTGATGTCATTCTCGCTCGCGGAAATGTCAAGGTAAAGCTGTACTGGTCGTTCATATATCATATGACGAGCTCTTCTCACAAAACGGATGCTTTATACACATAAATACTTGTGTATAAATGTTCATTACTAACTTTTCTATGAACATGATTTGATTATAACTGTAGATCAATGATAAAAAAAAGCCTACTGTAACATCTGCAATTATAAATTACAATTATCGTTATAAATGCAACATATATGAACACATACAGCCCCTTACAGTCTCCAATATGTTACTAATTACAGAAAAACTACACACAGCATACATTTACTCCTTATTTGGGTTCAAAAACACGCAACATATAGCCCACAGTACGCTCACATCTGTATCTTTAATCTTCACCAGCACACGTAACCTCTTGTTAGAAAGTAATTCCGTCATTCCGAGTTCATAATAGTAAAAAAGGTGATGATAACAATTAAACATGGCAGTTTGTTCATGTTTTAGGTTACTGAAAGAATCATTTGCTGCTTTGTTTTTTCTGGCTTCTCCTTTGTTTTTTCGTGCTTCACTCTCGCGTTTGTCAGTTTCTGAAAGGATCGGATGTCAAAAGCACTTCAATTATTGTTTGAGCTTGGGTCGACCATGGCTTGCTATTATATGTATATATTATTACGATGTAATGTCTCGGCTGTGTATTTAAAAATGGCACTTTTTTTGTTTTCATTATCCTGTGTATTATATCTCTAAACCAATAGCATTCAGCTGCACGTCCTGCTTCGCCTTTAGGTACTCTTTTGTTGTGCTATGTACCCTTTGTAAAGGATACCCAAAAAGTGGTACGGTATGGTTTGCTTTTTGGTACCTTTTGACAGTGGAAACGGCCATAAACTCGTACCGAACTATACCGTACCACTCAGTGGAAACGGGCCAAAACTGGGCTCGGTTCAGTCGGAAGCACCGCTAAAAGCTTCCGTCATCCAGGTATAGTTTCTGGAGCAATTGATGAACTCACAAAGATAGGTGCACATCTGAAAGGATCTAGTGGACTCAGACAAGGCGCCAAACAAATTTACACTGTTTTTCAGCCTTCCTAAAGCTACATTCTCAATAAAATCCATGTTAGCCATTTAGCAACGAAACTAAACTAAACTTGGCAAACAGAAGCCCCACCCATGACGCAAATCCATGTCTATTGTGAAGTGAATTTGATGCACAAATTTGAGGTGCGGATGAAGCAAGTAAACTCAATGTTCACGCGTCTTATTATTACAGTTTTACTTCTAGGTAGCATAAAGGAGGTTCAGTTGTGTCCTTTTTGTACTCCTAAAAGCAAAAACTTTTTTTTTTCCTTCTAAATGATCACCAGAGCACTGTTTTAGTCAGCACACTTCAGAAAATGCTGTCAAGGTAGGAAGCTTACTGGAGCAAATGATGGCTGAGAATGAAGTTTGCTGACCTGTGTTAAACTTGTCCGTCAGATCCATTAATCTGAAGCACTGCAGGTTTTATTTTAGCTGAATTAGTCATTTGTGCGCACACATTTTCAAGCAAAAAAGGAAAAAGGCTTTTGAGGAAAGCCTTGTAGTCTCTGCTCCAATTTCAGGCAATGAGAATGGAACCAGTCAAGTCAGTCCTGTCTCGAAGCATAAGAAGACATATTACTGAGATGTCTACAGGCGAAAGCTTGCCCACATGTTCATTCAGTCAACCTGCTGAACTTTGGCAGATGTTTCTGTTGATTGCAGTAAATTACAGGTTGTAACATGTTTGACTGTTAAAACAAATTTACACTTAACTAAGAGAGGCAGACCAATGCTGGCAGTCACCAAATTGTTACATCAACACTCAGACATTACAAGATAAAATGAATACTAATTCAACTTGCTTAATCACCAAAAACATGTGTCAAATAACCCACCATATTGGAATGGTCAAATCTTGTCTGTAAGCAATGGACCGTGCATCTGCAACTACAGCCATACTAATAGAATGTCTATGTCTGCTATAGACTTCAGCAGAGGATTTAGCTAAACCTAAACAAAACAAGATGAAATCATTAGTTAATACAGATGACATAAAAATATATAGTAGGTTAAAAAACATGTTTATTTTAATATAAAAGCACAAGCAAACACATTATCTTGAAATTATTTAGCTTTTTGAGAATTTGAGTTTACAACCAGATGTGGTAGGGTTGAGTGATGTCGAATAATTTGGCATCGTACAATGTCTAATGTGAAATGTCTAAGTTCCACACAAATTACCACCTATCAAACACTTTTCCCGCGGGACTCTGACATGAATAGGCAGACTGATATGTGTGGTTATCATAGCGTCGACAAATTTGGTTGGTAAAAAAGGTGCACAACCAACAGAGGTGCTACCAAGCCAACCAATCACAGAGCTTGCGCTACGCGTCATTGTGACAAGTGGTTAAATTTTTTGAGAGGTGTGCATCAGCGTCAGCCACTGCGAGGGCTATGCAATCGCACAAATGCTTCACCGGACCATACGCGTGCACTTGATGCAGAAGTATAAATCAGCCTTTAGTCCCCCATTCATCAGGGATCTCCCTGGTGGAATGAACCCCCAACCACTCTAGCACGTTTCCCACAACAGATGCCCTTCCTGCCGCAACCCGTTACTGGGAAACACCCATATGCTCTTGCATTCACATACTGATACACTACGGCCAATTTAGTTTATTCAATTCACCTATGCGCATGTCTTTGGACTGGGGTAAACCGGAACACCTTGAGGAAACCCACGCCAACATGGGGAGAACATGCAAACTCCACATCGAAATGCTACCTGGCTCAGCTGGGACTCAAACCAGCAACCTTCTTGCTGTGAGGCAACAGTGCTAACCACCGAGCCACCGTGCCGCCCATAATGACATAATTTACTTGTTAAATCAGGCATGTCCAAACTCGGTCCTGGAGGGCCGGTGTCTTGCATATTTTAGTTCCAACCCCAATTAAACACACCTGAACCAGCTAATCAAGCTTATTCCACGTATACTAGAAACTTCCAGGCAGGTGTGTTGAAGAAAGTTGGAGCTAAACCATGCAGGACATTGGCCCTCCAGGACCGAGTTTGGACACCACTGTGTTAAATACATGTAATGTTTTCTTTTTGCACTATAAATGAAAATATTAAGTTTAAAACTGATTCATGAAAATCTTCTCTCTGGTGAAAGAGATTGCAGAAACTGTTAATTAATCATGAAGCTCTGGAAAGGACATGATAAATCCTGAGTACACGTGAACAGAAGTGAAATTTTGATCAGCTCAATACTGCAGCTGAGTCATGGAAATGCTCAATGGCCAACACTATTAATCAGCGTATTTACACTCCCAGCAACTGCCAATCCAAAAGCTTCAAACAAATCTCGACAAATTTCCACTGTTTAAACGGCCTGCTTGAGGAATACAGGAAGTCAAACAGAGCCAGATACATTTGTTTGCTCTGAAATCTCAGTGAACAGTTTCCTTTAGGCAGAGGAGAGATGGCTGGCACTGGGAAGCCAACACGTTTATCACTGTTGCCAATAGCTTTCAGTGGAAAGCAGATCAAGTGTTTCTAGATTATATCATATTGGTGCATCATAGTTAAATAGATCCACACTACTGGTTAAAAGTTTAAGAGCAGTAAGAAAAGAGCGAAAAGAAGCATCTTCTGTTCACCAAACATCCCTTTATTTGATCCAAAGTTCAATTAAAACTGTCAAATTTGTTAAGTATTTTAAAGTAAAAAACAGTTTTGTGTTTGAATGAAATCACAGGCATAAATGACATTTAACAAAGCAGAATTTTTACCATTATTACTCCTTTAGAAATCATTCTAATTTTAATCAATATTTTAATGCGCCGTTCAAGAAACATTTTATTTTACAATTATATTTTTTAGACACTTATACAGGTGTAAAATTGTGTAATTTCCTTTTTTCTTGTTACAGTATTTAATGGAGGTGTGAACCTACACTGGTCTCACGGTTCGATTCGGTTACCATTATCATGCCATCGATTCGGTTCAATTCGATATCTCGGTGCATCACGGTGCATTGACGATGCTTTCCAAACCCAATTTTATATTTTCTTCACAGCACAGCAATTCTTGTATTAAAATGTATAAATATATTTATATACTATTTGTAATACAATTTTGTCCTTTAATGCAAACAGTCAGATATATGAACTGTACCTTTAAAAACTCAAGTATATGCACAGAACAACCCAAGCATTTATAGAAAATAAACAAATATAAATATGCTGCTCGCTTTCTGAGCCTTGTCTGGCGATTTCTTTCTTACACCCCTTTGATTGGTCACGCACTCAACATAAAGATCTGCGATTGGCTCTTACGGGCTGGCGCTCTGCACCGATGATAAACACTGATACACGGCAGCGCAGCGGCGATCACAGCTGATCCATGGCACTGGATCCATGATAGACGCGGTGGGGGAAACTCTGCAGACAATCGCTCGAGTCTGTATCCAGAAGTAACATTGTAACAGCCGAGAGAAGATGAAAAGTCACGCCAGCAGGTCAAATGGGCCACAGTGAGAGAGAGTAAAGGAGTACTTTCATTTTCTCAATGGCAGTGAAATAGGGGCTTCTGCTGTAAGTGTCAGTGAAAAACTGTCAAGTAAACACACACGCAGTGAAATTGTGCACATTTTCTGATTTTTTTAAGTAGTTGAAGTGTTTTAAATACTCGCGCTCGCCTCCCTCACTATAGTAAGCTACAGAGACATAGCGGATATGAGATAAATGACGTCAGTACATAATAACCGGTTTTGATTATTACTGAACCGATACCGAATTGTCCGCGTCTGCATCGCGGTGCACTAAAGAAACAATTAATTTTGACACCCCTAGGATTTAAAAAATATAAGTTGGTACCAAATTGCAGTATCGTGACAACCAACCCTACAATATGTAGGGTTGTCACGATACTGCAATTTGGTACCAATCGATACTAAAATTTTAAAAACGTTAATTTCCCCCTAACATTTGAGCGCTTAACAGAAATGACTGATTGGCCGTGACACCACTTGTCTTCACTTACCCCACACCGAAATTCAACCATGACAATTAACGTCTATACCTACCACCATTATTGTTATTAATGTCTACGCCTTCCCCAACCCTAAACCCAACCATCACATGCTGTGTTTCCATCCAAAAATGCGAATTAACTTTATACGCAAAACTAGAATATCGCATAAAACATGTGCAAATAAAGCAGCGTTTCCATCTAACAAGTCAAAGAGAACAAAATCGTCACTTCCTGATTAACTGGCGCCAAATATCAACAGTAAAAACGGAATTTGCTGCGGTAGGAGAAGCTGCGTGAATCATTTCTTCATTTAATAAATGACTTGCGCTTTAGAAGCCAATCTTTACACGCAGGGAACGCGCAGTGGCGTTTAAAGGCTTGAGACGCGGAGCACAGACGCTCTTGATTCTGAAGGTAATTAATAATATAATAACACTAATACTTAAATGGTCACATAAATCAAATGATCTCTTATAACAAAATCACATGACTTTTTTATGCGCTTACTGGAATTTGTTCAGTAAAAGTGTTTCCATCGTAGTTTATGCACATCTTTTCTTATCGAAAAAAGTTTATCCTTCTGAGTTATGCGCATTTTAAAAATGTATGCGCATCTTGGCGTTTCCATTAACCGATTTAAAAAAAAAAATAAAAATTTTTATGTGCATATCCAAAATGTTGTGGAGGCTTTCCTACTTGATGCGCTCACCATTGTACTGTTATTTGCAACCACAGGGGGTGACGCCGAGTAGGCTAACGGTCATGACAAAACAAATTAAGAAGTCAGCGAGTGGAGTTGCAATGTGAAGTTACGTTATGAATGAATATAATATGTCAAATGAATTGGTTGTGGATACATTTGGAGAACACTCATGAAAACATTTGGTGAAAAATAAAACTCTGGCAAGTATTTCCGCCATCTTGCCAACAACATCTCATTGTGACATCTCGTATGGTTCAATGGGATGTCGATAACTGCAAGTTACGCCTCTAACTAAGTTACACATCTTTGTTACGCCCCTGTCTTGCAGTCCGCAGACAGATACACTTGCCATAAAATGCCCCTAGAATGCCCAGAAAATCCATAATTGACCATATTTGGATTGGTGCAGCTCACTGAAACGCACACACAGCTTGATGAATGCTGACCACGGCAATATAAGAATTAATTTGGCAAAATTAAAAAATTTATAAAAAAAACAAAAAACTATTTTAATAAACAAACTTGATGCCTAGTTAAATCTTTTTAACTAAATAAAGGTCATGAGTTCACCAAACTCACCGCTGTTAATAGAGTGTAACTACAGATACAGGGACACTGGAGCATTTTAAAGCCACGATTTATCAGCGGATCACTCGTATGTCAGCTTATAGACAAACCAGCTGATTGGCGTGACTTTGAAACGCTCCAGTGTCCCTGTATCTGTGTTTACACTCAGTAAACAACGGTGAGTTTGGTGAACTGATGACCTTCACGACCAATCACAGTCATTTCTGTTGTGCATGTAAACACAATGGAAAATCAGCGCTGTTTAAGAACACACCCAACAGCGCTCGAATGATATCGGGAAATGGACGTTTTTCAGATTTTAGTATCAATTGTTACCAAATTTCTGTATTGTGATAACCCTAATATATTGTTTGTATGCTTTATTTCAGAGAGGAAGATGACACAAACTCATATCAGGAAATCTGAAGGACTCTTCGTCTGTTTTCCTGCAGCACTGACAATGACCCATCATCAACTTTCCATCCCTCTTTTGCCTGCTTGGTTTTTAACTTGACCCAAACTGCAACACAGGACCACATGCCATACTCTTGTGCTGAGGGTCCATCATTGCCTTCTTCAGCAGTATTACACTGATTTTATCTCTGATTTTTATCATCGTTCTGTCGCATAATAGTAAGGGTAGTTCATTTACTATAGGAAGAGCAATGGCTGACCACATGTAGATCTCAAACTTATGATAACCTCTGCTTATATGAAACAGTTTATCCTCTATATACTGTATTACAGATAAAAACAACCCGGACTCTGTGTGGCTGCCTGCTGATTTTAATTTATATACGTTTTGTTTGCCTATAAAAGCTTTATGTGTGGGTTTGAAAGGGATAAATAATGCTGTTTTGGTGTGAATGTTGTGTTTTTTGTGTGTTGGGGGTTTAATAAATTTAAAAAAAGTTTTACTGTGCCGTTTGATTTGAGTTGTGCAGAATAAATGCTTCTGTAAACTGAGCTTCTGTTTCATGAGTCATAGATCTGGCATGAAGTATTGAGTTATTATAAGATGGATGATCACATAAAGACTATAAAAACAACCACAGGCAGTAGAGATAGTTAGATAACATTTCCATGAGAAATAAGTTTTCAGTTTTTCTGCTAACAAAAAATAAGAGTTGGTTTCTAAATTTCATTGTAGCTGGACTGGTTATTGTTTTGTTGCATTGAGACTGCCAGCAGAGGACTTGTGCACTCTATTATGGCCTGTTCCATCATAGTGGTTCAACAAACTCAGGATTAGTTTTGACAACTAAACCTGTGCAATCAGGATTTGTTGCAACCATGATGCTGATAATCAACTTTCTACATTAACTCAGAATTTAAAATTTTTTCCAAAAATGTTGAAAACCCCTGCTCTATACAATGCCCCTAGAATCAGAAGATCCATAATTGACCATATTTGGAATGGTCATCTTGAATATTAATGAGCTTGCTCTGCTCACAGACACACAGTATGATGTACCACGACAATATAATATTAATAATTAATTTGTCCAATTTTTTTATACAAACGAAGTAGTTTACTCATTTTAACATAATGGGTGGAGGTTTATTTTACCTACATGAAGAGTAAGCTCTCTAATATAAACCCATCGCACTAATGTTAACCTATTTTGCTCACAAGAATTGTTGTGGATAAGGCTAAATTATAATTAACTCACAAAAGAGACAGACAGAGATGTATTGTGTTGTATTTTTAAGCTATAATGTCAAAGAAAACAGCCAAGAATTAATATCAACCTCTGCTTGAACAGATGACAGTTGAGCTGAGTGATTTGATATGATCCAGCAGTCTACATGTGTCTATTGAAACCAATGATTGTAAAAAAAAATGGACGACGCAACAACGCCTTTTCCCATTGAACGATTTGAAGGCAAAACGCTTGATGATGGGCACAAACTGTCGCAAAACACTGCTGAAATTGGAGCCTGGGCATGCGCAGAAGGACTACCAGATGGAGCTAGAGGCGGAGCCACGGAATCAAGCTTCCAACCAATTGCTTATACGTCAAATCAACCACGCCCCCGAACTTCTTACTTGACCGCCCGTATCTGCACTTTAACAAAGGTTCGCTAATATAAATATAAGCACTTATATTTAAAAACACGTAATAATTTATGATTTAAAAACTGTGAGATGTAAGCTGTTATAATTTAATAAAAACAATGTATGTTGGACTGCAGAAATAAACAATCTTTCATACACTCAAGCCTGAGTTAGACTCAGCTATGAGCACAAAAAATATTTCTCTTATAACAGGTTGTTGGTATTTATTATCTTCACGGGGTAGAAATAACACTTGTAAAATATACCATTTTAGTAAGGTTTTTATTTTTAGTTAACAATCGACAGAATATTTCTAACGTCAGGACGAATGACGTTATGAATGTATTAAAACAAATGCTTGTCTGTTGTAAAAGTTCTTAATAATGTAAAAAAAAATACTGACATTTGTGCACTGTGCTAGTGTATTCTGGGAAATTTTCATAGCCATTCATTTCTAGTGTGGTCCTGAAAATCAAGGGATATCTAACCCTTCCCCTTAGCCCTACACTTCAAGCTAAAGAAGATTGGGGTAAGGAGAAGGCCTAAAGGGTATAATTGGGATTGGGCCTGAATAACACGTTTAGCACATTGGATGGCTCAGTCTGAAATAAAAGCTTTCTTTATCATTGACCACATGAATCCTCATTGATGGCACAGCTTATACCCCAATGCCATTACCAGTGTTGGGCAAGTTACTTTAAAAAAGTAATAGATTACAAATGACTGATTACTACTGGAAAATTGTAATCTGACTACATTACTAAATACTTCATGTAAAAAGTAATCAGATTACTAATTACTTTACTTTGAAGTTACTTTTAAAACATATAAAATAAACCTATAAAAATACTAAATAAACTGCAGCTCTTCAAGTAATTTAATATTCACTCAAAAACATAACAATGAGTTCATCACAACAGCTCGACATATTCAAAAGACTTTAGAGGCCCAATCATACACCCGGCGCAATAAGGTGCAAGACGTTTAACGTGACGTGTTGCTATTTTCAGACCAGCGCAACCCTACTTTTCATGTTTTCTGACACCTAGTTTGAATAGCAAATCTATGGTGGACTCATGGGTGTGCCGGTCTAGAAAAGAGGTGTGTTAACGCGAATTGTTGGCACGTTGCTCTTTTGAGGAACTAAAATTGCGACTGCGCCTTTGACCAACTAAAAGCTGGACTAAAAAGTCCAGCGCAGAACGCGTTAGTTGTGGGCCTTGCTTACACATTGCTTAAAACACACAGGATGTACAGCAATACATAAATATCTTTGCAAATGAAAAAGAATTAAAGGATTAAAATATTACAAAAATGATTATTTTCTAAATAAATATAAAAACCACTGCCTCCATACCTTCACCTCGGGGGCCTTTTTTAGTTTATTCATGACAATTTGCTTTTGTATAATGTTATTAATATTAGTAGTATTATTTATTATATGCATATTTATATTTGTTTTATTAAAAACAAGCTTAGATTTGCTCACCTGTCAGCTTTTGGACCATATGGGGCATAGCATGTGTATTTGGATATAAGTCAGTTTTTGACCACACTTCACACTTGACTATTATTGTTTATTCATTCGTTTTCTGGAAATTAGAACTGAATTAAGAAATAGTTTTGAAACAAATCTTTGCGCTTAACAAACAACATTTAATATGTAGGCTAATGGATGTCTTCAGCGGAAGTGTGTACAACATCGTTTTCTTATCCACGAATAAGAGCAAGACAAAGAGGCTGAATGGAGGAGGCTCATTCTTTATCTTCGCGCTGTAGATGCTCTGTTTTACTGTTTTCTCACTAGTGAAGCACTTAGTTTTTCCACTTACAAAGTCCACCATGTAAATAGCAAATGCGCCATGGCACGGCGCTGCTGACTCTTAAAGGGAATGATAGACGTGACTCTGATTGGTTTATTCTCAAAACATGCCTATAACTCATTAAGAGAATAAGCACAACACTGTTAGACCATGCGCCGCGGCGCAGAGCGTATTTTTCCATCCTTAAAATAGCAAAAGTGGATTCAGACACGCCTTTAATGCTTTTGCGCTTTAGACTTTGCGCCTAGACCATTAAAATAAAGTCCAAAAAGTTCCCCCAAGATTTACAAATCTCTCATCATTCACTTGTTTCAATCCTGTTTGTCTTTTTTACATAAAAAAAAACTGGACATGAACTGACATGAAGAAAACTGGATACCAGTAACCATTGACATCCATAGTATGAAAAAGCACTGCAGTGTTTGGGTGTTCTGTGTTTGTCTAAGGTAATTAGTCTACCAAAATGTATGACATGACTCGCGGTTTTCAACTGCATGTGTCTGGGAAATGCGAGAGTGTGCAATATCCGTTATTTAAACGGCCCTATAAGCAGCTGCTTCTCTTCACATTCAGATGATTCCTTCACTCCCGATCCTGCACAAAAATTCTATTTAGCCTGTTTAGCCTGAGTTGGGTCGCCGTGTTTTTGGATGCCAGTGTCCTCCTTGGTGACGAGTATTGTCGTAGAATGCTTTCGATTCAAGTGCTTGAACATGATGTTGGTCAAGTTAAAAGCAGTGGAAGGTTCTTTAGACTGCATTTCACAGTAATATTTTAGTTTTTACGCTCAATGAAATCAAAGTAATGTCTGTAATGTCACTTGAAGAAGCAACCACTATCGACAGCAACCACTTCAGCTCGCATTCTCCAGCAATTTAAGAGCGCATGCTTACTAACTGTCATTGCAGCAGAAAACGTGAATTAAAAGAAGCTTTTTTTCTTCCAAAAACTATATTTGTAATGTAAATAATGCAATTACACTGACTTTAGTAACTGTAATTAAATTTAAAATGTAATTCGTTACATTACTGCGTTCCTCAAAAATGTAATTAGAATACAGTAACATGTTGCTGTGGATTGCAATACACCCAATTCTGGCCATTATGAAAAACAAAACAAAAAAGACCAACGACACAAGTTATGTAATTAAAGAAAGGCAATGTTTAATAGATTTCTGGAAAAAAATCACAATATTTACATTTAAAAATACTCGATGAGTGTGAATCTCTAGCATGTGGAATATACAGAGTCGAAAAACAGAGAACCCAAACCGAGAAACGCAAACTAAAGATAGAGATGGGAGATGTAAAGATCGCCCCCTGTAGACTGGGAGTCAAAACCACAACAGAAGAAGAAAGCAATTTAATGACAGTCAAAGCTGATTCGTTTTTGGATGATTTTTGGTCGACTGAGAAACAATAATAATACGTTAATTTCCTTCATCAAATAAGATCAAAAGATTAGCGAATGCTATACACCATACAAATGTTTACGTACAGATATATGCATATGGCGCTGTAAAAGTCTATTGCGAAAGTGTTGCAAAAGCTTCTATTTTCACTGATCTGCAAGTCATAGCAAAAATCCACTGAATTTCAATCTTCTAGGTAGCAGATGCACATGTTCTGTCCTAATGCGTAAGATGTGATTGTGGCTCGTCTAGAACTAGATTGTGTTCTATTGCTGACTGCTGACTGAGAGAAGATATTGCCATCAGGAGGGAATTAGAAATACTGTCTGATTCGCAGACTATATATGATTTATTAGGAGTTCTAGCATTAGGATCTGTGTTAGTATGCCGGTCCGAGTATTTAGTAGATCTTAGCGTTGGCGCCGTTCCTACAGGCTTCCGTAGATTCTCTTGATGACGTCACCTTCGTCCTTCTCAAGGATGCCTTTATCGATGTAGGAGTCCACCTGCTGGTCCATGAAGTCCCTCAGTTTGGAGAGGTCATAGTCTAATAGAAGAAGACAGAGAAGAACGCACAAGCTGATTAGTTCAGATATTGAAGATGCTTTTTCTTTAGGGCTTGAGGAAATGGTGATGGTATTATTCATGAAAAAGCTACTTTATTCAGAGTCATTTAAAAAAATTAATTCTGCAATCAGTATTTCTTCTGAGAAACATGAAAAGATTTTTGGAAGTATTATCTGGAAGTAAAATACCACAAATTTAATAAAAAAGTAATGTTATATATGATTTTTGGGTGCCGCAGTGCCGCAGTAGGTAGTGCTGTCGCCTCACAGCAAGAAGGTCGCTGGTTCGAGCCTTGGCTGGGTCAGTTGGCGTTTCTGTGTGGAGTTTGCATGTTCTCCCTGCGTTCGCGTGGGTTTACTCCGGGTGCTCCGGTTTCCCCCACAGTCCAAAGACATGCGGTACAGGTGAATTAGGTAGGCTAAATTGTCCATAGTGTATGAGCGTGAATGAATGTGTGTGGATGTTTCCCAGAGATGGGTTGTGGCTGGAAGGGCATCCGCTGCGTAAAAACGTGCTGGATAAGTTGGCGGTTCATTCCGCTGTGGTGACCCTGGATTAATAAAGGGACTAAGCCGAAAAGAAAATGAATGAATGAATGAATATATGATTTTTAAAGATGGGTATGTAACACAGCTCTAAGTGAATGAAAACATCCAGCGGAAGTTTAAATCTGAAAGTGCACCTTGTTTAAAACTAGTGATTCTATTGATCCGACTTAGAGTCAAATGAATGATTTGTTTTGTGTTCAGATCTTCTGCCTGCATGCATTGACGTCAATATGGGACATTGCCAAATATGAAGTGCCGGATCTGGTAAAACGTGAACGTGCCTTTCCCTTCAGACACTAGCGGAGTGAGAGTGATGATGGGATTAATCATGACACGAAGATTACTATCACTGAGAGATGGCCAGCCTTGCAGCTGTGAGGAATAAAGGGTTAAAGTTAATTTTTACAACAACATCACAGTATAGCCAACCTGTGTTGTGTTTGTTCCTGTCATTTATCTGATGTTTGATACAATAACCGTCCCTGCAACGTGGGATTCACTGGCCATTTGTTATTAAAGGAAGGATCAGTAAAGACTACTAATGTATGGGACTTTGTCAGTAACTTTTACAGTTCATATGAACTAATTTCTTCTTCCTGTGGATCATAACATATAAGTGTGATTAAAATTGTTGCCTTGTTTTCTGTAGTTTGCAAACTATGTGTTAAATTGTGTGTTGTAACTTGTAATAGCTCCGTGCAATCTGTAATCATGTATCTATTATAGATCAGTGCTTGTAATGTATCTCTCAGGTTAAATCTGTATGGGCTATTCACATATTGCATCCAAAACCATGTTGAAAACGCGAAGTGTGCTTCTTCCTTTACTGATTTAAATGCGTTTTGTGCTCATGAGCTCCTGCTGTTTGTCATCAGCTGTTGCACATGCGGCACGGTCAATTTTCAAAGTAGTTCAGCTTTTGCCACTGTGTGGATTAATACGGAATGTGTGTCGTTGTTATTACTTGGGTTTAGGTTTAAGAATAGAGTATATGCTGGTGTTTAACTGCATTGCTTTAATGCATTCCTGCATTGGGCTCACACATATATTCTGTGCTCTGACTATTTCATAACCATGGTGGGCATTTCTATCCGTCTCGAGCTGAACCCAGTCGACCCAGTCATTCATGCAAGATTTGCAGTTTGACAAATATTGCAGCTGTTGGATAACATAATGTACTTTTGAGACTTTTTTTTAGTCGAGAATGTAGTTGTTTAGATTGCAACCATGCGTTTTATTAATAAGGATAGTGCCTATTTTAAACATTATTTATAATTTCGGAGATACATCACGTCTGCATCCATCAGCCTGTCACACTGAGCAGAGCAAAGACAGTTGACGATCTGCCACAAGATGGCGAGAGAGACTGCATAATAAGCCCTTAGAGGAGAAAAATTCAGCGTAATTTTAAACTACAGCTGATCAAATCATTATAGAACAGGTAAGTGCCATTCTAAGTCGATTTCTCTCTTTTGTATATACCTTAGTAATCTGGTAGTGTTTACTTTGCTTTGACTTTTTTGGGGTTAATTATTGCGATATCCTGATTCCAACAGAGAAATACTGGGAAATGTCTCGGTCACACTTTATTTTGATGGTCCGTTTGTTGAATATAAGTTACATTGCATCTACATGCCAACTAATTCTCATTAGATTATAAGAAGACTATTCGGTTGGGGTTAGGGTTAGTGTAAGTTGACATGTACTTGCAAAGTTTTTTATAGTCAGTTAAATGTCTGTTGAAGGACTGTTTAATGTCAGTATCAACAGATATTAAGCAGACAGTCTACTAATACTCAAATGGACCATCAAAATAAAGTGTTACCAATGTCTCTAGACTGGTGGCATTTCATGCCATTCAGCTTTATAATCTTAAAATGTTTCTCACCTGCTTTGTCACCACTTTAAACATTACGCTAGAGAATCATTGAAATGCTAGCTCTAAAGTGACGTTGGTGAATTAGTAACAGCTTCGGCTGTTTTGACGTCAGCTGTAGATGTGAATGAATGGCGGAAGAAAGATATTCCTAATCACGTATGTATGTTTGTATCAGATATACCTAATACCTATACAAGATTATGCAATCGAACTGTTGTATAAACGCAATATCACACTCGAATCAGTGTGATATGGCTGTATATCATCACTGGTGGGACACTAAGGCACTTGGCCTGCAGCCTCGAGTCAACGCACACCACCTCCCACAAGTGCCGATATACAGCCATATTGCACTGCTACTCATGTGATATTGCTCATATATATATATAAAGCATATTACAAATATTTTAATATAAATAACTAAACATTAAATGAGTGAATGAATCCTTAAAAATAAAATTAATAAAAAAAAAAAAACTATTTAAATATATATTTTATTGGTGATTTTTTTTACATTTGATGGTATGTTACTTTCCTCAATCTAACATTCTGTTTGTCTCTTGCCTTGGGGAACATTCTTTCCTTTTTTCTTTCTTTTTATTAAAAGTATTGCTCTTTGATGGAAGATGGAAAATGTTGACTGTGAATAATGACTGTGAAAGAATATTCTGACTGAGTAATGTTTTTTTTAGTAGCCTGTTATAAAACAGCTTTGCACTGAACAGTTTTGTAACATTAAGATATAATAACGCTCCCACAAACACATCTTCTGTCCATAAAAGATACTATTATGAATGCTCAGTGTCAAAGTTGACAGTAATGCTGTGTAAAACTCCACAAGCATGAGCATGTTTGTCTGTTTGAGAGTGGGTGTTTGTGTGGGAGACCGAAAGACTCAAACCACAGCAAACATGTAAATTTACTTCCAAAAGTACAGGTTTTGGCACAGTGTGTGTGTGTGTTTGTGTGTTTGTGTGTGTGTGTGTGTGCGTGTGTGTGAATGTGTTTGAGTACATTGTGTGGGCTAAAGAATTTGCTGGCTATTAGTTTGTGTATGTTTGTGTATTGGCCAAATTTTCAGTCCAGTGGATTCATCCTACACTGACCATTACAACTGTCCTCATAAACACAGATCAGAGCCACGGAGTTTCCTCCAGACCTCCTAATTAATGACTACTGTATGTCTGTATCGGTGTTTATAATGATCATGACTCAGAAAACACTCACACAAATGTTTTCATGAACATTGGAAAGCAGAAACAGCTTAACTATAGCTGTAGATAACAAAAAATGGGCTTAAAAAAGAAGTATCCACTTTATTTTTTAAAAAAGTAAGTGCGGGACCAGCTATTGTATGTTAAATTTGACCACCATTCTCATTCACTTCCATTGATTTTTAGCCATAAAAAAAGTTTGTTATGCTGCATATTGGCTCATAATAATATTTTAATTTAAATGCAT
The DNA here is from genome assembly GCA_903798195.1 of Danio kyathit. Taxonomy (NCBI): domain Eukaryota; kingdom Metazoa; phylum Chordata; class Actinopteri; order Cypriniformes; family Danionidae; genus Danio; species Danio kyathit. Next base: position 50,961,643 of record LR812536.1, read on the forward strand.
TGTCATCACTGTACGTCCACACATGTAGCGGAAAGACAAAAAAGCTCAACTTGGCTTGACTGGACAACATATTGCTTTAAATGGCAAATAGTTTGACTTTTACTGCCTTTTGTTGTTTCTAATCTATTACCCATAGCCAAATGAATCAGTCCTAACACAATAGCAGAAAAGAGCGCACTTCCACATCGCAAAACAAGGGGAATAAATGCGAAGGAAATAAACTACAGTGGGAACAGGTGAGCAACAGCATAAGTAACTATGGGATTAAACGAAAACCTACCTGGTGTAAGTTTATAAAACAATATGCTAATAAGACAGAAAAATTGTTGTTTTCTTTGTGTTATTGAAAAGCTTTGTTTACAGATGCCGGTGTATGATGCATGCCAGGTTAATAGTTGGCAATGTTACTTGGTAAAAAAACAAGTCATGCGTGTGAGTAGTTAACACAGAGATAGTAGTGGTATTGTTTTTAAAAACCTGTCTTTTCTAAAGAGCAATAAGTGAAGTAAGTGGAGAAGAGCACGTGATATGATTGATTGCAGCTGGTCCCTATCGGTAATCATTAGCTAGCCAATCGGATTATTACAAATCTAACATAAATATCCTTTAATATAACCATAAATATCCATACATAAAACTTTACTCCCTATCTTCGTGTTGGAAGACCCATACCCCCCCCCCCCCCCCCCCCCCTCCCCCATCCACCCCTTTTTCCTCCTCCTCATTTCTAGTTTAATCCAGGATTGGGTGACACGGCGGCTCAGTGGCTAGCACTGCTGCCTCACAGCAAGAAGTCCTAGCTGGGCCAGTCGAGTTTACGTGTTCTCCCCATGTTGGCGTGCGTTTCCTCCGAGTACTCTGGTTTCCTCCCACAGTCCAAAGACATGAGACACTAGTGAATTAAATAATAGTAGCAGTCACAAGCACTTTAAATACTGAATTTCCCTGCGTGAGTATGCACTGGTGTGGTCGGCAGTCTAATACTATAAGCTGTCATTATTAATCAAGAAATAGGCCAAACGAATAGGGGGGAGCTCTCGAGAACTATCTGATCTCGTATCCCTTTAAATGCTCATTGACCAGGCGGGAGCCTTGGGCACATCTATCTCCGAGCTCAGGGTTCAGTAGAATGGCCAAAGTGCATAAAAACATTTGTATTCACAAGTGATGTGTAGTAAACGGCCCCTTAGGAATCAATAAATGCCTAAAAACAGAAACTAAATAACAAGAAATGAGAAGACAAAAGAGGGGCCTGAATAAACTAAAGTGATTTGTGATATACAATGTTTTAAAGTTCCATAAATATGATTGGCTGATGGCACCATTTAAAAGTTTGGGGTCAGTAACATTTAAAAAAAATCATTAAATTAAATTTATCAGTAAAAGTTTTAAAAAAATAAAATACAATTTTTGAATTAAAAATTGGAATTACATGCTTTATTTGCCAGTACTGGGTTGTGGCTGGAAGGGCATCCACTGCGTAAAACATATTCTGGAATAGTTGGCGGTTCATTCCGCTGTGATGACCCCTGATAAATAAGGGACTAAGCTGAAGGAAAACGAATAAATGAATTACATGCTTTACAGTTTCCACACAAATTAAAGCTGCACTAATAAAAAAATTCTTGAGCTCCCAAACAGAATTTTATAATTGAATGATCTTGTGACACTGAAGACTAAACCATCGAGTTGTATATGTATAATTATACAACTTTAAAAAGTATATTGTTTACATTATTTTACACGTATTTGAATGTTCTTTACTCAAAAAAAAGATTTTTTAACTTGTTCAAACTACTTAATTAAAATGAGCTGAAACAACACAATTCTTCAGATTACATTGGGACAACTTAATTTTTTTATGTTCAATCCACATAAATTTGTTAAAAGTGTTACGTTAACTTAATCAATTCGTGTTGGGACAACATGAATGAACTGTGTGGAACCCTGCACTTGTTACAGTGTATGAATGTATGTATGCCCTGAGCTTCTGAAAAACCACAAAAAAATCTTGTGTTTGCACACACACTCAAAAAAAAAGAGATGTCGCTGCTTGTTTAAACTACTTATTTAAAAGCAGCTGAAACAACAGTTCTTGTGACTTTTTGAGACAACTTAATGGTTTTTGTTCAATCGACTTAAATTTGTTAACTTCATCGATTTGTGTTGGGACAACATGAATGAATTGTGTGGAACCCTGCTTTTTTTTTTTACAGTGCACTTGGCTTGTAAAGATCATTCTAATTATGACTATTTACTGGCTCTTGAAAAATTAGTTTTGCCAGGACAGGAATAAAGTTAATTTTAAAATGACCCATTACAAACTGTTTTAAAATTGCTGTTTTTTATCAAATAAATGCACCTTATATGCGTAAGATACATTTGAAGAGTAGTGTAAAATGATTAAGTGCCAAAAATGTATGTATTGGCGCTATGGTATTATAGATGATATTTTTAATGAACAGTAGTTGTATGATTTTAATTGCACACTTTTGAATACATTTTTAGTTGAATTAAATGAACTTTTCTAGTCATCTCAACTTAAATCAGTCAAACTGACTAAAAATATTTAGTTAAACTTTGTGTAGGTACAAAAATGTTTTTGATTAACTTAGTTAAGTTAAACTTAACTTAGTAAGTTAAAGTAACAAAAACATATTTTGTCATGAATTTTTGTCATTAAATTTTTTCAGTGTACCGTAAAAACACAATTTTGTATTGGTTTTGATAAAACTATGAGCAGTGAAGTTTTGTTTTTCTTTCGCAGATTTCCACTTTAAATGCACTACTGTACCTGCTGTGTTTTGTGCTGACAACTGAACAAAAGAGTAGCAGGCCAAATTCTTTACAAGCAAGATGTTCTTCCTCTCTCTTTTTCCTTTATTTATTCACATGTCCATCTTCAAATAATTCTCTAAATCCCTCTGCAATGCATGCCACTGTTCATTTATTTTCCCTCAGACTCAATGGACAAAGACTAGCAGCACACATTAGCAAAGCCTGTCAGACTGCAGGTGTATGTGACACACAAGAAAAAAGAGTGAATGTGTGTTTGCGTGAATTTTGCATATTTTGGATGCACACTATAGTGTCTTTGTTTTTGAAAGCTTTTGATTGTAAATATTTTAGTTTTATGCGCGTGTTCTGTTTTCATTTCTAAGACATAGTAAGTCCTACTGGGTCTAAAACTTACATTCATTTTGATGAATACATATGATGTTAATAACTCAACTGTTAAAGTTATTAGTAATTCGTTACTAGTTATTTAGTTAGTAACTAATAAGGTTATGGTGACTAATAACTTTAACCTTTCTGATTTTGATTGTAATAATGTGCAACTTAAAGCTGCTTTGAAACAATCAGAGATGTATAAAGTACTAGAGACCCAGACTTTAGTAAAAGTACAAGTGCTCTATCAAAAAAGTGACTTGAGTAGAAGTTGAAGTGCTCTTTAAGCATCATACTTAAGTGGAAGTACTAAAGTATTCAACATTTTTTGTACTTAAGTATTAAACTATAAGTAGTTTATTTAAAATTTTACTACTCAAGTACTGAAAGTAAAAGTACAAGTATTGTGTTATGTAGTTATTAAAGAAAGCAGTCAAAAGACATATTGTTTTGTTTATTTTAAATATCTTTTTTGGGGCATGTGATTAAGCAGAACGAAAAGAACCATGGTTTACGACTTATAATATATAGGCTGTGACAGAGCCATCTGCTGCTCTAGCAGTGATGTGGGTTTGGAATGATTCAAAACATTTTTATAATTGTAACGAGTAACGATGCAGCACATAAAAATATTATCTGAGTAAAAGTATTAAACTCATCGAAAATATGTACTGAAGTAAAAGTAGAAGTAGGAGAAAATACTCCAGTAGAGTACAGATACAGCCTTTTAGTACTTAAGTACAGTAGTGAAGTAGTTCTACTTCGTTACTATACATCTCTGGAAACAATAATTATTGTGAAAAGCACTATACAAATAGACTTGAATTGAATTAAATCCACTCAACTGAATTTATTTCTAGAGCACTTTCAACAAACCACAATGGGTACCAAAGTGCTGTACATAAAAACCCATAAAACACATGCAAACATACACAGAACCAAAATACATAAACTCACAACACATGATTAAAGGCTAAAGAAATTAAGTGTGTTTTCAGTGACCTCTGAAAACACTCAAAAGTTGGAGATGTTTTAAAGAGAGTGGAAGATCGTTCCAAAGTCTTGGAGCTGCTATTAAAAAAGCTCTATCACCTCGACATTTCAAACGTGATAGTGGAACTTGCAAATAGAGTCGATCATTAGAGCGAAGAGATCTCACAGGTTGGTGTATATTAATTAGCTCAGAAATATACTCAGGGGCCTGGCCATGAAGGGATTTAAAAACATACAGCAGTAAATGTTACAGTAATGACATTTTTAGGACTATTTTTTCAAGCCAAACTATTTAAAACTGCTTTTAAATCTTGATATTTTGTATTGTGTTGTCAAATCATGTAATTATAGTCATGTTTACCTCAAAATCAAACGATGCAATATGAAATATAATTTAAAACTAAATATAATATTAAGACAAATTTTTAAATCTGCACACGATTTTCACATTCCACTTCAAATCTTTTTACAACCATAAATATTTGTATTTCGATAAATAACAAAACTGAGACATGCTTTTATAAGACATTCAAAAATACACAAACAAATAAATAATAAATCATTCATAATACATATTACATAAGCTATGGGCGGTATATATGTTATGTTAAAAATGATTGTATGAAATTTATAAGAACACAGCATTAATCTTTATTAGAATGACTGGAATTCATTAAACTTTGACTTTATGAAACATATTAGTTTATTTTGAAAAAAATAACTTCATAAATATTACTTTGATATATTTTCAAACAAAATAAATTACCTTAACTTGCATTTGAGATATAGGGAAAAGGCTAAACATAATCATTTATTTAACTGTGTTATTACATTACATAATCATTAAAACATGAATGATTTAAAGGTGCAGTAGGTTTGACACTCATTGCACTCCTGGATCAAAACTTAGGCTGTTTCTCAATTCCAAGAACGCAGAGAATGGACTTGCGTTCTTGTGAAGATTGGTCTCGCCAGGTCACCTCAGAAGAACGAACTCACGAGACCACGAGAACAGAGAACGCGTCCTGTGAGAAATGAGATGCTGCGTTCTTCCTGATGGTCACGTGACCTTCACGCATTTTTAATGGAAAATTATTTAAACATTACAGCATTCATACAACGAGTTATTGTTTTTCCCCTTTTTAAAAAAATATACTCTGCATTAAGACTTTACAAATATATGTTGCATAACATAAATAAAACAGATTTTAATACGAATTTCAGCAATTAAACACCCTTAATGTGTTTATTCCTTCGTTAAGATTTTCATGATAATGTTTATATTCACCGTTTCATTTAGGGAAACTCCTGAGATAATTAAGTTATATCTCTAAACTTTAATAATAAATCTATATAAAATGCTGCGCTTCCCACCTCCAGTCGCAATGACTTCTGGGACTTCTAGTGCGAGTTCGGTGCTCAAGTCTGCATCCATGCTTCCTCGATATCAAGAACACATCCGGGAAGTTTCACTCGTCCTCTGTTCTTGCAGTCTTGAGTATTGGAACTGAACTTTTGCAGTTGATGATGACAGAACACGAGGACGCAAGATCGCTGAAGAACGCATATTGAGAAACAGCTATATTTTTACTCGGCTCCTCCTCTAACGAGTCCACAAAAGCTCAGGTTGCCAGATTGACATGAGTGTGCCTGACTATCGAGCCTAAAGGCTGATTTGAACCGGTTTCTAAATAAAAGCAACGGCACGTAATAGAAGAAATATTTTCCATACTAAAAGAAGTTTTTTGTCCTAACCAACACCTGAAATGTATTTTTTAGAACCGGCTTCTATTTCTCTCAGATGTACAACAGGATAAATCGTCATCTTAGAATTATAAGGTTCTATCTGACATTTTTGTCAAAATTGAGTTATTGACACATTCTTATTAATTGACAACTTATTTACATTATGGGATGTTTTATTATAAGTTGTTTACATTTTTATTTAAAAAAAACAAATGTTGCACACATACTGTTTGCTTTGGAATACAAAATCTTTGAAGCTAAATATCTCAAAATCATTCAGAACGCAGATAGAAACTTATAATTCTAAGGTGACGAAATGACAATGACCACCTCAGGTACACTTCGTGTACTTTATTCAATGTTAAATGCTAATTTGAGTTTGAATGCCATTTTACATGACATGTATTGCCATATACTGAAAGCTGCAGCGTATAGTTAACCTCAGATCATGAAAATAAAAGAAACTGTTTGAAGCCAAGTTAACAAATATCTATCATTCAGCATGTACATGTTATAATGTTAAAGAGGTTTAATATGTATTAATTAGATTATAAACCTTACTTTTTCGCTGGAGTGCAGTAAGTGCACTATTCTGTGCTTCTGAATTGCTATATTTAAATTTCTATCGTGTCTCAGCTGGTGCAAACAGCCAAATTGTTTATTACTGCAAATCTCGTCATGTTAGGACACAGGGTTACAATGTAACCTGCTCACCTAATGTTTACGTTTGTAATACTTATATTATTTGCTTATTAATAACCATCTAATGTGAAACTCATCGTCTTATTTTGAGGCTGTTACTGTCCACCGGAGGTCACATTTTGGTCATGCACGTATACTTTAAGAGCCTTCCTGACTGAATGAATTAAATACGCTGTTTTCCATAAAGGCAACCCGGGGTGCTGAAATATAATTGGCTAAACTGGCAGTGGGCGGGTTAAAATTACCAAAACAAAGCCAGACGTTCTGGCACGTAACGCACATTTTCAAAGCAGAATATCTTACTTCAGCACTGTTTTTCAGATAAACAAGAATGTTCACTTAGCATGTTTCTTAAATATCTGCAAATATGTTATGGTATTTTTATGCTTTAGAGGAGTCAAAAAATTACATACAGCACCTTTATTAACAAAATGCCTACAAGTGCTCCATAAATTCTTAAAAATGCCAGGAAAATTATAACTTTTTTAATGGTTACATGCTTTTAAAAATTATTTTAAAACCTGAATAAATTAATGAATGAAAGACGCATTTGCAATGTATTATCGCCTAAATTGTGCAGCTTTTGGAAATGATTAAATTTCACAGTGAGATCAATTGAGTAATGTTAATTCTTTAATATCATTAATTATTATCATTAATTAATCAATAATTAGTTCATTAATATCAATTTAACACATTTTAAATACTCGTAAAAAATGTATTCACATTACAGTAATGCAAAGATATTGATATGCAAGTATATTATTGAAAATTATTTCTTCTACTTATCTCAATTAACATACTGTAAGAAGTATCAATCTTATTAGTATAATTATAAAAACATTCAAATTAAAGTCAAATGTTTAGTAGGAACAATAAGAGTCCTAAAATAGTCTTTGTTTGCTTTTACACATTGTTTTATTTTTATTTTTTTGGTGATGAACATGACCTGACCATGACTCAGTCTAGATTCTGACAGGCTGCTTTTAAATGAATCACTTCAGAAAATGAACAATAGTGATTTTTTTGTTCTTGAGCTGATCAGATGATGAACACAGACAGTCTCTCAGTCTCCCGCTGGCAGGTATGAAGAGAGAAACACTGATCTTTTGTGTTTAAAACAGCAGACTCACAGCCAAGCTCATCAAAGCCACGCATATTCATGAGGCTCTCACCCACGCTTATTTTAATTGCAAATTAAGGGAAGAAAAGAGTCTTTAATTTGACTGTTCTTCTCCATGTTTCCATTAAATTGTGTGTAAACTGTAAGGGTGAACTCGAGAGAGAGATGAGACCAGGTTTACCAGGTTAGCATGAATACTAGCTTCTTTACTAGTGGGAAGTTTCCATGATGCAATAATATTGGCAACCGTGAAGCAGTTAAGATACAAAAGTGGCAACATCTGTTTCAACTAAACAGAAAGGTTTGCTTATCTTGCTTCAGTTTTATTGCTGCAGTGCAAAATGACCAACATTTAATGACAAACTGCCATAAATGTTGTAAGCGCCTGTCCGTGATGCCGCCATTCAGTTTTGGGTAAGTTACTTGACAAAAGTAATTCATTACAAATTACATCATTACAATTGTATTTAGATAGCTTTTGTAATTACTTTCTCTGAAATGTAATTTAATAAATTGATAAGTACTTTTAATAACTTGATACTACTTTAAATCCCTATTTCAAGAGTTCACACTTAGCTGATTATTGGTTATAAAGGGTGTTTAGAATGCTGTCCTGGGAGAGAGCCCTGAGCTCATAAGATCCTCGAGCCTGGGGCTCCCTCCCGTTTGAAGTGAGACAGGGGAGTTTGAGCTCGGGTAGATCTCGAGAACTCCCCTGCTGTTTGTAGCTAATGACCAATTATGGATTGCTATGAAGTGACGTTCTTGCAACAGTGCTAACCACTGGGCCGCCGTGCTGAGTAGGGGTGGAAGGGGGATTCTTTAAAACAAAAATGACTGTGGTATGGACTTTGGTTATTTATGGTGATTTAGAAATCATCTGATTGGTAAATCATGAATTGGCTAATGCAGGACCAGCTGTGGTCAATCATAAGCATGTGATCCTCTTGAAATTATTTATTCATTCATTTTCTTTTCGGCTTAGTCCCTTTATTAATCAGGGGTCACCACAGCCGAATGAACAACCAACTTATTCAGCATATGTTTTACTCAGCGGATGACCTTCCAGCCGCAACCCAACACTGGGAAACACCCATACACTCTTGCATTCACACTTCTACACTACAGCCAATTTAGCTTATTCATTTCACCTATAGCGCATGTCTTTAGACTGTGGGGGAAACCGGAGTACCTGGAGGAAACCCACGCAAACATAAGAGAACATTAATTCATGTGTCTGAAATTCAAGTACTTTCAAGAAGCGCGGGAACCCTGTTAAACGGTCAGCAGCAGCCACTGTTCAAGAACATCATTCCAGCATCCATTGCCTCTTGTGGGTTGGTTTTTGTGGCGCGTTTGTTGTTCTCGCGTTTACGATGATGTCACGGGACTAGAAGCAGCGCAACTATAGCAATAATCCCAGCCACTTTAAGTGGTAGTAAACTCGATAGAGTTCCATGCAGTGGAAAACCTTTGGTGGTATTTTCAAAATCTAGCAACACCCTTGTGATCTTTAGAAACAAACACAGTTGAAGTCAAAATTATTAGCCCCCCTTTTATTTTTTAAAATTTTTGAATATTTCCCAAATGATATGTAAAAGATCAAGGAAATTTTCACAGTATGTCTGATAATATTTTTTCTCCTGGAGAAAGTCTCATTTGTTTTATTTAAGCTAGAATAAAAGCAGCTTAAGTTTTTTAAAAAGCCATTTTAAGGTCAAAATTATTAGCCCCTTCAAGCTATATTTTTTTCAATAGTCTACAGAACAAGCCATCATTATACAATAACTTGCCTAATTACCATAACCTGCCTAGTTAACCTAATTAACCTAGTTAAGCCTTTAAATGTCACTTTAAGCTGTATAGAAGTCTCTTGAAAAATATCTAGTCAAATATTATGTACTGTCATCATGGCCAAGATAAAACAAATCAGTTATTAGAAATGAGTTATTAAAACTATTATATTTGAAAAATGTGTTGAAAAAATCTTCTCTCCGTTAAACAGAAATTGGGGAAAAAAATAAACAGGGGGGCTAATAATTCAGTGGGGCTAATAATTCTGACTTCAACTATATGTTTTTTTTACTTTGGCAAAATGTGTGAACCTACAGTATATGTTTAATTAAACTGCATTATGCATGCTACCTCCTGTCCTCCATCAGTTTAATATAACCACTAATTAGCATGTAGAAATCGATTTGTGCCATAATGCAGCTTAATTGAATAATACTATAAAGTTAGTGGACAGAATATGTGCATTAAAATGTTAATTTGCAATGCACACGTCCTGTGGGCTGAAACCGAGAGGAAATGAGGCTTCATTATTAATGAAATCTTTACCTTCTTTGTTGCCTTCCTTGTTGTGTTTTTTCAGCCATTCGATGTTCTTCCTAATCGCCTCCAAATAACTCTCAGACTTCCCAGGATGACCTGAAAGACAGAAATTATAAATATTACTGTTGTTGTTGTTGTTGTTATTAATTAGATTGCTCTAGCATCTTCTTGATTTTATATTTGATTTTATAAGTTCTATAGAGAACGAATGAATGGATTATTATTAATTATTATTATTATTGTTATAATTTAAATGATTTCTTTATATTTCTTCCTCTTCTTATATAAGTAATATTAATAACCCAACAACAGCAATATAAATTTTACATAAACTTTTATAAATCTATTATTTTTGAAACTTTATAATTTTTTACTACTAATTATTATTATTATTATTATTATTATTATTATTATTATTATTATTATTATTAAATATACAAAATTATTATTCATACTTTTAAATACAATACATTTTTTATTATTATTCTGAAAACTGATAATATTTTTAAAAACATCAATATTATCTAAAAAATATTTATTATTGTTATTTTATAAATGTATATGTATATTATTATATTTAAAATAATAATGGTATATTGTTTTTATAATAATAATAATAATAAATTATTATTATTATTATTTTAAATATTTTGTACTATTTAAAATGTAAAAATAATAATAATAATAATAAATAATAATAATAATAATAATATTATATATATATATATATGTATATATCATTTTTAAATAATACTAAATTAATATTATTAATTTAAATAATTATTATAAATTATTATTATCATTTTAAATAATAATAAATTGTTGTTGTCGTATTTTTATGTGCAATCCATAAAATAATTTTGGTTTAAATATATTTCTATATTTTTTTCCTCTTCTTTTCATTCATAACTCATAAAATATTATGAATAAAACATTCACGTGTTTGGGTGTGCATTATTACAATTAGCGCACATTTCACGCTAGGGAGATATGATGTATTAGACTATTAAGAACAGGAAGTATTTTTTTACTCTGAAAATGGCGCATTTTGTTTTAAGTTATGAGGTTTCCACGGCAATAAATCATAATGTTCTGAGACATCATTCATTCTGATGGCACCCTTAATGTATAATGCGTCTGCTTGAAAAGGTCCCTGGGTAATAAACCACAGTGATTATCACAGCTTTTAACAAAAAAAAAATGAGCAGTAAAACATTTCAAGGAATCAATAAAAGTCTCCCTGACAAGGCCTCATCATTTCATTCATTACTGTCAGGTCACATGAACCATGTTTTTACCGTGAAGCGATTAAGATTACAGCTGATTAGTCACATTGGTGAAATGTTGAATATGCTAGAATTCATTTAGCAAATTCATTTCCATAACGTTATTCACATGAACTCTTGGTTACACTATTGTAAGGTGTTTGGGTGACATGTTCCATCTGCTTACTATTACAATTCATTACATGCAACTCACCATAAACCTAACATTTATTCAAGTACATGTGATTACTTAATAATACCAAAGACTATACACAAGACATGTCACTTGTATAGTTTTGAATGGGGAAAATTATAACAGTCAATATGGCGAATGAAGTCCCGCCTACTAGTACAGGAGCCAATCCTCGATCGCTATAGACTGACGTTTGTCCGGGGGACCAAATTTGTGCTTTTATGACAGTTTATGTGGTCAACAAACGTACTGGAATCTCAGCGAATACTTGCTTCACAGACATAAAAAGTATATTCATATAAAGCTTGAATTCTGTACTTTTAAATGAACCAAGTGCACCAAGTGCAAACAGTTTTGGAGAATTTGATGTTTCTCCATTTAAACAGAATGCCTGAGCATACTGCCCGAGAGGCGTTTCAAAGATGGTTACCGAGTGAAATGACTTGCTTTAAAGGGACTTTGATATTACTGAATGAATATTTGATGAATAAATTAAATGAATAGTTACACTGCAACAAAGACACCTTAAAATAAAATGTAACCTAACTCTTTTATGCTCAGGTAAAAAAAAAAAAAAAACACCTCAAGTTTTGCTTTCAAGAAATGCATTTTTTGGCATCTCCATCACTGTTTTCTGATGCAATACTTTAAAATGCGCATTAAAACAGGGTGATGGAAGCAGAGCAGCTGCGTGTTACAGCACTGGCCTCAATCTGTCGGCTGATGCAGAGTCTCCTATAAGACAGAGTTTCTCTCTGGATCACACACTATACTGCAGTACGAACATATGTTTCCAATAAAAATGCAGGTTAGTGTAGAACTGTGTATAATTTAGCATTTTCAAAATATCTGTCTTACTGTGACAAATCTGATAATTGTTTTGGTGTTTTGTAAAGTGTTTTCTCTATCTTAAAAAAAGTTCTAAATCTCTACTTAAAAACGCAGCACTTATATACACTAATAATAATATTCATTCATTCATTCATTCATTCATTTTCCTTCAGCTTAATCCCTTTATTCATCAGGGATCGCCACAGCGACATGAACCGCCAACTTTTCCAGCACATGTTTTACACAGTAGATGCCCTTCCAGCTGCAATCCAGTACTGGGAAACATCCATACACACTCATTCACACACACTCATACACTATGGCCAATTTAGCTTATTCAGTTCACTTGTAGTGCATGTCTTTGGGCTGTGGGGGAAACCAGAGCACCCGGAGGAAACCCACATGAACACAGGGAGAACATGCAAACTCCACACAGAAATGCCAACTGATCCAGCTGGGACTCAAACCAGTGACCTTCTTGCTGTGAGATGACAGTGCTAATTATTGAACCACTGTGTCGCCATCTAATAATAATACATTTTATTTTATAATAATAGCTTATTTTATATAGCGCATTTCTAGTGCTCAAGGACACTTTACAAGACGATAACAAAGTCAAAAAATCAAAAACAAAAAAACAGAATAGCAAAAATGTAACATTTTTATTGATATCTGTATTCTGATGAAAAGAGGGATTTATTTCCTGATTGATTAATCCCAAAATCCCTTCTTTAATAACATTTGACTAATATGCAATAAGTAAATAATTGTAACCTGATGTCTCAAATTATTGTGCTACAAATGTATTTAAATGAGCACATATTTAACTAAATAGTGCCTCATTTGCATATTTAAACAATATTTTAGAAACCCTTTAGTTTGTGATCCTTAAATGGATAGTTTAGGCAAAAATAAAAATTGTCAACGTTTGCTTTATGTTGCAAACGTATTTGTGGTTTTTTAGTTCTGTTGAAAAGAAAGCTGAAAAATGGAACCATTGACTTCTATGGTATTTTTTTTCCTATGGAAGTCAATGGCTACAGGTTTTTATCTTTCTTCAGAAAATCTTCTTTTGTGTTCAATATGAGAAAAAATCTCATAAAGGTTTGGAAATCACTTGAGGGCGAGTAAATAGTGAGTACATTTTCATTTTAGGGTGAACTATCCCTTAAATGTTATTAATTAATTTGGGAAATATGGCAATATATATATATATATATATATATATATATATATATATATATATATATATATATATATATATATATATATATATATTAAGGGTGTAACGATACGCGTATTCGTATCGAACCGTTCGGTACGAGGCTTTCGGTTCGGTACGCATACGAACCGAACGATTCAGACTAATATCTAAAAAGATAAAAGAGAATAAGTCCCAAATGACGTGACAGGCAACATCTGCCTTCCCCGCCCACCTCCAAACGCTACTCTAGTCAGGCACACACTGCACTCAGTGTCGGAGTAAGCTACTGGCGCTCAAACCGAAAGTTATGCCGCTTTCAATCCAAAAAAGCCGGCGGAGCTGGGTGTTGAGATGATGCGGGGTTTGTCGCGGACAAAAGCGAAGGCCGAGGGGCGCTGAGATGATGCAGGGTTTGTTGCGGACGAAAGGGTGGAAACGCGCCGCGGACTGACTGCACTACAGCTAAAGGGCTAGTAACATTCATGTAATCCTCCTATAACCAACAGCGGGTCTGGCGTTTGGGAGCACTTTGGTTTCCCTGTAGACCTTAATGCTTAATCGGTAGTGGAAATTTCGGGTTTTAAGAAAATGTTACATGTAATAGAGCCTCGTTTCATTATTCCTTCATAAGCCCATTGCCCAGTTGACGGTCAAATCAAGCAGATCTCGGTTTTATCCACATATGCTGCCGTTAATGCGCGAGTCAGGTAATCAAAAAATAGGTCGCATGATATTTAAGTATAAGTGGGTCACGCGTGGGTAAGATCAATTATTGGTGATGCAAACTTTAACTATTTACTCTAAAATATTAAGGTGTTTTAAGCAATCTTGACAGATTGGCACAAATATGCTTTCATTTAAAAAATCGCTCCTCACGGCTATATGCGGTGAACAACTCCGTTCTCACAGGTTTCTCAGTTTTCTCATCATCAATCACTTTCAGTCTGGGAACATGTTCAGTGCTGCGAATTTTGTTAAGCCTGTTCTGCAACATTGTGGTCAAATTATTTGATTTAATAGAGGATAACGTGTATTGAGGAGGATATAGGCAAAGATATTGCAGAGAGCTGAGACATATGACGACTTTAAAGATGATATTTAGCTTGTTTCGCATTAATGTAGATATATTACATGTTTTAATTACATTATTGAATAAAATAAATAGCATTATTATTTTTAATCATCATCATTAATAATAAATAGGCTAAACTAAAAATAATTTGACAGCTTCAGCTGTTCACATCACCGGCACTTTCGGACTTCAGCACCACGTGTCTTTAGCATGAATTGAAATAGACTTTTCCTCCTAAAGGAAAAAATACAATAATTTTTAAAATTGCAATGCGATTATAGTCATGTATTTGCAATTTCACATAAATCAGCATGCGAAAATTTAATTGTTTCTATTGCGCTCTCTCTCTCTCTCTCTCTCTCTCTCTCAGCAGCAGTTCACGCTCGCTGGCACTACCATACACAGCCACATCTCGTAGCACATTAATTTGCAACTTTGTTGCATAAAAAATAAGCTAAATAACAAAATTTAATTAACAAACAAATTAAATAAAATTATTTGTAAAAATGAAACTACAGAAAAAAGAAAATGAAAAGAACTGAAACTAGCTCAAATGTTCTGTTCTGAATAACAGGTGTTGCGATCAAATTAATTCGATGGAATGATAAACACAGACAGGCGCATTTTTCAGAAAATAGCCTATTTTATTTTATTTAAAAATATGTTAGGCCTATATTTATTATATATATATTTTTTTTTAAAATAGCCTATATTTATTTACCATTCATTTTGGCTTTAACGAATTATTGAACAGATTATTAATAACTTATCAAAAAACATTTACTGAGCTCAGTGTCGGCCGTCACCGGATAAAGTCCAATCTTTCTTTAATTTTTTGGACTTTTGTTTGAAAGCTTAGTGGCATTGTAGAGGTCCAATTTACTGTTGTTTGATTTAAATTATAGCCTGTTTATGCGCCAATATACAAGTCAAAGAAATGAGTGAATTAATAAAATTATTCTTAAATGTCGATATTGTTTTTACTCAAAAAAATAACAAATGTTTTATAAAAAATGAACGAGCAATTTTCATCATTTATACGATTCAGTTAAATATAAGTTGGACATTTATGGGGCCATGTAACATGTTTTTGTGTTTGTTTTTTTGTTCTCGGTGATCTTTAATATATACTGGGTTGCTACGCAAAATATTTTCTAAAATGTCAAGCAGGAATTTGTCAATAGCTTTAATTATGAAGACAAAAAAATATTAAAAATAACAAAAATAAAATGATAAAAAATACAAAGATAAAAAGAGCAGCATTTTGCTAAATATAATAGTCCTTTATATGCTTTAAATCCTGCTATGTGTTGTTTCATATTCGTTTTTATTTCACTTGCTGCATTAGTTATTTAATGTTTGAATGCTGAAAGAAATAACAGCCGTCCTTTAAATCATTATTTTACCATCAAAATGTAGTATATTTTATATTATTATCAACTTTTGATATAAAACCGCTGTGTAATTTAATTGATTGTTAAAAATGAAATAATTGTATGGCATAACAGTGTTTAGTTGCTTTCGCTTTCGTTCTTCACGGAAGCTGTAACAGAAGCGTGTGCCGCATTCACCTCTGATGTATAGGTTACTCAGCCTGTAGCCTAGTTTGGGATTTTTTCGTTGTGACGATTAAGCAAGGATCATAATGCATTGCATATTCGGCTCATTTTTCAGTAGCCTCAACACAGGCTGGTAGCCTAGACTTAAACGGATCTTTTATAAGAATGAGTGATTAATAGATTAATTGATCGTTAATTTAAATGATCATTGATCACAGGATTTTGTAGAAACTGACATCCCTAGTTCAAAGTAAAAAAAAAGAGAGAGAACATGCTTTTATTATGTTAGTTTTCATACAATAAAAAGATTTCAATCAGAGAAATCCTCTGGCTTTTTTTTTTTTTTTTTTTTTTTTTTTGCTGTATCGAAAACATACCGAACCGTGACACCACTGTGTCGTATCGAACCGAACCGTGATTTTTGTGAACCGTTACACCCCTAATATATATATATATATAGTTGAAGTCAGAATTATTAGTGCCCCTGAATTATTAGCCCCCCTGTTTATTTCCCCCCCGGTTTTCTGTTTAACGGAGAGAAGATTTTTCAACACATTTCTAAATATAATAGTTTTAATAACTCATCTCTAATAACTGATTCATTTAATCTTTGCCATGATGACAGTAAATAATATTTGACTAGATATTTTTCAAGACACTTCTATACAGTTTAAAGTGACATTTAAAGGCTTAACTAGGTTAATTAGGGTAACTAGGCAGGTTAGGGTAATTAGGCAAGTTATTGTATAACGATGGTTTGTTCTGTAGACTATCGAAAAATAAAATTTGCCTAAAGGGGCTAATAATTTTGCCCTAAATGGTGTTAAAAAAATTACAAACTGCTTTTATTCTAGTCGAAATAAAACAAATAAGACTTTCTCCAGAAGAAAAAATATTATCTGACATACTGTGAAAATTTCTTTGCTCTGTTAAACATAATTTGGGGAATATTTAAAAAAGAAAAATATATATATATATAAAACAGTTCTGTCTGGTTCTTAAATCTGATTGGCTGAAAGCCGTGTGATATTCTGCAATATCAGAACTCATACAGCCTCTTCCCTCTTGTGTATTACTCCGCCCACATAGAGTGACATCAGATCAATAAACTCACTACAGTTTGACAAATATTGCAGCTGTTGGACAACATAATGTACTTTTGAGGCTTTTTAGGTGAAAATGTAGTCGTTTAGATTGCAACTACGCAGTTTATTTATATAAGGATAGTGCCTATTTTAACTTATTATAATTTCAGAGTTAACAGAGTTAACTTTCTGAGTTTTTGATGCTCTGCAACAAGATGGCGACAGAGACCGGATATTAAGCCCTTAGAGGAAAAAACTCAGCGTAATTACAAGCTACAGTTGGTCAAATCATTATGAAACAGGTAAGTGACATTCTAAATTAAACTCTTTCTTTTATATGTTGTAGTGCTGTAATATACCATAGTAATCTGGTAGTGTTTACTTTGCTTTGGCTTTTTCAGGGTTAATTATTGTGATATCTCGATTGCAACCGAGAAATACTGGGAAATGTCTCTAGACTGATGGCATTTAATGCCGTTCAGCCTTATAATCTTAAAATGTGTGCAAAATCACCTGTTTTGCATCACTTTAGACATTACGCCAGAGAATCATTCAAATGCTAGCTCTAAATTGATGTTTGTGAAGTAGCAGCGGTTTCTGCTGTTTTGACATCAGCTGTAGATGTGAATGAATGGTGGAAGTAGTTCCTCATACAAAAGGGTTTTTAGACTATCCGTGTTTGATTTCCTTTTTTATATAGCACAATTATGCAGTCAAACTGTTGTATAAATGCAATATCACATTTGTAGCAGTGTGATATGGCTGTATATCATCACTGGTGGGACACTAAGGCACTCAGCCTGTGGCCTTGAGCCAACGCACACCTCTCCCGCCAGTGCCGATATATAGCCATATCGCACTGCTACTTGTGTGATATTGCTAAGTATTTACCTAAACAGATGAATTACAGCAAAACATGACAGGCTTGAATGTCCACTGAAAGTACAGTAAGATACTTGTATGAAATGTATGAACTCACTGATCTCCGCAGCGGTCTGGATGTCTTTGGTCGAGTCTTTCAGGGACTCGTACTCCTTCTGCATTTTGGCAGCTTCTGTTTTGGTGTTGTCATCATCATCTGCTGCTTTTCCTGGAACGAGGACGAGAGTGAAAAAAAGTCAGCATAGTGATGCCAAAGTGTTTGTGAGCAGAGTCTGCAGTGGATGACTTGCATCTGTGATCTGGGCTGGTTAATGATGTACCTGTAGGTGGTGTAATGCTCAGAGGAACCAGAGATTTGCCAAGTTTGTTCTTGGTCTGCAGGGCAATCATGGCATCCAGGTTTTCTGTGTGAAAAACATAATATGTATAAATATAGATATGATGTGTTACATTTTTAAAACAGGTCACAAGGAATCAAAATGTCAATGTTTATTTAGCTAGTGCACATTGTTATTCTTTAGGGGAACAGTTAATCGGTAAAGTCTAGAACGGATACATGGCCGGCTGGAAGTGCGATATGCACATCAATATAGCAGCATTTTTATGACACTGTATAACAATAATTAATATTTATATAATACAGTACTGTGACGCTTGGGTTTAGGGTTGGGGTGGGGGTAGGCGTTAAAAATACAATTTATTGGGTAATTTA
Organism: Danio kyathit; assembly: GCA_903798195.1. Lineage (NCBI taxonomy): Eukaryota > Metazoa > Chordata > Actinopteri > Cypriniformes > Danionidae > Danio > Danio kyathit. Next base: position 50,980,512 of record LR812536.1, read on the forward strand.
ATGGATAGCATAAATAATACTCGGTACAACTACTGTTTTTACGTTACAGTGACGGTTAGGTTTAGGGTTGGGGTGGGAGTAGACATTAATAAAATACAACAAATGAGAAATTTAATAAACAATATAAATAATTCTAGTTAACTTTCAGCCACAACCATATCCGATCTAGCAACAAGTCAAGTTAACCCACTGATAAAATATAGTTTGTTTTGGTAATCTTTAATCAAAGTCAGTTCATTTGTTTCCACATTTGGAGTGGCAGTCCTCCTTTTTTTAGGTCAGTTTTTTTTAAATATAATTATTTGGGGGGGGGGGGGGGGGGGGGGGGGGGGGGGGTAACATTTAATGGACAGGACAGTGGAGATTACAGACAGGAAAGTGTGGGGAGCAGAAAAACGAGAAGCATCGGCAAATGTCCTCAAGATGGGAATTAAACTGTCGCCGTGAACACCTCAGTGTTATGTGTCGACTCTCTTATCACTAGGTTATTGGCAGTCATAAAGTAGTGATTGCAGGTTGAAGGAAAATAGTGTAGTAAAAGTACAAATACAGCACTAAAAATAGAAACTGTTGAAGTCAATTTGCCCGATTCAGCCACAATATTCATAACCACGACCCTTTTACCATTAGTTTGCTATGAGGGAATGATACGCCAAAAGAAAGCCTCTTTATTATATACATTACATATTTACAGGGGTGTAAAGTAACAAATTACAAATACTCAAAATACTGTAATTGAGTAATTTTTCTCAGGAATTGTACTTTACTAAGTAGTTTTAAAAATGTGCAGTTTTACTTTCCCTTTAGTACATTTTTAGTGCTGTATTGGTACTTTTACTACACTATTTTCCTTCAACCTGTAGTCGCTACTTTATTTTTACTTCGATTTTTTGTATTTTATTGGCTAAGCAGAATAATCATGTCGTGTGATTCCCATCCAATCAAATCACAAGTAGAAAAATTGCATCATACAGAACAACCTCAAGACACGGGCCCATGTACAGTGTGAAGTAGGGATGTCCCGATCACGCTTTTAAGCCCTCGAGTTCGAGTCTGAGTCATTTAATTGTGAGTATCTACTGATACCGAAACCCGATCCGATACTTCTATAATACATAAAAAAAAGAATAAAGAAGAGCGAAGAAACATTTTTTTAGTTTAATTCACCTTATTTATATTCAACAACTCTGTTAACAGAGCACTTCTGTTGGGTAGCTTGAACAATCAAGTAATAAATAACATAAATTCTTCACTTTTGGACATTAGTGCAACAGTAAATATAAATAAAATTTAACATAAAAACAAATAGCACCTCAACTTAAAATACCCGGCAGGCAATCCCAAGTTTACACATCTCACAGTTTGCTATGGAAATGTTGTCGTCATCAATTTTATAATACCTCCAGACCGCAGACATACTCGCACTTTCTGCTTCAAGCTGCTTCCGTGTTCTACTTAGCCGGCATTTAACCAATAGCGTCTCTGCAACAAAGTTATGTCATGCCGCACGTGTTGCTGATTTTGTGTGAAGTTAAGAAAGAACTCTGTGACACCGCATAACTAGATGTGTTAAAAAAATAATGAGAATGTATATATATATATATATATATATATATATATATATATATATATATATATATATATATATATATATATATACACACACACACATATATATTGGAGTCCTGATCGGGAGGTAACGCCGGATTCCGATTGAGTCTGAAACCGCGTGATCGGGCCTAATTTCCGATCACGTTATCGGATCTGGACATCCCTATTGTGAAACATTAAAAGTGTCTATGAAGACATAAAATCATCAGTAGCAGTGAACGAGAGATGATGTACGAGGGAAAAATGAGGGCTAAAATCACCAAATGGACTTAAACAATCACTAAATTCCCTACAGAAAGTTATGTTTTCGCACACATGAATTAATAGTAAGTAAACACATCAACCTCTCACATCGTACTACTCAATACTTTTAATTAAGGCTACTTTTTACTTATACTTTGAATAATGTTTACAACAAATACTTTTTTTACTCACTACATTTTTGGGCAAGTAATGATACTTTTACTTAGGGATGATTTTTCAGTACTCTTTCCCACCATCGCATGGGTGGTAGAGCTTTTTCGTACAGTGCGCCTAAGCTATGGAATGGTCTACTCATCAGCATCAGGAATGCCGCTTCTGTGGGATGTTTTAAGAAACTTCTCAAGACTCACCTTTTTACCGTTGCTTTTAACTTAGATTGATTATTTTTGTCAGTTTAATCATTAAATTTTATTGTTTATATATTTATATATATATATATTTTATTGTCTTATTGTGCTGTTTTTTTTTTTTAAGTTTTTAAACTGTACTGTTGTTTACTGTTTGCCTTGTATGCCTTGGGTCTGAGAAAAGTGTGCTATAAATAAAATGTATTATTATTATTATTATTATTATTATTATTATTATTATTATTATTCATAATCCACATCACATCCTTTTTTTAAGTAAAAACTACAGTAATGTGCATTTCTTCTCTTTTTAAGGTCAAATTTTTTAATTTGAGCAGAATTCATAACTAGATGGGCATTTACTATGTGCTCATTATGCATTGTGTACACACTTTAGTGTCTTGGAGCTGTTTGCCGTAGTCAAACACACACATTAGAGCACAATGATAAGAGCTTCATCTCATGTTTAAACCACAGCAGATCAATAACCAGCCGTTTCCAGGCAACAAACCCGGCCGTTCCATTTGATCTTTACAGCAGTGTCATCGTGTGGCACGGGTTGCCAGCGTAACCCCTATTATTGCGCAATGGAGATTTCCAAATCGTTATCTGTGTTCTATCATAACGAGCGTGGCAGAATTAATTACATGCAATGAAAGACAGAGACAACAAAGGAAAGAACACTGCCCGGATGAAACAGGATGCTGTTTGCTTGAGCAGATGTCTTGAACTTATATGGGCATGAGATGGCTTGCGTTTCCACAAAAAAAAAAAAAAAAACGGTTCTGTGATTAGTAAGAAAAGTTCAAAATGTTTCAATTTGAAATCATAGCAAAGTTAATAAAACATCACAATTACATTTTACATTTCAGAACAATCAATTTGATCCAATAGCTAATCTGACTAGAATGCAATAAAATAAATAAATAAATAATAAATCCATTTTGACCATATTCAAAAAACCTCATTGATACTCGACTGCAGAAATTAGTTCTAAAGGTTGTGGTATATTCTGTAAAATATTAACTTTAGTACCAGGATATACAATAATCAGACAAAATGATGTCAGTCAATTAGCATCAGTTTGTTCATTATTGATAAGCTACATGCAAAGTGATCAGCACAAACCATATTTAGCAAAAAGAAATAAAACTGTACATTGAATATGATTTCTTTTTATGGATATTGTTTAGTACAGTATGTCTGTACACATGTTTTTTTGTATATGTATACATGTGTGTTGTTTATGAACGTGAGTGAATGTCTACTGTACATGTGTAAAGCCTATGCCAAAAAAAATAAATCTAAATGGATAATAAAACATAACTAATTTACAATATAGAATTGAATAGACTAAACTGGCTGTAGTGTACAGTTGAAGTCAGAATTATTAGCCCCCCTGTTTATTTTTTTCCTCCAATTTCTGTTTAGCAGAGAGAAGATTTTTTTAAACATAATAGTTTTAATAACTCATTTCTAATAACTGATTTATCTTATCTTTGCCATGATGACAGTAAATAATATTTTACTAGATATTTTTCAAGACACTTCTATACAGCTTAAAGTGAAGTTTAAAGGTTAAACTAGGTTAATCAGGTTAACTAGGCAGGTTAGGGTAATTAGGCAAGTTATTGTATAACAAAGGTTTGTTCTGTAGACAGTCGAAAAAAAAAAACTAGCTAAAGGGGCTAATAATTTTGACCTTGAAATGGTTCAGAAAAAATAAAAACTGCTTTTATTCTAGCTGAAATAAAACAAATAAGACTTTCTCCAAAAAAAAAAAAATATTATCAGACATACTGTGAAAATTTCTTTGCTCTGTAAAACATAATTTGGGAAATATTTAAAAAAGAAAAATAAATTCAAAGGGGGGCTAATAATTCTGACTTCAACTGTATGTGTGTGAATGAGTGTGTATGGATGTTTCCCAGTACTGGATTTCAGCTGGAAAGTCATTAGCTGTGTAAAACATATAAGTTGTCGGTTCATTCCGCTGTGGCGACCCCTGATGTATAAAGGGACTAAGCCGAAAGAAAATTAATGATAATTTACCATATAAATAGTTATATATATATAATTATATATACAGTATATTTTAAAGATGTACCTGACTCCAACTTAATAAGTTGACTCAACTTTGTAATGGAACTTGCTGCGGAGCTTTTTTAGTTGAGGCAACTTAAATTGAGTCAAGTGCAATACTTGGGTTAAAAAAACAAGTCAACTCAAAAAAAAAAAAAACATCTGTGCAGCAAGTTGCCTTACAATTTTAAGTTAAGTCTACTTTTTTGACAGCGCAGTTCCCAGCATTAATGTCACATTTATTTACAATTAACATGTAAATAAGCCATTTAATATAAACATTTAAAATGTTTAATATAGTTTGCACTTTCATATATATATTTTTTCAAGTGAATGATTTCCTAAATCACACTTAGGGCTTTATTTTAACAATCTAGGCACAAAGTCTAAAGCACATGGTAGAAAAGCATTAAGGGCGTGTCTGAATCCACTTTTGCTATTTTAAAGGACGGAAAAATATGCTTTGCACCCCGGGGCATGGTCTAACAGTGTTGTGCTTATTCTTATGGGAGTTATGGATGTGTTTTGAGCATAATGTGCATTAAACCAATCAGAGTCTCATCTCCCATTCCCTTTAAGAGTCAGTTGCGTCACGCCATGGCTCATTTGCTGTTTATATGGCAGACTATAAACAGTGGAAAATTTGAATGCTTCACTAGCGAGAAAACAGTAAAACAGACCATCTGCAGTGCAAGGATAAAGAATGAGACATCTTCAGTCGGCCTCTTTACTCTCTCTTTACTTTACTCTTTACTTTCGTGGATAAGGAAACGGTGTTGTACGCACTCCACTGAAAATATCCATTAGCCTACATATTTAATTTCGTTTGTTAAATGCAAAGATTTGTTTCAAAACTATTTCTAAATTCTGTTCTAATTTCCAGCAAACTCTTAAATGAACAATAATAACGAAGTGTGGTCAAAAAACTGAGTTATATCCAAACACACGTGCTATTCTTATGCCCTATATGGTGATGCATACGTCTCCAAAACCTGACAGGTAGACAAAACTAAACTTGTTTTTATTAAAACAATTTTATATTAAAAAATATTGATAATAATAACATTATACAAAAGCAAGTTGTCATGAATAAACTGAAAAAAGCCCCCTGAGATAAAGAAGGCACGAAGGCAGTGTTTTTTATATTTATGTAGAAAATAATAATTTTTTAACTATTTTAATCCTTTACTTTTTGTAATATGTAAAGATATGTGTGTATTGCTGTACATCCTCTGTGTATTAAGCAATGTGTAAGCATTTGGACTTGCATAGGCACATAACTAACATGCTCTATTCGCTGGACTTTACACCAGCTTTTAGTTGGTCAATGGCCTGATCTATTTCAGTTCCTCAGAATAGCAACATGCCAACAATGGGTCTTAACACCCCTCCTTTTTAGATCAGCACACTCATGAGTCCACAAAGTGGCGCAAATGCATTTCTATTTAAATAAAGTGGCACAAAACGAGAAAATTACTGTTGTGCTGGTCTGAAAATAGCAACAAATCGTGCCATACACGTCTTGCACCAGGTGTATGATATGACCCTTAATCTTACAAATGTGTTATTTACAGGTGGAAATCACTTACAGCCACAACAGCTTAAAATATTTGGTTTAGTGTTACAATAGATGCCGATCTGCTGCTAAAATATGTCTGCTGTTGTTGCATCGATACATATGCGAAAATCAGGTAATATATTTACCCCAAATTTGATTTGACTAAGCATAAAATTTCACATTAGGAGCAAGCAAAACCACAGCTGCTCTCTTTCACTGTCTCTCTTTGAGACAGGACAAAGCTTTATTGCAGCACACAAAAGCCTTCAATCACATTAAGCTTATCTCAGGGATTCCTTACTGGCCACAAACACATACTATGTGTCCTAACCAGCATAACAAACTATCCAAAACAAGTATCTACCACAATCTTCTCTGAAATGGAAAATACTGCACAATGTCAACCATTAAGAACATATTTGTGGTTTAAATGAAACAGACAAAATCTTCTATAGCTTATTTAGAAGAGACAGCTTATCTCACTTTATCACGTTTGACAAAAATGAAGGGAACCAAAAAATAAATGTAGAAATCACAAGATTCAAAATGGAGCCTTACTGATGTTCATACGAGTTATAAGATCAGCGTGACATACTGTTTAGCCTCATTTGACCTAGAAAATGTCAAATTGGTGACTAAGCTAAGCTCCAATAACATGAAGCTTCTTTCGGAGAGATTACCAAAAAGTGGATTTGCTCAGCACAGAAAATGTCTTCCTGACATGTGAAAAATCCCAGAGCAAAGAAGATTCTGTTCATGGTGCCGCCAGATCAAACTATATTCTGGCATTATGCAAATATGTTAATACATCTACATATTTTTATGCTGAAAGTAAGGCAGTTCACTTGTTTTTGGGAAACTAGCTTCATTTATTATGCACTTTGAAACGTTACATTCACAAATACAATTACAATACACATGAACTGAAAAAAAAGCATTCCAGTTCGGATCATTAAGCAGCCTTGCACATTTTAAAATCTGCATGAAATCAAAATTTACAATGTTTTACAATGTAGCGGATATTCTCATTGTTAAGTTTAATCCACTGAAAAAAATGTTTTGGTAATCTTCAATCAAATTCAGACCATTTGAAGTCATGGTTCTTCTCTTTTGACATCAGTTTGACATCTTCAGCCACAATAATCTTAAACCACTCCCCTCTTACTGTTAAGCCCCTGTCAGATCACACAATTTTGGCAAAGTTCACGACAACCGATACAATGTCTCTGACGCCTTACGACACCATTGCAGAAAGTCTAGCATGTTAAATTGTTTCCTGTTCTTCACGTCGAGTTCCATCACATGGGTTACACTGGACAATAGGAGCACATAATTTCTCAGTTATATATGCAGGTTCTGCTGTTATTTAGCTGGTCAGGTAATAAAAAAGGCTGCATATTTACTTATGGGTGGGTCTCAGGTGGACAAGATCAATCATTAGTTTTGCATACTTTAACTACTTTCGCTAAAATTAAAGTGTTTTAAGCTATTTTATTTGAAAGACTGGGACAAATATGCAGACATCTGCATTCTCACAGTTCTTTCAGCCTTCCAACCAAGTTTGTTCTTCTCAGGTAATCTGGAAACTTGTTAAATGTTGCGAATACATTGTAAGAGCACATCCTGCTTATTCAAATTACTTGATTAAACTAATTAAATTGAAACTAACCGGCAATTGACAACTTTGTTATTAGGCTAACAGTGAAAACAGTTTAAGTGAAGTTTGTCAGCAAGCATCAGTGTTTATTGAGATTGAAATAAAATTGAAAAAAATTGAAATTGAGATAAGAACTATTGTTATAGCAACACCTGTGATTGCTTTGGGAAATAACGCTTGGCGTAGACGTCACGGGATGACTGATCGTGAAGAAACGTGTAGTCTGGCACATTTGTTACCCACGACAAGTCAAGATTTTATCAAGACAAAATCACATAATCTGGCATAGTGGCTTCGTAAACGACAATAAAAATTGTGCGATCTGACCGAGGCTTTAGTTTGCAATGAGTGAATAATGTGCAAAAGAAAGCCCCGCTCCCTACTCAATATTCCGTTTCAGTTGGAAGTACATCGACATACTGGAATAAAAGTCTCAGCAACGTCCGGTTCACGCTGACTTTAAAAATGACTGTCCATTCTTACATCAAAACATAAAATTTTCATCTTACCTAGATAAGTCACTCCTTCTTCAGGTGTGATGGTTCCATATTTGACCATCATCTTCACAAAGTCAATCAAGGTCTTCATGATGGTGATCAGGGTCTCTCTCTCCTCTTTATCCTGCTCTGTGAAAGGAAAAGTGCTGGATAATTATGGTGTTTGCTGAAGTCAGCTGAAGCCACAGGAAATGTGTTTAACCATATGGTGATGTTTCTACAGACCATGGCTATTGATTAACTGAGCTAATTATGTTGTATTGTGGGTTTGTGTATTGTAGTCAATCAAAATGTTCCATTTAGAGTTGGTTTCCATAGTTACTGATTATGTTGCCCACCTGTTCCATGTTTGGCACTTATTTGCCTGCATTTGTTGCCTTCAGTATGTTTAGTTCTTATTGTGTTGTTTTTGGTTATTACACCAATCTTTGCTTGGTTATCTTTTACAATTTGTTGTTGTTGCTGTATTGACTTCCTGCAGTAGCTATGTTCCCATCCAAAAATGCGAATTAGATTTCTGCGCAAACCTGGAATATCACACAAAATATTTGTGAATAATTCACTGTTTCCATCCAATAAATCTAAGACAGGGGTGTCCAAACTCGGTCCTGGAGGGCCGGTGTCCTGGAGAGTTTAGCTCCAACCCTAATCAAACACACCTGAACCAGGCAATCAAGCTCTAGATATACTAGAAACTTCCTAGCATGTGTGTTGAAGCCAGTTGGAGCTAAACTCAGCAGGACACCGGCCCTCCAGGACCGAGTTTGGACACCCCTGGACTAAGAAAACAATATTGGTATTTCCTGAATGAAATTTGCTGTGGCAGGGAAAGAAACTGTAGGCCTTTTTTCTTATATATTAAATTACTTGCACTTGATGAAGATGAAATGCAATGAATGTGCGGTGGCTTTTGGAGGCACGAGACCTTTTACTACAAGCAGGAACTCAAGACAGTTCTGGAAGGTAATAATACAAACCCCTTTGATGACCGACTTCAGCTAAGAGATTTTAGAATGACCAAAACAACATTTGAGATATTTTACAATGTGGTCAGTCCACTGGTTTGTCCATTAATGTAATCTGAATGTGCCCATTAGTGATGGGTTGTTCTTGAACGATTCAATTTGAATGAAGTCCTCCCAGTTCAATTCAATTCAATTTAATTCATGTGTATTTATATAGCATCTCATCAGGTTTTGTTGAAATATATAATTGAGTATCATCTGCATAACAGTGAAAACTGATCCCATGTATTCTAATAATGTCTCCCAGAGGTAGCATGTATATTGTAAACAGCGAAGGGCCTGAAACTGATCCTTGAGGCACCCCATACTTTACTGGCCTGACTTGTGAAGGCTGTCCATTTATATTTACAAACTGGTAACCATCAGTTAAGTATGACTTAAATCATTGTAGAGCCTGTCCCTGGACACCTGTAGAATTTAAGCGATCTATGAGGATATTGTGGTCGATGGTGTCAAATGCAGCACTGAGATCAAGTAAAACTAGTAAAGAGATGCATCCTTAGTTAGCAGCTAAGAGTAAATCATTGGTTATTTTCACTAACGCAGTTTCTGTACTGCGATGAGGCCTGAAACCTGACTGAGGGTAAACAAACTCTTTATACATTTATACAAATAAATCACCTCTCAGGTATTGATTCATTCATTCGCGCATTCATTCTGTCATGTAAAAAATGAATGATTATTTTCTCGTTCTTACAGCATTCTAGTTATGACTTGTTTGTAGTGTGATCAACATTTGGGATAATTGTAGGTGTATTTTGATGCAACTTGTAACATTTTAATAATATTCTGACAAATTGAACATGAATGAAATGACTCAAAAAAAAAAAAGATTCGTTCATCTCAATGAACAAAAACTCAAAGATTCGAGTCAGGAAAATGATCAGAACTCCCATCACTAGTGCCCATTTTTGTAATCACAGGATCTGTTAAAACAAAATCACATGACGTGTTGGACTTTATTCGGTAAATGTGTTTCCATTGTAGTTGTATGCAAATTTTAATCTTATTAGAACAAAAGGTTTTCCTACTCAGTTGTGCGCAATTTTAAAATTGATGTGCATCTTTGGTATTTCCAAATTGCAAAATGTTTTTTAATAATCTCATAAAACATCCAATTCCAAACCATGTAATCAAATAATATTTATTTCAGTTTGCAATTAATTACATGACTTATAGATGTTGCACACGCAGCGCATGTGATGTATTTGAATGTCTATCAAAAAAAGACATCTCACCTGCGCCCTCACAATCATTACATTATATGGAAGGGGGCGGGGGGATTGTTTTGCAGCCTGTGCAGTAAGCAGACGGCAATGAATCGTGAGTGATTTACCTGTGAAGTCAATGCAAAGATGCGATTATACATCCTGTGGCGCAAATTGGGTGTTTTGTGCATTTGACGCGTTTCAGAAAGCGGGAGCAAACATCTATCAACCGAAGCAATGGAACATACAGAAAAGCAAGCAGCTTACAATGATGGAGATAGATTCATGGGTGACAGCTGCTGACCCGAATTGAAGGACATTATTTGTGCTTTACATGTATGGCTGGTATTATGATGGTCACAAAATCGATACATGGTTTCGTTTAACTCTTTCCCTGCAGTTAACGAGAGAAAACACTTCCCTGCCATTGACGAGTTTTACGGTAATCCATCTTTTAGGTGTATTACGATAGGGGAAGCCCTAAAGGCTGATTTATGCGTGGACGCATAGCCATCGCCGTGGCCGTCGGCAACGCTGATGCGCACCTCTCGCACGTCGCAACGATGCGTAGAGCAAGCTCTGTGATTGGTTGGCTTGGTAGCGTTGAAAAGTGTGGGCGGAGGTGAGAGTAGCGCGAGCCCGATGCAGCGAGTGTTTACAAGTGTGGAGTCCTGTGAAGGAGCTCCAGATGGAGACTGCGGTTTTGTGTTTACCTTATGATTAAAGTTGTTGCACGTCTGTCGGTTTCAGCCTCAAAATAAGCGAGTTTGAGCCACTTGTACATTAAGGTAAAGTTCAGAGTAAACAAAACACCAGCGTATGAAACTCGACACAGAGGAACATAAACACCTACTATCAGCTAGCGTTTCAGAAGTGTTATTGCAGAGCAACACAAACAGCGCGCAGAAGTATAAATGCACGGTTATGCGCATTGCATGCTCCATGGGTCATGCCAATCACTCCACGCAGAAGTATAAACCAGGCTTAACACATGTCCTGAGTGAGGTACCTGATGTAAAAAATCATGAAAAACTAAGGGGTTACAATACTAGATGGACGGAAACATAGCTAGTGACAGTTGTATTGTATTTCTTTGTTATAATTTGTGACATCTGTACTGTATTGTGTTTTAAAGCTGTGTTACATTGTTTGTTGTATTGTGTTGTGTTGTTACCTGAGTCGAGGCTCTTGAGGAGTCTGTAGAAGTTTGGGAAGAACTGAAGGTCCTGCAGTCCGTCTTCAGGGTTCAGTTCATTTCTGTCGTTCCCGTCGCTCACCGCATCCCATGAGTCATCAGACCTCACCGTATCATCCCTGCTCTCCTCCTCCTGCTGCTCATCACCATTAACATCATCGCCACCTTCATTCTCACCTTCATCCTCTTCGTCAAATCGAGGACTGGGCTTGTCTTCCTCATCCTGGAGAGAAAAAAATGACTTGCGTCAATGTTTACGTTTTATAAACACGCTTGAAGTCCGCAGAGCACATTTGTTTAATACACACCTGTGTATCTTTAGCTGCACTGACAGGGTAATCCATACTGCGATCTCCAATCATGTTATCTTTGGCATTTTTGGTGATCAAATCCTGCAGGGCTTCCGCGACTTCATACTCCAGCGTCTCCGCCTGACTGTCTGTGATCTGAAGGACAAACAAAAGAACACAACACCTGCTAGAACAATCAATTCACATAGGGATTATTGCATGATGATCAGTTTTCCATGCTATCCATGCTGGTTAAACTGGAATATGTTTCCCTGGAGCGATTAATATATTATGTATGATGTTTACTGCATGGCTCATCAATACGGCTGATGCTAGAATCACTGCTTGTGCACAGTTTGTGTTTCTTACCAGGCCAAGCTTCAGCAGTTTAGAAACGATTCTGTCAAAAACTCCTCTGTCATCCTCCTCATAGATTTTGTTGGCGATTTTCTGGACGATGTCCTGAGCCGTTAGCGGGGTTCCGTCCAGCTGCCGAAAGCTTTCAGGATCATCTGAAACAAAAGCATGAAAACAATTAACTTCACTATTATTTAATACATTTCACATATTTGAAGACTGTCACACATATGAATCAAAACTGTGAGGATGACTATTAACTATACATTAATCAGTTTTAATAACTGTTATAATTCCATATAAGAAGAGCACAATTGGACTATAATAACTATGTTGTTATCAATTTTAGAAGTAGTTTTACACACTTTATGTAAATGCCCCATGTGTTAGCATATTAGTTCACATTACTTAAAAGTTATAATTTAACATATTAATAGGCAGGTTAGGGTAATTAGGCAAGTTATTGTATAACGATGGTTTGTTCTGTAGACTATCGAAAAAAAAATATATAGCTTAAAGGGGCTAATAATTTTGTCCTTAAAATGGTGTTTAAAAAATTAAAAACTGCTTTTGAAAGACTTTCTCCAGAAGAAAAAATATTATCAGACAGCTGTGAAAATTTCCTTGCTCTGTTAAACATAATTTGGGAAATATTTAAAAAATAAAAAAAAATTAAAAAGGGGGCTAATAATTCTGACTTCAACTGTATATATATATATATATATATATATATATATATATATATATATATATATATATATATATATATATATATATATATATATTATATATAAATATTAATCATGGTTTTGACATTAGATCTGTGTATATTATATATTTATTATGCATATTTAATATACACACATACAGGTACATAAAAACAAATCTGTAACCTTTTTTATGCATAGACATTAAAATGTACATATAATTTGTATCAAATATTATTATTTTTGTATCTAATTAAAAAATAAAAATAATATGCAAATATATGCATACATGTGTGTTTTTATATCTGCATAATAAATATACACAGTACACACACATATGCTATGTCAAAACAAACTTTTATTATGAATGCAATTAATTAATCTTTGGCCAGCACTAAAATACAGTACAGTCAAGATCAAAGATGCACAAACTAGGGCCCGTGGACCAAAGTTGGCCAGTGGTAACCTTTGATTTAGCCCACCATCCCATCTGAGAAGAGAGGGAGAATGATGGGGATGGTTAAGAAATTGTGGTTTAAAATTTTATGTAATCTTTTATTTGTTTGTTTTATTGTTAAGCTACGAAAAAAGCTTACTGAAATTAAATGTTTCAATTCAAATGGTTTAAAGGAATCTGATTTAGTTAAAAATGTACATACTGTCACCTGACGGATAGAGGACAAGGCAAAGACTTTGGTGAGCGAATCAAGGTAAAGGCAGATTCTGCTTGACTAGTGTATTCAGCATTGAACTCCACTGTTATAAATGTGATTGTTTTTATGGCTTTTTTTTGCAAGCTATGATTAAAAAAATATTCTGCATTAGGTAATATGATTAAGAGTAATGTTTTCTATTTATTTATAAATATTATGAAATGAATTAGGAAATTACCCATTGGAACTTTAATGTAAAATAGTTTGGTATATTTACAGTATCTTCGGCACACTGCTCTCAATAATATTTGGGTAGACAACTCGGGAAGAACATGCAAACTCCACACACAAATGCCAACTGACCCAGCTGGGGCTCGAACCAGCGACCTTCTTGTTGTGAGGCGATCGTGCTACCCACTGCACCCTTTGTAATGTGTCATCAAAACACTGTTTTTTTGGTTGCATTGCCCCAAATGAAAGAAAATCTAACACTGAACACTTAATTTTTTTAATCCACTCAGCATCACTAATACCACAGCCTCTCTTCTTTCATTTTGCAAAGTGAGAGTGTGTATTTTAGATGACAAATAGATGATATCCATTAATACAGTTTCTGGCAATAGAGTGCATTAGTGCCAGAACAATGGTTCTGTCAGTGTTTTTCCATTCGTTTTCCCCACAGGGATGTTAAAGTCTTAGTAAAAAGCCACACATAAAAAGCAAACCAGTTATGTGGTGAATCACATTACAAACTTCTATTTTAAAGCAAATCAGCCAAAAAGACTAAATTAAAATATTGTATTAACCCTTGTGTGCTGTTGAGGATGTTTTCATCCACTCTTGGATGATTTTGAGGATTAATCTGTCCACAACTTTCTGTGTTTCAGCAAGAGGAATGGTTTTTGGTGACTAATCTTCTTTTGACAAATGTTTTGGGAAAATGCTTTCATAATTTGAAAAATCAAAATTCAACAATATGCTCTGGGCAAATTGACCACCCTTTTTTGTTTTGGCCCCATTGACCTCCATTATAATGACATTTTTTGATTGCAAAGTCATACAATCATATTATCATGGATTCTTGATTGCAGATTTTACTCCATAGAACTCTATATGAAACCCAGAAACATTTTTGCACAGGCCTATCTAAAGGGTTAATATATCATGTTTGTGGGTGGGGAAAGGAGCGAGGACTCATATGCAGTAGAAGTATGGGTTTTTATTATCTATAAAATAAAATAAAATAAAGGGCAGCATGGTGGCGCAGTGGGTAGCACAATCGCCTCATAGCAAGAAAGTTGCTGGTTCGAGCCCCGGCTGTGTCAGTTGGCATTTCTTCTCCAGGTGCTCCGGTTTCCCCCACAAGTCCAAAAAGAAAACATGTGCTATAGGTGAATTGGGTAAGCTAAATTGTCTGTAGTTTATGTGTGTGAATGAGTGTGTGTGGATGTTTCCCAGTGATGGGTTGCGACTGGAAGGGCATCCGCTGCGTAAAAAACATGTACTGGATAGGTTGGCGGTTCGTTCTGCTGTGGCAACCCCAGATTAATAAAGGAACTAAGCCGAAAATAAAATAAAATAAAATAAAAAGACAACAAAAACAACCCCAAAGGGGGAAAACATTAACTAAAAGACAAAACACAAGCTTGGGTGGGCTGGCAGGACAGGACAAGAAGGATCAAGGCAAGGCTTGACAAAACAAATGTGACATATGACGCATGATGAATGACAACAAACTGGCACAGGACAGCAGACAAGAGGGAGCTATAAAGGAGGAATAATTAACTAACAAACAGGTGAACTGAATAAACTAATAACAAGGAGGGTGGGACTAAACAATAGGCAGGAGAGCACATGACTCATGAGAAAATGACTAGAACTAGAGAACCCATTAACCTGCGTGTTCACATGAAACACAACAGCACGTGGCCAAGTGTAAACACAGGCCACATGCATCGAACAGACACGAGTACACGATAAATAAAACCCTTACCATGCACTCACACATGCGACATGCATGTTCTGATCCCAGCGGCAACTGAAACTGAAGCCAACTAGACTGGTGCGCTGAGAACAAAAACACCATGCCGCGAACAAAACAACAAACACACCAGGACGAGAGTGCGCATCCCTAAGCATGCCCAAACTTTGCACGCCCTCGTTAAGCGAGAGCATGGAGGGCCCGATTGTGGCCAAGACGGTGCTCATGCAAAGACAAAACAGACAATGACAGGATATATGAGTGCTCGACATGAGAAAACTCGAGCCAAGCATAACATACTAGACAAGACAGGACTAGTGTCTGGACTCTAAAACAAGAATTAACAAGATCGGAGTGGCAGAATCCTGACATAATGCTGCTAACTGATATTCAACAGTAAAAAATACACAAAACCAGCAACAAGAATGCATGATTATATGGTGTCATGGCTTTTTAATCAAAAAATGTCATTATAATGGAAGTCAATGGGGCAAAAACAGCCACCAACATAACAAAAGAGTAGTAAATTTGAACAGTACACAAGCGTTAAAATCTTTCTAAACTATAATTAAAAATGAAGAACATGAACTGAAATGAAATGAAACAGCTCAAAGCTCTTAGAAAGCAAGACAAAGTATGAGCAGAATGTGTGAAAAAGAGAACTGAACATTGGAGCTGGAATTTGCCAGCAATTCTTGTTTGTCTGTTGTAATTCCAGTTAAAAGTGAAATAACACAAAAACACCTCCCACCATGCTATCTGCCATTATCTACCACAGAGATCCACTTACACTGTCTTAATCGTTTCCAGTAACTCACCACCATCTGCCTGAAATGTGAGACTGATCAAACGTCTGATGCTTATTCTGTCACAAAAAAAGTCAGTGGTCTTACGTGGTTTAAACACCTTTATAAAATGACAGCCATAAGGTTATAAGTAAGACTCAAGGGAAGCATATTGTGAGTTAATTATTAAAAGGATAGTTCACCCAAAAATGATCAATTTCTCGTTATTTGCTCACACTTAAGTGTTTAAACTTTTATGATTTTCTTTCTTCTGTTAAACACAAAACAAATTCTTATGAAGAATGTTGGAAAAAAGCAGTTATTGACATCCACGCTATGGAAGTCAATGGCTGTTTTTTGCCTAACATTCTTGAGTATATCTTCATCAACAGAAGAAATAAATCTAAACAAATTTTTTTCTTTTTGGGTGAACTACTCCTTTAAAATCTTTGAAACTGAGCTGTGAAAGCAGCTTGTGCTTAAGATTTCTGACATCAGATGAATAAATTTACACATGACATGTTGACATGTTGCATGTCAACAACATTCATTCAGCATTCAGAAACATGGTCCACTCAGTCTCAGTGAGGTACTGTATAGGCATGGGCCGGTATAAGATTCTGACGGTATGATAACCTTGGATAAAAATATTACGGTTTCACGGTATTGTGATTACTGCTCTAAAATATATTCTTTTAAAAATGTCTGGGTAAAAAATAAAAACCTTTTTCCCTTTGAAAACAATATATATATATATATATATATATATATATATATATATATATATATATATATATATATATATATATATATATATATATATATATATAATTTTTTTTTAAAGATTTATAATATTTTGGAGCAGTAAACATGTCAGGCTAAATGATTCAAATCATTGACTTCTGCTGTCTTAATTTGCTTCAAAAACACTTGTTTACTTTCTTTACTATTTAAAACGGCATCTTTGGATATTTTATTTCTGCTGGATATACTGTTGTCCGAAAAAACAAACAAAAAACAGTATTACAGAAAATGTTGGAGGTTTTAAAACCTTGACTTTTCCAAACCGCAGTATACCTTGAAAACGGTTATCGTCCCATGCCTAGTGAGGTATCATGAAGGATTTGCTATTTCTAAACATCAGAAAAGCTAACCAGTAGTATTTGATAAGGTTTATCAGAGTTAGTAACAAGCAGCTAAAGTTTGTTCTGATGTAAAATGTGCACTAGAAGGATTCTAATGTTTGTTCGCGCAGCTGAAGTTTATTTTGAAAGTAAAATTTGATTAAAGCCTATAAAATCTTCTGCTTTGTAGAACACACAACTCTGCAGATCCTTTGGAAGAATTATTCATTCATTCATTCATTTTCCTTTGGCTTAGTCTCTATTTCGGAGGTCGCCACAACAGAATAAACCGCCAGCATATTCCAGCATATGTTTTACACAGCGGATGCCATTTCAGCCGCAACCCAGTACTGGGAAACACCCATACACACTCATACACTACGGCCAATTTAGTTTATTCAATTCACCTATACCACATGTCTTTGGGGAGAACATGCAAACTCCACACAGAAATGCCAACTGGTCCAGCCGGGACTCGAATCAGCAACCTTCTTGCTTTGAGGTGACAGTGCTAACCATTGAGCCACCGTACTGCCCTTTGGAAGAATCCTAATGTGAAAATCAAGTAGCTTAAGAGGATAGTTCACCCAAAAGTGAAAAATCTGTTATAATTTACTTTTTTTTTGTTCTGTTGAACACAACAGAAGATATTTTGAAAAATGTTAGAAACAACATTGATATCCATAGTAGGAAACACAAATACTATGGAGGTCAATGGTTACAGGTTTCCAACACTGTTTAAAATAACTGTGTTTGGTTTCACATTGATGATTTTCATTTCCGGGTGAACTATGCCTTTAAGTTTCCTTTAAAGAAAAATTTGCTGAAATGTAGCTATTTAGCAGTGTGTAGCACCTACGACTCAACTGATACATTAGAAATATCCCCATGTAAAAAAGGAACAGCTAAAATTTACTTTAAAGGATAATTCGACGTGCTGAATCGGCAATTCTGCAGATCAATTACAAGGATCCCAATGTTAGCACATACAGATGTCACCACTTCAAAACATTTCCCCTGCCGCCATTCTTAACGCCGCCGTGGACGTACCTACGTGCGCCAGCAGCTTTTGACCGCTGGGTGGCGCTTTAACCATAGATTTTCAGCTTTGCCTTTTCACAATAGGACGGTACTATATGTGTACTGTAGCCTACATTATGTGATGTGATATATTCAGTTAAAATACACTGTAAAAAATGTCTTGATTTTCACAACATGTTACTGTAATCTTTCACAGTGAATAACTTTAGTATCACTTTACAGGATTTAACTGAAAATTCACATAATGTGTGGTATTCATAATTTTATTGTAAAACTAATGCAGGTAGCATGATTACAGCAAATTACTGTAAAAAGGGCTAGATCTTTTGCATGTTAGTTATAGGAATTGAAACTCTTTTTATTTCATTCAACATAGACATAAATACAAATTAACTTTTATGCTAGTTTTGGCACTTTTTTTGATATTTAGAAATAACAGAATGTTATTGCAGCCCCCAAAACAATTTGGTTACATCTTCAAAAATAACTTAAAACAAAATCATCCTGTTTTGAAACGACATGAATGTCATAGTAAATTTTCATTTTTGGGTGCACTGCACCTTTGATTTATTTTATAAGGTTAACATGGAAATATAAAATAATTTTTAATGAACATAACTTTGTGCTTAGCCATAAATGTAATAAACTGGAACAAAAGTAATTGATTCATAAAATCAAACACTATAACATCCAAAATGATTTCAAAGTCAGGGTAAATGTCAAAATGACTAGCCGAGGAAAACCTGCTTCACAGTAAAATATTGTAAATTCTACAACATAATACTGTGAAATCATAGTAATGGACTTTACTATCTACTTTGAAATTACACTATATGGCTGTAATTTCACAGTAATTTAATGTAACAAAAATCACAGTAAATTACTGTGAACTACCTTATGGTAATTTACTGTAAATTTACATACAGTATTTTATTGTGAAAGTTATACAATTATTAGTCAGTAATTTACTGTGAATTTACATACAGTATTGTCTGTGAAAGTAATGCAATTATTAGCCAGTATTTTACTGTGAATTTAAGGTCAAAGTTTTTACAGTGTATAATTTAGTTTGTTTGTTTTAGTTTTCTTAGTAATAAACATGCTTTTACACTATACTGTATGTTTGAGAAAAGATACAATACATGGTGATAAGTAAAGCCCTAGGCTGCAAAAATTAAGCAAATATAAGAATTAAGTTCTTTAGCCTTTATAGTGCCCTATTAAAATGCGTTGGGGTGAAAAGAATGTTTCGATTTCTTTGATCATCATGGCAAAGTTATTACGTCAAATCTTAAAAGTGCGCACACTGCAAGATATGAAGACCGCGGCACAGCACACACTGCTAAGCCGATGGAGCACATCACCTGATTGCAGTATAACTTGCTTTATCAATAATTATTATTAATTATAGGCTAGGTTACAAATATTTGACCATCTGCCACTACATGCAAAACACTCTCATACACTTAAAATGAATCAAATTGAATCGCAAGTGACAGATACAGAGGAAATGAATTAAAAAAATATAGACTGGAATTAAAATAATATAGCCCACTTTGCAGCTTTCTTTTAAATTATCGTAGGCCTTAATAAAAATAGCGCCGGACTGTTTCTCAGTGTTTCTTGGTAATGTCTTAAAATAAATAATTAGGCCCATTTAATTATTCATTTATTACTTATGTACAGTAACTGAGACATAAAATGAAATAGTAAAATATAATCAACAACGAAAATGTAAATTAAAACTGTAAATGAAAGCGTAAAAAAAAGCTTATTTATTGACTGTCTTAGTCCTATTACTAGGGCTAGACGGAATCTGCGGACGCTTTTTGCTATTTCTGCGGAGGATTTTGTTAAAAATCTGCGGATTTCTACGGATTAATTTTAGGTGTATCATAACTAAAACCTTAAAATGTGAAATAAAAAATAATATCTTTTTAACTTTTATTTAATGTTTAAAATGCAAATCCAATTAGATTAACAGTAAATAGTTAACTGTAAGTAAATATACAGAATTAATGATGGCCTAAAAATCTGCGCGCGCAGATTCCGTGTGGGCCTACCTATTACTTTAAAATAACAAACACTGTTCATCTCTCTATATTTAGGCTAAAACACTGCTTTATTTATTTATTTATTTACGCCTACTTATTTGTATTTATTTTTGTACTTTCATTTTAGTTGTCTTCTTAATTTCTATTTTCTAAAATGAATCCTCATTGCACTTAACAAGTTTACATTGATAATAAAGCTTGTTACTGATTAATGAAGGAAATATAATGCTTTGTTTCATTGTTTATTTTTATTTACAAGTAGCAGAGTATATACAGCTAATGTATGGGCTATTTTAGTCCGTTCGCATCCCGTCCCTTTGTGTCCCCTGGCGGCATAGTCGCAAACTGTGGTCATACCTAAAAACACGTTCTTAATCCTATAGAGCGCCAGTTGTACAAGGCGCGGCGTTAATGGCCATATTAAAGTGTCACCTACTGTAAGCAGAACGAATGGTTTATGAATCAGAGCTCACAATCTCAGTTAAAATGTCAAAATATATTTGTGCCAATGCAAATACTGTTTTTGAAGTAACACAATGTACAACGTATAAAATCTATTTAAAAAATGCTAGGTTATTTTAACCCAATTTGGATCATAAAATATGTACGAAATATCACATCCAATTTTGCGTTTAAATAGCACAGCAATTGTTTTTAAATAAGTACGTAAACATTATAGATATTTCACATTCATAAATGTTAGCCTATAATGACAAAGCTTATTAGAATATTTAAGTCTCATAAAATTAATGGTAAATTATCAATATTTAATTGTCAACAAAATGACATGAAAATATATCATTGATGTTTTTGCTACAATAAACGTTCAGTATCTTCTCAAGGAGGGGTGAAATGTTAAAAGTGATTACGGCATGACCTCTCTGAGTTATTATTAGATTTAGAAGGATTTTTTTCATGTGGGTGAATGTTTAGTCTGTCTGTCATTTTGTAGGAGACTGGGAGGTTTTAATGCTATAAAACATCCAGTGCAGCAGCCCGTGGAGGGATAATCCTCTGCCTCTCTCTCTCTCTCTCTCTCTACAAAATACCTCCTGATTGACCTATGCTGTCTGCCACCTGTTCCTGTATTTAGGATCACATACAGTCACAGAGAGAGATTACCACTTTGCAAGTGGAAGATAACATGGCCTTTGATAGGTCAAATTAAAATCTTGAAATTAAAATGTTCCTGAATATTTGCATTTTTCTTAAAGTTGGTTATTATGGCATTTAGAATAGAAAATTTCCTCATAACGCACAATTAAATGCAGAATGAATCTGTTTTTCTTACAGTGGAATGCACCAGAGGGATGTGTTTGACCATTGTGCTGGTGTTTTAAGTCTTTTGTTGTTTCTCACACATAAGACAATCTTATAATTGTTTGTTGCTCAAGATAAAAGTGGTTCAGTTACATCTCTTGACCTTGGATTTTTCCATTTCACTTACATTTGTCTCTTGCTCTGTTAAAATCTGCATATTGTCTAGATATTAAGCAAAATAATAGGCATTTTGCAACTATAAACAGAAATAAAGTTGAAAGAAAAATGATCATTTTTAAAATATATTTTCCAAGTGCTGTTTAATGGAGATACTTTATTTCCAACACATTTTTAAAGATATTATTTATAATTACTCATATTTAATAACCAATTACTTTTTTCTTTGTCACAATGACAATACATATTATTTCACTATTTGTTTTGCAATATACTAATATTCAGCTTAAAGTGCAATTTAAAGGCTTAATTATGTGTATTTAGGTTAACTAGGGGAGTTCGAATTATGCAAGTCATTGGACAACAGTGGTTTGTTTTGAAGCCAAATAATAAAAAAATAACCTTAAGGGGCTAATAATATTAATATTAATTATTCCAGCCAAACTATAACAAATAAGACTTTCTCCAGAGGAATAAAATATAGGGAAAACTGTGGAAAACTCAGTATATTAAAAAAATATTTAAAAAACAACAAAAAATTTCACAAGAGGGCTTATACTTTTGCCTTGTATACAGTTGTTGTATGTACATAATTATTTTTATATAATTGTTATTTTATATAGTTAAATGTATTTTGATTTTTTAAAACTTATTTAACTTAATATATTTATGCCTGGACGTTTGAAATAAAATGAAGATTCTAAAAATGATGACTAATTAACATCTGGTACATTCATTACACTGGAAAGGCCAAGCACATTGCATTGTGGGCTAGTTTTCCACTCACACGGTGCTCTTTGGCAGAGTTAGAAGGTCACCCGATGAATCCATGAATATTTAAATGTGTGTGTGAAGAACATACTGTGCGGTGTGCCAATCCAAATAAGTGTTTTAAAATATAGTAATTGTAGTTCTTACACTCAAAAGATTATGTTGGCTGTTTGTTCAAACATCTTATTTAAAATGAACTGAAACAACACAATTTTTGAGTTTTTTTGGGGGGGACAACTTAATTGTTTTACGTTCAATCCACTTAAATTTGTAAAAACTATTAAGTTAACTTGTTTCATTCATGTTGCCTCAACAAAAATCGATTGTGCGTAACCCAGAATTTTTTTACAGTGTACCTTGGTATTTGTAGTCCATCCCATTCTTCGTGGAGTCATAGTCATCAGCTAGTCTTCTGTTCTTGGTAGAGTCAGCATCATCAGTGCCCAACCGCTCGTCTGCAGAATCTGAGATGGGAGTTTCATTGTTCGACTCTTTAGATTTCTCCGCCAAAGCTTTGAGAAAAGTGATGTCATCATCCTCTGAGTTTGTTTCCTCCTCAGCTGGCGGCGTTGGCTTGGATTCTGCAAGGATGAACAGCAAACTGAGCTACTGAGCTTGTATTGATCGCTATGAAGCACTTATTCTGCGAAAGATTATATCTCACCTGTCTTCCTGATACTGTCAGCTTCTGCAATCTGTTAAAAAAACATTAATTACGCGTATTTAAATGATTTCTTTGAACTTTATGCATAAAATGTCTAATGTATTCTTATTTTCAAGCAAATGTAGGTGTTTTCTGATGCTAAACATTTGATGTCGAAGTTAATATTAGAGATTTCAGACCTGCTGTTCCAAAGGCTTCTCCTCAGTCAGCTCACGGTTGTACTTATCTAGATAAGGACAAAAAACATGCATTTAATTAAAGCAAAGATTTCTGATCACACATCAGTCAATGCTGACCTTAAACAGATTTTCACAGAAAAGAAAGAAAGAAAGAAAGAAAGAAAGAAAGAAAGAAAGAAAGAAAGAAAGAAAGAAAGAAAGAAAGAAAGAAAGAAAGAAAATACACGACATAGCATGGGTGACCAACCCTGTTCCTGGCGATCGACCTTACTGCAGATTTCAGCTCCAACCCTGATCAAACACACCTGAACCAATTAATTAGAACCTGAGGAGCACTTGATAATTACAGGCAGGTGTGTTTGATATGGACTGCAACTGAAAACTGCAGGAAGGTCGATCTTCAGGAGTAGGTTTGAGCACCCCTGCGATATAGGTTTAGGATGACATGTGGGGTGAGTAAATCATTACAGAATTTCCATTTTTAGGTGAACTAGCCCTTTAATACAGTATACTGCACCACTGAATAATAAAAACACTGCAGTATCACTACAGTATCAGGCTCAGATTACTATTGATTGGTTATTACTTTGTAACCACAATGTAAAGATACTGTAATAATGTTTTTTGTTTGTTTGTTTGTTTGTTTGTTTGTTTTTTTGCAAAAACAAAATGTCTACCTTTATTTTACATTGCCCTTGTTACAGTGTAGCTGTACATTGTGGTTTGGATTAGAGTTTATGGACACTGCATGCAACTATGTTTAATTTACCTAAATTATTTCAGTAAGTGTAACATGTAAAAATGTGTGTTTAACAAAAAAACTTTCAACTAATTTTTTTTGAGATATTAAATATTATAATAAAATAAATACTACTATTAAATTGATATTTTCATTTTGGTGGAATTGAGATAATTCATATTTTATAAATTGTTGCTGTGTTATTATTATGTGTTTTCAACTCTCTCTGTTGAGATCTTGTTGAAATCTTTGATATATTCCATTGGAGTCCAAACTGTCCAAGGAAAAGCTGCCACCAAATAATCAGATTACAGGGCAAACGTTTACGTACACTGCATGGAACTATGTTTAATTTACCTAAATTATTTTAGTCAGTTTAACATGTAAAGACTTAAAAACATTAAGTTTTACAAAAAAAAAAAACAAAATCTGCCAACTCATTTTCCATGTTAAATGAGTATTTTGATTATGACGCAGATGAGATAATTTGTACATGATTCATTTGTGCTGTGTTATTATTATGCGTTTTCTTCAACTGTCTACACTGTAAAAAATGCTGGCTTCTACATAATTGATTTGTGTTGGGACAACATGAAAGAATTAACTTGTTATTGTTTGCTAATTTAAGTGGATTGAACTTAAAAAAATTAAGCTGTCCCCCAAAAAACTCAAGAATCATGTTGTTTTGGCTTATTTTATATAAGTAGCTTGAACAAACAGCAAATGTCTTTTTTTAGTGTATGGCTGTTGAGATCTTTTATATATTCCATTGCAGTTTCCTGTCTGAGAAAAAGCTGCCACCAAATAATCAGATTACAGGGCAAAGGTTTACAGACACTGTGCGCAACTGTTTAATTTACTTTAAGTCAAATTAAAATGTAAAAATTTTAAAAAATGCAGTTTTACCAAAACAATTTATTACAAATCTGACAACTCATTGTCTATGGTAAATTAGTGTTTTGATTTTGACAGAATTGAGATCATTTGTACATGATTCTTTTTTTGCTGTGTCATTATTATGTTTTTTTTTTCAACTCTGTCTACACTGTAAAAAATGCTACACTGAAAAAAATGCAGGGTTCCACACAATTGCTTCATATTGTCCCAACAAAAATCATTTAAGTTAACTTAACACTTTTAGCAAATTTATGTGGATTGAACATAAAAAAATTAAATTGTCCCAATGAAATCTCAAAAATTGTGTTGTTTCAGCTCATTTTAAATAAGTAGTTTGAACGAGCAAAAAATAATAATTTTTTTGAGTGTAGGTTCCACATAATCGATTTGTGTTGGGACAACATGAAGAAATTAACTTGTTATTTTTTGCAAATTAAAGTGGATTGAATTTAAAACAATTAAGTGGCACCCCAAAAACTCAAGAATTGTGTTGTTTCAGCTTATTTTATATATAAGTACTTTGAACAAATATCAAATGTCTTTTTTTTTATGTGTATGACTGTGGAGATCTTTGATATATTGCATTGCAGTTCAAACTTTCTGAGGACAGATTACAGGGCAAACATTTACAGACACTGAATACAATGTTTAATTTACCTAAATGATTTTAGTATGTTTAACATGTATTCAAAAAATTTAGTTTTACTGCCCCCAAAATTCTGCCAACTCATTGTCTATGTTAAATTGTTATTCTAATTTTGACAGAATTAAGATAATTTAAACATTATTAATCTTTGATGTACTATTATTGCTGTTTCTTCAACTCGACTATGGCTGTTGAGATCTTTGATATGTTCAGTTGAAATCCAAACTGTATCATGAAAAGCTGCCATCAAATAATCAAATTACAGGGCAAATGTTTACGGACACTGAATGCAACTATGTTTAATTTACCTCAATTATTTTAGTACGTTTAAAACGTAAAAATTCAAAAAAATTAGTTTTACCAAAAAGTAAATAAATCTGCCAACTCATTGTCTATGCTAAATGGTTATTCTGATTTTGAAGGAATTAAGGTAATTTAAACATTATTAGTCTTTGATGTACTATTACTGTGCATTTTTTCAACTCTGTCTACGGCTGTTGAGATCTTTGATATGGTCAGTTGCAATCGAAACAGTCTGATGAAAAGCTGCCACCGAATAATCAGATTACAGGACAAAAGATTAAAGACCTTTGAAAACACACAGTCTAAAGCTTCCTATGCAATAAAATGGTGAAAACAACAACAAAACAAACCATCCAATGGTCCCTCCTTCATCTCACAAGTGAATACTTGAAGTTTTTTGTCAACAAATAATATAAAAGGAGCAGTTAATTACATAAAATACCAAGTAACACACAGAATAAACTTTAAATCGAACGAATGTCTTGCTAGATTTGTTATTCTGTCACATGTACACTTTTTTACATATGAAAAAGACAAAAATGTTTGTAAATTATTGTATAGCCTATTTTCAAATAGCTACATTCGAATAAGTTTGTTTTATTACGGTTTAGGCTATATAATTCAAGCAGAAAAACCGTCAAAATCAAATGTGGCATGTTTTAAAATATACATTACATGTTTAATATGTTACTACATATATTAGCTAGACCGATGTTTTGGACTAAATGCTCTTCAGTTTTTCAGCAACTCACCGTCGGGTCCGGCAGGTGTGGGAAACGCGCTGATATGCTGACAAACTAAAGCAAGGACAACCACAAACCCTAAGCGTTTTGACGCCATCCTCCAGCTTATGTCCGAAACGTGTAGTTTTACGATGTTTTTATCCCTCTGTTGTTCTCCGTAAACACGAACGCGCTGCTGGTCTGGTTTCGTGAGCGCGCTGCTGTTGGCTGGATGCCGCGCGAGAAGGCTTTAGATGCGCGGGAGCTGTTGAGTCCCTGCAGTGCTGAAACCAGGTCGCTGGCTATAATTAACAGAGGATAAGCTGATGGAGCTCCTCGTGTATAACGGGGCCCTGACTCCAGCAGCTCATGGATGGAGGAGGAGGAGATGGAGGGCGTCACGGTCACATCCGCCCATGTGCGTCAGTCCGAAACACCTGCGTCACGCGCATCTCGCATTCATTCATCCTGCAGGGCGGTAAACGAGCGACCGATGAGCGCTATGGGGAGCAGATAAGGAACCAGACAACACTCTGAAAACTGCAGATTTATGACAGCGCAGATTCAAATGCAAATTACAGACATGACCTGCTTTGTGTAGCCTAATCCACTATTAGATCTGTATTTGCTGTGTTTGCTGGGAGCAGATAGATCTAGGTTATAGCCTAATAAATCAATACTTATTAACATGATAGATGACACTCTTTTTACTTCACTAAATATTTTGAAATATGAAGTATTTTCAGTTGAAATTGCTGCATATTATCCTTTTGAAAACATGTTGCCCAGAAAATAAAGGAAGCTACAGTTCTTTGGACACAGTGACCTTTTTATGACACGAAATGGTCTAAGATGTCACCATGGGAACCTGCCATAAATAGCTTTTCATCCCATATAAGCTTTTTAACAAAAATAAACCATTTTGAAACAAAGTCATAAAACAGTTGAAAGTGTTCATATTAAGCTTATTGACAAAAAACAAAAACATTCATATTCTTTTCTGCTTAGTCCCTTTATTAATTCGGGGTCGCCACAGCGAAATGAACCGCCAACTTTTATCCTTTTACAATTTATCCTACCCAATATATATAAAGTCATGGTGCAGTGGAAAATAATTATTATTGTGTATGACTCCCATGAGCTTGGAGGACTACGTCCATACATCTCTGCAATGACTCAAATAACTTATAAAGTCATCTGGAATGGCGAAGAAAGCATTCTTGCAGGACTCCAAGAGTTTATCAAGATTCTTTGGATTCATCTTCAGTGCCTCCTCTTTCATCTTACCCCAGACATGCTCAATAATGTTCTTGTCTGGTGACTGGGCTGGCCAATCCTGGAGCACCTTGACCTTCTTTGCTTTCAGGAACTTTGATGTGGAGGCTGAAGTATGAGAAGGAGCGCTATTCTGCTGAAGAATTTACCCTCTCCTGTGGTTTGTAATGTAATGGGCAGCACAAATGTCTTGATACCCCAGGCTGTTGATGTTGCCATCCACTCTGCACATCTCTCGCATGCCCCCATACTCCTGTAAATGTAACCCCAAACCACGATTTTTCTTTAACCAAACTTGACTGATTTCTATGAGTATCATGGGTCTTCAGCAGTATTTGTGATGATTGGGAAGTCAAATTATTATATGTTGCTCTTACAACTGGGATTGACGAGAAGACTTTTGTCAGTTAGTATATATCTATATATATATATCTATATATATATATATATATATATATATATATAAATATATATATATCTATATATATATCTATATATATATATATATATATATATATATATATATATATATATATATAAAAATATATATATATATATATATATATATATATATATATATATATATATATATATATATATATATATATATATATATATATATATACAGTTGAAGTCCGAATTATTAGCCCCCCTTTGATTTTTTTTTTCTGTTTAAAATATTTCCCAAATGATGTTTAACAGAGCAAGGAATATTTCACAGTATGGCTGATAATATTTTTTCTTCTGGAGAAAGTCTTATTTGTTTTATTTTGGCTAGAATAAAAGCAGTTTTTAAATTTTGTTAAAAGCCATTTTAAGGTCAAAATTATTAGCCCCTGTAAGATTTTTTTTTTTGATAGTCTACAGAACAAACCATCGTTATACACTAACTTACTAATTACCCTAACCTGCCTAGTTACCCTAATTAACCTAGTTAAGCCTTTAAATGTCACTTTAAGCTGTATAGAAGTGTCTTGAAAAATATCAGGTAAAATATTATTTACTGTCATCATGGCAAAGATAAAATAAATCAGTTATTAGAAATGAGTTATTAAAACTATTATGTTTAGAAATGTGTTGAAAAAATCCTCTCTGTTAAACAGAAATTGGGAGAAAAAATAAACAGGGGGGCTAATAATTCAGGGAGGCTTCAACTGTATATATATATCAGTGTTTCCCCTACCATTATATAAGGGGGGCGCCCCGCCCTCCCAACGGCTGTAACCGCCCCTCTTGAGGTCACGTTATATGTATTAAATATAAAGCGCCAGATCACAACTTCTTTTAAGACACATGCTAAATAGCCGTATGTAATATCTTATTTACACAACAGCATGTCATTTCTGTTCCGGGAGTCTCCTGTAAATGCATAGAGACTCCCGGTTGCCCGCAAACGAATGATAATCTCCCGGAAATCGCGCGTCTCCCGCCCGGTCCTCAAATACGTCCCGCATCCCTCCCCGCTCTTCAGATAGGCTACGTAACGTCGCGCACATGCCATGATCTGTGATGCGAGCGGAGCTCACTCCTCTATCTAGTGTCCAGTTATGACTAGGCCCACACGGAATCTGCGCGCGCAGAATTCCGCAGATTTTCTGCAGATTTTCCGCAGATTTCCGCAGATTTTTAGCCCATCATCAATTCTGTTTATTTACTTACAGTTAAATATTTACAGTGAATCTAATTGGATTTGCATTTTAAACATTAAATAAAAGTTAAAAAGATATTATTTTTTATTTCACATATTAAGGTTTTAGTTATGATACTCCTAAAATAATTCCGCAGAAATCCGCAGATTTTTACCAAAATTCTCCCCAGAAACAGCAAAAAACGTCCGCAGATTCCGTCTGGCCCTAGTTATGACCTCTCCCGGAGGCTCTGCGTGTCTTCTGCAAATTCATACCGGCTCCGTGATCCCCCAAAATGAATTAAAATACCCGGAAATCATGGCGACGAGAGTGAATGAGCAAGTGAACAGATCGCGAGAAGGCACAGTGATGGTCTAAACATTACATTTGATAGGTTGATATTGGAATGGTCCTGCATGTATTTAAGTCTTCTGTGTTTTTGACAATATTACAAATCTTATATTACAAAACATTACAAAAGCTGGCTGGAATTATTAGATAAAACTTTTTTTTACATAAATGTTTAATAATATAAATTCTTGTAATACACTCATTGCATAAGAAGTAGTTAATGGGCCTATTTCCTTTTAGTACAGAAGTATTAGATTTATAGATGTGTATTTTAACTCATTTTCATCTTTTGTAATGTTTACAAATTGCACTGTTTGTCATTTTTCTGTGGTGGTTCATTACGCTGTGGTGACACTTGATAAATAAGTCACTAAGCTAAAGTAAAATTAATGGATGAATTATTTTCTGTAAAGCTTCTTCTGGCCATGACATGTTCACATCTAAATTTTTATAAGAGACATGTTTAGTAAATGTCTCAATAAATGGGCCAGACATTTCTGACATTTCATACCAAGAGGTTCAGGAAATGTTCTTCCAGAAGCCCATAAAGATACATTGCTGTGACAAAAGCTGCACAGTTTGTGAATAAAAAGATATAAAATAAATGTTAGTTTATAATTTACAAACGGTTGTACAGGTCAAATTTGTTCAGTTATTTACTGCTGTCATTAAAAGACCATGACTCCTTGTGTCAGTGTAAGTCTGAACAGCCACGCTACGTTGGGCGGCGTCGCATCGTGCCGCAGCCCCAACCTCAACCCCAATATATATATATATAATCTCTTTCAAATGTATTAATTACAACAGGCAAAACTGCATCCCGCTAAAAAAAACATTTACTGAGAATGAAAAGTATTCTGGAAAACAGTTCATTATGCTGTTGTTAACCTTATGGGATGAGAAAATTAACCACTATGTAAAATGCAGCCCATTGTACAGTATTGATTATAATTGAAATACTGTAATTGTATGCAATCATTGTATAGGTGGCGCAGTAGGAAGTGCTGTCGCCTCACAGCAAGAAGGTCACTGGTTCGAGCCTCGGCTGGGTCAGTTGGCATTTCTGTGTGGAGTTTGCATGTTTCCCCCCATGTTGGTGTGGGTTTCCTCCAGGTGCTCCGGTTTCCCCCACAAGTCCAAAGACATGTGGTATAGGTGAACTGGGTAAACTAAATTGTCTGTAGTGTATGTGTGTGAATGAGTGTGTATGGATGTTTCCCAGTGATGGGTTGCAGCTGGAAGGGCATCCTCTGCGTAAAACATATGCTGAGTAAGTTGGTGGTTCATTCCACTGTGGCGACCCCAGATTAATAAAGGGACTAAGCCGAAAAGAAAATGAATGAATGATTGTATAGGTGTTAACCCATATTTTCAGTTATGTGCATCATTGTGTTGTGTTTTAAACTTGAAGAAATTGTCCTTAAAATTAAGGTTAAATGTACTGTTTTTTGTACTTTAAGTCAAATTATTTTAGTATAAAAAGCTATACTTGACACCATGGTGATGCAGTGGGTAGCGATGTCGCCTCACAGCAAGAAGGTCGCTGGGTCGAGCCTCGGCTGGGTCAGTTGGCATTTCTGTGTGGAGTTTCTATGTTCTCCCCGTGTTCGTATGGGCTTCCTCCGGGTGCTTCGGTTTCCCCCACAGTCCAAAGACATGCGCTATAGGTGAATTGGGTAAGCTAAATTGTCCGTAGTGTATGTGTGTGAATGAGAGTGTATGGATGTTTCCTAGTGATGGGTTGCAGCTGGAAGGGCATCCGCTGTGTAAAACATATGCTGGATAAGTTGGCAGTTCATTCCGTTGTGGCGACCGCTGATTAATAAAGGGACTAAGCAGAAAAGAAAATGAACTTGACACCATATACACCAATCAATATACTACACATTATGCTTTTAAAAATACATATGCTTGGAGATGACATTGATATTGACACATTGATCTACTGTATATACAGTTGCAATCAAAATTATTGAACCCCCTTTGAATTTTTTTTTCTTTTTTAAATATTTCCCAAATGATGTTTAACAGAGCAAGGAAATTTTCACAGTATGTCTGATGATATTTTTTCTTCTGGAGAAAGTCTTACTTGTTTTATTTCGGCTAGAATAAAAGCAGTTTGTAATTTTTTAAAACCCATTTTAAGGTCACAATTATTAGCCCCTTTAAGCTATATATTTTTTCAATAGTATACAGAACAAACCATCGTTATACAATAACTTGCCTAATTACCCTAACCTGCCTAGTTAACCTAATTAACCTAGTTAAGCCTTTAAATGTCCCTTTAAGCTGTATAGAAGTGTCTTGAAAAATATCTAGTAAAATATTTTTAACTGTCATCATGGCAAAGATAAAATAAATCAGTTATTAGAGATGAGTTATTAAAACTATTATATTTAGAAATGTGTTGAAATTTTTTTCTCTCCGTTAAACAGAAATTGTGGAAAAAAATAAACAGGGGGGCTAATAAATCAGGGGGTTGAATAATTCTGATTGCAACTGTATTCTTACTGTCTATATTGCTGCAGGCCAATGATCTGTGAATCATTATATAATGTATATAAATAGAAAGTGTTGTTATTGGATATCAGTTATTAAAAATGGCATTTTTCTTTTTGTGTGTATTTGCAATTGAGAGGTTGTGAGCTGCACTGATGACGTGTTAATCCAGCGTTTCTCAATCTTGTTAGTGGAGGCACACCAACACTAGAGGAACGCATTTTCAAAAGAATCCTAATCAAACACAACTGATTAAACTATATACTCGAAATGGGTCGTTTAAAGAACACGTCCTGAATGTGTCAGTGGCTTGAATGGCTGAGAAACACAGTGTTTAGCAGCAGCTCCTGATTCCCTCTGCAGGACACACATGCCTTGTGTCAGTGACATGTGACCTCCTACAGCTTCATCAAATGCACACTTATCACCCTTTCACGTGTCACGCTGACTGAGAGCAATGGATAAGATGGATAGGATCTATAGAACACTCAAAATCATCCTATTGTCATTTTCTGCAAATAAATACTATTGATTGATTTATTTAGAGAATTTGTAGATTTTTGAAATGATCAGTAGTTCATTTATTCATTTAATCATTTTATTTTTGGCTTAGTTCCTTTATTAATCAGGGGTCGCCACAGCGGAATGAACCACCAACTCATCCAGCATATGTTTTACACAATGGATGCCCTTCCAGCTGCGACCCATCACTGGGAAATACCCATACACTCTCCCATTCACACCAAGGTTATTATAGTTAACGAAAACGAACGAAAAAACGAAAACTGAAATTTAAAATAATTGTCAACTGAAATAAAAATAAAAACGAGTTTTTTTAGAAAAAAAAACTAGAACTAACTTAAACTGTATTGTGTACATACAAAACTAACTGAAACTAACTAAAATTAAAGCAAAAAGCTCGTTCGTTTTCGTCTTTGTAAATGTTTTTAATACATAATCTTACTGTAAGCCTTTTAGAAGTAAATCGCGCTGCAGGTGTTTGGCCCTACGGCACCTCTGAGTCTGTAGTCCTACTGCCATTGGCCAGATCGAGTCGGTCCTCCTCCTGTCATCTTCGCTGTTGCTCCCGCGACAAAAACAACGAGTGGACATGACAGCAGCACGGTTACCGCATTAAATACAGAGACTTAAAACTATTACTTTAACACATTTGTGCCCGATAATGGGTTTTATTTCTGTATCGCGATCCCGAACGAATCTTTTTAACTGGATCTTCTAAGTGAACCGGTTGAACTAGTTCACCAAATCGAACTGAATCATTTGAAACGATTCGCGTCTCCAGTAAGCACTTATCCACAAACGACTTACTTTTTAACATACCTAATAATACCCACCTCTGACTTGAAATAATCCAATATATACTCTTATTCAGTTAGAACAGTATAACGTTTACTCTGAGATCAAATTTGAAAAGCGGTGAATCGATAATACTGCGCATGCGTGATTCAGTGAACCAAACACAAACAGTACATAGGTGCGTTCGACATTAAGCACAGCTGCAGCCGGTGATCAACGAGATTAGCCGAGCGCAGGTGGGGGCGGAGTTGAAAACGGAGCCGTCAAGCCGGCCACTTCGGGGACTCAAGTTGCTGCAGTCATGATTACCGATCACATGGCGTGATCATTTATTTATTTATTTATTTATTTATTGAAATAACAACAAAAGATATAAAGTACAAATAAAATCAAAATACAGTCTCTACAAACTTCATTTTAAACAGTAAGGGAATTATGAATTAAAATTAAGTAGCCTACATACTAATGCATCAGAAATAAGGGGGAAAATAAGGGCACATAAAAATGAAATAAATATCCACGAATAGGATTATTTTGAATAATGAAGGCATTTTTAAAAAAGCCCTTTAATCCAAAAAGATTGAACAAAATGACCAAAATAAATGAGCTACACTTTCAGTAGAAATTTCCCAAAAAGAGCAGGTACATCAATGACACTTTTAACTTTTATTTCTGCGTAATATGGTTTGACAGAAAATAAAATATTTTAGAATCATATTTGTATATTACATATTTTTATATAACTTAATTTGCTAAGAAATCGTCAGGATCAATGATGATAATTATTGTATTACAAGTCTGTAAGACTTATTTGAGTTAATATTTAAGTTATTTACTAAAATATATCATTTATATCGTTTATGGAGCTAAATACAGTAGTCTGTATAAAAAAGGCAGAATAAACCTGTGCAAACAATCTAGTCAGTATGAACAAATTACTTAACAAAAGATGATGCTGCTGTAAAATATTTGTAGTCTTTTAATAAGCATGATGTGTACAAGATAGGGAGTGTATGAACAGTTAATTGTTTGTTTTGAAATTTGTGAGAAGGATGTTGTCCAATAATAAACCTGAATCACACGTGGTTGTTGTCATGCGGTGAACTTGGCCAATCGTATTATATTGGTGTCGTCATCAGAGTTCATGCAGGCGCTCTTTAGTTGCTGCGCGGGCTGAGTCAGTCGTCTGATCTCGAAGCGGTGTCGCGGTACTTTGATGCCACATGTGACAGTCACATGCCGTCGGCGCAGCATCAATCCGGCCAAAATTTCTAACCAGCATGCACAGCTTTAAGACAGACTTCGATCGATCTGCGCAGCGCTGCATGAAGTCGAACGCACCTCATGACATCCTGCTGTGACTGAACTAAACTTGAACTTCAGCGCGGGTAAACCAAAAGCTTAAATGAGAGGATCTGGCGAAAAAACTTAAGTTTATTTTACAACAGAAATCGTATTGGAATTTAAATAAGTGAATCATGCTTCAGCTGGGTTGCAAAACTTTACTGTATGACATTTTCCAGATCATGGTAATGTTTTAACTGACTGAAATTATGATTGCTGACTACATAATTTTGGTATGTTGAGTCCTAAATTCTGCGTTAAATATCTGAACTTCCCATCACTACTGTGTATCTAACATCAGAAGCAGCCTTGCACACATATTATGTACTTAAGGCTGCTATCTTGTGTCGTATTTGAATTTGAGGATGGGTAGGTAGTAGTAGATGATAGTGTCCATGTGTCCTCTAAATACAGGTTTCAAAAAATGTATGGCTGAGTTTTTCTTATACAATATTTATTGTTGATTTTGAGTCTTGCACCTGACAAATATCCTTATTTAGAAAAAAACTAAAACTAAAACTGAAACTAATAAAAACTAAAACTTAATCATTTCAAATTATAGAAACAAATAAAAACTGTAAATCTGCCTAAAAACTAATTAAAATGAACTGAATTTAAAAACAAAAGGGCAAAACGAAAGAGAAACTAAAACTAATGAAAAATCCAAAACTATTATAACCTTGATTCACACACATACACTATGGACAATTTAGTTTACCCAATTCACTTATACCTATATGTCTTTGGACTTGTGGGGGAAACCGGAGCACCTGGAGAAAACCCATGCGAAAATGTGGAGAACATACAAATTTCACACACAAATGCCAACTGACCTAGCTGAGGCTCGAACCAACGACCTTCCTGCAGTGAGGTGACTGCGCTACCCACTGCACCATTGCGCCGCCCTTATTAGTAGTTCATGAAATAAAACTCAAATTAGCATTTTACTGGTTTAACAAGTCCCTGTTAAAGGCACAGCATGTAAGTTTCATAATGCAGAAATCATGTTCAAGGAGGAGTTAAAGTATTGATGAGGATGATTTTCACTCATGCTTTTTACTAATGTTTAATACCTCGTGACTAGGCTTGGGACGATAACCGCTTTCAAGGTATACTGCGGTTTGGAAAAGTCAAGGTTTTAAAACTTAAACTTTTTGTGAACACACTTTATTTTGATGGTTTATTTGTTACATTGCACCTACATGTCAACTACTTCTCATTAGATTATAAGTAGACTGTTAGGTTGGGGTTAGGGTTAGTGTAAGATGACATGTACTTGTAAAGTTTCTTATAGTCAGTTAAATGTCTGTTTAAGGAGCAGTATCAACAGATATTAAGCAGACAGTTTACTAATACTCAAATCGACCATCAAAATAAAGTGTTACCTTTTCTGTTATACCCTTTCTAAGGCATGTGTACGATTTATTTTTACATTTATTTTTTTTTATTTTTAACAGTCTCTCCAGCAGATAAGATATCCAAAGATGCCATTTTAAATTGTAAAGAAGTCTGTGTTTTTGAAACTAATGAAGACAGCAGAAGTCAATGATTCATTGGAATTATTTAGCCTGACATGTTTACTGTTCCAAAACATCTTAAATGTTTCCCAAATTAAAATATATTGTGTTCAAAGGAGAAAAAAAACGTTTTTGTTTTTTACCCAGACATTTAAAAAGAATATATTTTAGAGCAGTAATCACAATATTGTGAAACCATGATAGTTTTTTCCAAGGTTATCATACGGTCAGAATCTTATACGGCAGGCAAAACAGCAGGCAAGCATAACAAAAAAATGCCTCTATAATCAAACTGTTAGAAAAGGGTCATTTTAATTAGGCCTGCCTCACGTGTCAACACCAAACTTTATGGTAATGACAGTATGGTGGCTGCTATGCGTATGTTTGCAGGAGCTTTGCAACTTTTAGACCTAACAAAACTGCAAAACATGTTTTTAAAATAAATTAACCCTCCAGTCTTGTTCACCAAAATTGACCGGTTTCTTCTAACTGCTCTTACATTAGTCAAAAAGCATTTTTTTAGCTGTGAACAATGCCTTAAACTAGTGTTTAACATGAATTTATAGAATTAGACTAAATAGCTGCAGTGAAAATACAAATAGGCACTGAAACTGTGTTACAAAATGAACATGTAATGTCATGAGGGTAATCATGAGGGAGGATCGGCAGATAAGCACAGGTAAGAAATGTGTACCCACAAAAAACATTGCTCAGTCTAAAATGTGTGTGTGAGAGAGTGAGTAAGTTGGGGTAGTGTGTCTGTTTGATTGATGAATATAGTCTGGATACCCATTCATTTCCTACGGCAGTCACTTATGACCAGGAACACCACAGGTGTAACATGGATGATTAAAACACTCAAAATTCAATGAAAGAGGTGATCATCAGTATTACATGTGCAAGACAAGTGCATAATGTGGAGGATATCATAAGGCCTTGAGGCAATCAGATGTAAAAACACAATATTTATGAGTGTTTTAAGTTGTAAATCGGTCAGATTTGACCTGAACACAACAGGAAGGTTAAACACACATTTATGTCAATGTACATTTTGGAACACATGCTCATTCTGAAAAAATAGCCCTATTATGTAGCTAGAAGTACGTATGGCTGCATTTAGTTTTTAAGGGTGCTTTCACATCTGTAGTTTGCTTTATTTGGTCTGGTCCAAGGGCAATAAATGATACATTGTAGCATTTTCTGCCTCCTTGGGCCGCTTACACACCACACTGATTGCTTTGATCCGAACCAGTTGAAAAGAACCAAAATGCATTCATGTGACAAAATCCACATCACTCATTGGCCAGATGTTGTTGAACATATTTCCTAAACTGCTTTTCGATTGGTCAGAATTCACGTGCGGGAAAATGCCAATGGAACTCTCACAAATAAACAAACCGGCAGACACAAAATGTTGCTTTTCATTATGGAGGGACGACTGCGCTGGCTGATTGTATCCCTGCTCATAGTATACTATATAGTTTGTATACATCACTTTAGACAAACTATACATTTCGAGAATGAAGCACGGCTGTGGTTGGAAAACAATGTTTTGAGGCATTGCAAACGGCGAAGGTGCATTGTACGTCACTTCAAGAGGAGGCGTGAATTATTTTAGCTAAACTGCAACATGGTCATCTTCCGGAAGTATTACCAACGATCCATCAGGTAATGTTTTCCCCCTCTCTTTCTCTTTTGGTAAAGCGCTGTCAACAAATACTTTTCCTCCACATTCCATAATGCACAGCGCATCAGCCTACAGCAGCTGGACTAGTCCAAAAAGGCGCAGTACTTTTTGCGGTTGGGTCTGTTTTAGTTCGGATCATATTCTCACCACAAACGAAGGGTTCGTTTGAAAGCGTAGGAAAGCAAGGAGGTCTCGGTACGCTTTTTTGGTCCGCTTTTGGTGCGCACTCGAGTACGATTGCTACATTCACACCTGCCCAAACGAACCATACCAAAAAGGAAAACGAACTCTAGTGCGATTCAACCAAACTAAATAAGGCAGGTGTGAAAGCACCCTAAAACGAACGCTACGGAGCGGTATGATGCTGTTCCTTTTCACGCTTACCAGCTGACTGCTTACCTCCATATGGCCGGCTTTCCCGCTGTTACAAGTTTGTCCAGTAGCCCGCCATGTACATCAGCGGAGTTGACATGCAGAGAGGAGTTGACCGCGATTAAGGGGTTCTAGTCCGGCGAAGAACAGTTCCAGAAAGCAGATAAGACTAAAACAAAAGCCAAAAAATAAAATAAACAAGTAAATAATAGGGGGAGAATGTGGTAAAATTTGAAAACGTGGTAAAAATCAGGTGGGCTTTTCTTTTTTTCGATTGGTTTTTAAAACTCTTGGTTGGGTTTAGGGAAGTGGGTGGGCGGGTTAATCGGTGCTTTTGAAAACACTATTGGTTGGGTTTAGAGAAGGAGGAGGGTGGGTCAGTCAGTCATCTAATCAGTTAGACGACAGCGGCCTCTGGTACATTTAAGCGAGAACAGCAGGCGCGAATGGCACTCGTGAGAGAAATTTGAGATCTATAAAAGCATACACAGCGGCCTCTGGTGGATTTGCGAAAACATAAACTGCAAAAAAACATAGCCCCTGTGACATATTTGGCACTCTCCAGAAATGTAAATAGCTGTTCGTTTTCAGAATGAACTTGGGTTGACATTTTGTCTTCTGGGTATTAATAGGATATAGGATTTCCCTCTGTTTACTAACTTGTAACCAGGGCCAGACAGAATCTGCGGTCGTTTTTTGCTATTTCTGCAGAGAATTTTGGTAAAAATCTGCGGATTTCTGAATTATTTTGGGAGTATCATAACTAAAACCTTAATATGTTAAATAAAAAATAATATATTTTTAACTTGTATTTAATGTTTAAAATGCAAATCCAATTAGATTAACTGTAAATAGTTAACTTTAATTAAATAAACAATAATGATGGGCTAAAAATCTGCAGAAAATCTGCGGAATTCTGCATGCGCAGATTTCGTGTGGGCCTACTTGTAACTAATAAAATTGACTTAATTTGTTAAATGAATAAAAAAAAACTTTCGTTGATTCATTTAGATAAATCTAGATTCAAAATTAAAGATAATTAATTACATTTTAATTACTTTATTTAGGAGTGTTAGGTTAGATTTTGTAAGTTTGACATAATATTAACAAGTTAATTGTACTCAAATTTAAGATTAGAATAGTTGATTTTTTTTATGTGTAAAC
Source organism: Danio kyathit (assembly GCA_903798195.1). NCBI lineage: Eukaryota > Metazoa > Chordata > Actinopteri > Cypriniformes > Danionidae > Danio > Danio kyathit. The sequence continues at coordinate 51,020,460 of LR812536.1, forward strand.
TATTAAAACAATTTTATCAAGTAAATCTGAAGAGTCATTTATCTCAGTGTGGTTGACTGTGGCTATTGTGTGTGTGGTTTTGTGTTTGTGTGTGTTCTGTTTATTCACATGAGAGATTCTCTTTTCACCTGCCAAAATCACATCACGATCTTATTTTCACACACAACAGCAGATCTTCAAAGTTCTCAGAGCATCTGTATATGTCTTAAAGATGCTTCTGGTCTTCTTTTACACTTTTTTAACGTTGTGTATTTGTGTGTTGATATATTGTATGTGTATGTTTGGAGCAGACGGTTCAGTGTCTGTGAAAGTGGGACAGAGGTCAGTGGCTCTTCTGAACACAACAGGCTCTTTGTTCAGATTGTTCATTAGCGCTGCTCCACATGTTCTTCTGCGCCGCATCAGTCTCTGCAGGCTGTCACACTCACATCCTTTTCCACGTCATTAAGAAGAGCAGGCTTTTCTAATGCAAGCTTCTTAGCGCTATCATAACAAACAAACACAACATTTTACTCAAACACATAACTAAAAATATTCATTCGTTCAGCTTAGCCCCTTTATTAATCAAGGTTCACCACAGTGGAATGAACCACCAACTTATCCAGCATATGTTTTACGCAGCGGATGCCCTTTCAGCCGCAACCCATCACTGGGAAACACCCACACACTCTCATTCACATACACTACGGACAATTTAGCTTACCCAATTCACCTATGACGCATGTCTTTTACAAAAAATAAATGCATTTTTACTGCCTATTTGTCAACTACCCTGATATCTATATGGAGTAATTGTTTATGCAATAAATATATTATAAAAAAATGAAAATAAAAGAAATAAGAACGTGTGTTTGTTATTAGTGTCCAGTAGAGGTCACTGATGTGCTTTCTCTGCAGGATGATGGAGGTTGTTTGGTTCATTCTATTTCAGTGTACATTAAGTAAGCCTATATAAGTAAGCCTATAGCTTTAAGGAAGGGGGTTTGCTTGTTGTGGTACAACTAGTCTCTGCTGCTTTAACTTCACCATTATACACTCTCCAAAAGGCATCTTTCTCCTACTAGGGCAATTAAAAGGCATCAAAGTGGGGAATAAGGCAAAATAAAGTGGGAGTACAATTAGCCTACACTGTAAATAAATTCTGGTTGCCTTAAATTTTTAAGCTGAATCAAAGTAACCTTATGAGTCTATTGAACTTATATTATATTAAACTGCTTAAACAGCTTTCTTAACTTATAAAATTAAGTTAGAACATGATTAACTTAGTTTAACAAGTTACAATGAACTAAAAACATATGTTGTCATGACTAATTGATCTTTTTTTTTTTTTTTACAGTGTACAAATAGATTTAAAATGTTTTCTGAAAGATGTCTCAAAAAAGCTGGTGAAATATTATTTCAATTTAATTTATATTTTCCCCCGTTATTTTTATGATAAGTACAAATGTTTATACAGAGATATTTTTTTATAAACCCACTTCAACAAACCCTAAATACACTGTCAAGTATATTGAGAGTAATTATAATAAAATTAGTAATGAAAAGAAAAATAATAATTATAGAAAAAAACAGCAAAATTGTATAAAACAAGATAATAATAAATAAATAAATAAATAGATAGATAGATAGATAGATAGATAGATAGATAGATAGATAGATAGATAGATAGATAGATAGATAGATAGATAAATAAATAGATATATAAATAAATAGATAGATAGACAAATAGCTATATAAACAAATAAATAAATATACAGCTAAATAAATAAATGATAGACAAATAGATAAATAGATAAATAAATATATAAACAGATAGATAGATAGATAAATAAATAAATAAATAGATAAATAGATAAAAAGATAAATAAATAAATTAATAGAATACATAAATAAATAGATAAATAAGTAAATAAATAAATAAATAAATAAATAGATAAATGAATAAATATATAAACAGATAGATAAATAAATAAATAGATAAATAAATAAATAGATAAAAAGATAAATAAATAAATTAATAAAATAAATAGAAAAATAAGTAAATAAATAAATAGATAAATAAATAAATAAATAGATAAATGAATGAACAAATAAATAAATAAATAGACAACAGATACATGCTACCTTACAATGCTAGCACAGACTAAGCATGAGGGTCTGGAAGAAAAAAGGAAAAATTAGTTACATACAGGATAAGTCACATTATTCCCTAAGAAATACATTTATAGCAGAGAAATGTGATAATAAGGGTTGCCAAACATATCAGAATTGCTAGAACCTCTAATCAAATATTTAATTTTGGTCACACTTTTTTTAATGGTCTGTTAAATTTAGGTTACATTGCATCAACATGCCAACTAATTCTCATTAGATTATAAATTTAGGGTTGGGGTTAGGGGGTAAGATGACATGTACTTGCAAAGTTTCTTATAGTCAGTTAAATGTCTGTTGAAGGAGCAGTATCAACAGATATAAAGCAGACAGTCTACTAATACTCAAATGGACCCTCAAAGTGTTACCTTAATTTTTTCCAAGTGTACTGTAAATATAACATCAGATCTTGAAGCCAGCGGGATGCTTTAGGTGGATTTGAAGATTTCCAATGCAATACAATTTGTCTGCAAGCCAGTAAAGATGCAAAGGCAAAAATGTTTTGTTGTAATTTCTATTTTAATATGTGAAAATATAATTTAGTGCCTTTCAGCAGGCATGACTTAATACTTCACAATCACTTTATTATTATTATTTTAATATTATGTCATGTCATACTTTTTTTACACTTGAGCTTAGATGTTCCTGTAATGAAACTATGTGGAATAAAGTTTAAATATTTGCAGGGAGAGTCATTGATACATTAAAACAGATCCAAGAAAGGATTTGAAATGTTCAAGAAGAATCAAACTCTTCCTCTTTAACCTTTACATTTTATGTATGCTATAAAGTTAGGATGAAAGACATATTGTGATGAATTTCCAACTTCCTTGACAGCAGTGTGGTTCATATCACATAAGCAGCAGATTATAATTCAACAATTCTATCTATTCAATTTGTTCTTTTTGCACTTTTAAGTTAATTAATTAATGCCTCTAAAAGGGCATCTACCCACATATGCTGACAGATGCTGCTCCTCCATATGAAAACCTAGGGCTATATATAAACATTTATTGTGGGGGACATACATATTAAAAACGTCATGTTTTTTTTCCAGGGAATAATATTTCTAAAGGAGCTGTTGACATGGAATTTAACCAGGTTTTGGTAAAAACCCAAACAGTACAAACATAAAAATAAAACAAAACAAAAAATCTGAAAACTTATTTATGTGTAATAACAATGGGACGACACAAGAATAAAGTACTGAACTACTGAAATGTATTTAATACTTTATATAAAAGGCTTTTTTGGTGGTGGCAGCTTAAAGACATCTTTTAAATGGAGAATAAATTCACGTGAATTGCTCAGGTGTGATTTTTTTCAACATTGACTTAAACAGAGTGTAAAAATCTTGATGGTTCTGTGGGTCTCGTCTATTAAATCTGATCTTTATTTTGTATTTTTTATTGGATTCAAGTCAAGTGATTGGCTGGGCCATTCTACAGCTTGATTTTTCTTTCTCTGAAAGCATTTGAGATTTTCCTTGGCTGTGGATCATTGTCTTGCTGAATCAGTGAAATAATTGATAAAGTTAGTGACCCCTTATGATGTCCACCCTGGTTTCATTTTCATCATATTGTAGATGTTGGGCTGAAGCAGCTAATATTAATTTACAATGAGGAAGGGCTTGCTGAATAACTAAGAGATTTCAGCTGCTGTCTGGGCTTTCCATATCTTTCTACATCTCCGTTTTTTAATGTGTCCAATAATTTTCCCCTGTGTCCTTTCGTTTTATTACACATAACTTAATGAGTAAATGACTTATTTTGGTTTCTGTGCATATATGGATTTTTTTGGTTGTTACCAACAACATCTGGTGAAGTTTTCAATGACACGTTTAGAAATATCTTTTCTAAGAAAAATGGTGACGTGTTTAATACTTATTTTCCCCACTGTAGAATTATAGTTATTTTAACATATTTGTAAATGTGATAAGAAAATATGTAAAAAGCATATGTTGTACATTATACATATCAAGTTAACTGTTTTATGCACTGTATGTGACTTGCAATTACTGCATTGCCATAAATCAGATTTCTCTGTATGCAAACCCACTGATGTTTAGCATGATCTCAGTTTCTGAGGTTAAAATAAATGAAGAAAAACAAGAAAGACAATCTAGCAACTTTATCCATTACATCTCTTCAAATGCTCATTAATGCAAATATACGGTGCTCAGCATAAATGAGTACACCCCATTTTGAAAAGGAATATTTTTATCCATTTCTCAGTGAATATGGGTAAGATATATTGGTGCATTTGAACAAAACAGATTTATTAAACAGAAATATTAATAAAAAAATGACCTCAAAAACACGTCAAAATGGTAATTGATTCAACTGTCAAAACCTTAACCTCAAGTCTAAAAACACCTCAAAAATCTATTGCAGTATACTGTATCTAATCTTAAACAACAGCAATCGCTTTGCGACGTTCCTAAAACAGGTTACATGACATAATTATGCAGGGTTCTCTCCCGGCACAGCATGCCAAACCTGCTAAAATAGTCAAGCATTATCTAAGTGTCAACTCTTGAAACAAAATTACTTTTATGTTTTCATATTTTTTCACAATTTCCCAGTCAGTCTCCTAACTGCAAGCCAGTTAACATTTAGACTCCAATCAATGATATTCGTATTCACAAAAAAGAAAAAAAACACACCAAATTTCATATCATTCTAAAAGCACAAATAACAAATAACATAAGTAAATATTAAGTAAATGAACATGCATCTAATTTTCTGGTCTCTACAATTGTCCTATTTAATTGTCACAAAAACTCTTGGTTCCTTTAAGTGCTAGCTTTTAGAAGAGAGGTCCACCATTATATAAACCGAACCCCTATATATGTTTACAGATCTTACAGTAACTCTTTTGTAGAATTTGAGTACTTTCAAATAAAATAACTTTCAAAGTGCTACGAGGTCTTTAGTAAACAGTGACTCCAGAACCTCAGTATTGACAAAAAGTGCTTGAAGGATCCCAATTATGGCAAAAGGGACCTGCAAGTACTGTAAAGACTGTCAGTGGTTCCTCAAGGAACCTCTTTTTGGGAGAAAGAGCTTTAAGGTGCTTAAAATATGGAATTAATATGGAACCGGTTGAACTACTTATTCAATTCACCTTTATTTTTTTGCGCTTTTACAATGTAGATTGTGTCAAAGCAGCTTCACATACAGTAGAAGATTATAGTAAATTGAAACAGTGTCAGTTCAGTTTTCAGTGTTTAAGTTCAGTTCAGATTAGTTCAGTTCAGTGTAGTCTAATAATCACTACTGAGAGTCCAAACACTGAAGAGCAAATCCATCGATGCGCAGCTCTACAGATCCCGAACCATGCAAGCCAGTGATGACAGCGGCGAGAAAAAAACTTCACCAATTGGCGAAAGTGCAGAATTCAAAAAACCTTGAGAGAAACCAGGCTCAGTTGGGCACGACCATTTCTCCTATGGCCAAACGTCTTGTGCAGAGCTGCAGTCTAGGCGCCAGAGGCTGGAGAATGCTGGACCTCAGCGAAGACTCGTCTGTCCCTGGAGCGTCACAGGACTCAGTCTCATGCTCTCCACTCTTCCATGATCACCAGAGCAGCTGCTCAGGATACGGCCTGGTCCAGGATTATGAAAACCTTGGGATCATCTCGTCACTGGTCTTGGATCGCATCAGTGGCGCTGCATAGTCTGAGGGCCTCGGGATGAGTACCCCCAGGTGGAAATAGAGAATAAAAAGAATAATTAGCGTAGCTGCTGTTCATAGTGTATATAAACAAGATGCAAGAACCTGCATGGGGCACACTCATGCGTCATACCGTGAGTGTATGCTTTGCTAAAAAGATCGGTCTTTAATCTAGTTTTGAACTGCGAGAGTGTGTCTGAGCCTCGAACATTATCAGGAAGGCTATTCCAGAGTTTAAGGGCCATAAATGAGAAGGCGCGACCTCCTTTACTCGACTTTGCTATTCTAGATACTACCAGAAGCCCTGAGTTTAGAGATCTTAAAGAGCGGGTTGAATTGTAGCGAGACAAAACGTTGGTTAGATAAACAGGAGCTAGATTATTTAAAGCTTTAAAGGTAAGAAGCAATATTTTATATTCAATACTTAAAAGGAGATAAAAGAAAAGATAGATCATCACTTGAATTGATGGTAAATGGGGAACTGATAAATAAGCCAGCTGATATAGCTGAAGTATTTAATAATTATTTTGTGGACTCAGTAGCTTCAATCACGCAGTGTTTCTCCCCCAACTATTCAGAAGTTCATCAAGTAAGTACAGTGGAACAAGCTTTTTCTCTAAGGTTAGTTTCCGAATCAAACATCAAAAGAGCAATTACAGTACATCGCTTAAATCATCCAGAGCAACGGATATATTTGGGATGGATATGATAATTTTAAAACAGCTTAGGGAGTCTTTAGTAAAGCCGATCACTAAATTTTTCAATCTGTCCATTTCTCGGGGGATGTTTCCTAGTGCTTGGAAATCATCTGTCATTGTGCCTATATTTAAAAGTGGCGATCCACACTCTACTAGTAATTACAGACCTATCAGTATATTACCTATTGTAACTAAGGATAGATGTTGACAACAGGATGCGGATCCAAATGCAGGTTTTTATTAAGGGATGGTCAGGCAAGCAAAGATCAATGCAGGAGCAAACAGATGTATGAAGGCAATCCAGAATCAGAGACAGTATAGAAAGCAGATGGTCACAAGGCTGGCAGCAGACAGGGAGAAACAGATAAACAAGGCGAGGGTCCAAACACGGCAAGAACAAGACAAGGTAACGCTTAGAATTGTGACTGTGAACAGATAACAAGACTCGGCAACTGGAGTGTGTGTGTGTGCTGTTTATGTACTGCGTGTAATCAGTTCTTGAGCAGCTTCAGCTGTGGGATGTAATCAGTGATGATATGGAACCGGTTGTGTGTGATGTGAGAGTAGTGCATGTTTGGAGATGTAGTCTATTAGATGGCAGATTTGTAGTCCATATGAATGTGCATGTTATCCAGCTATCTTTGAGGAGAAGATCGCTGGTGATCGTGACACCTATAGTATCAAAGAAAAACTGATAGCCACACAAATTACAAATTACTTAAATAATAGTTCCTTTGCTTTAGATCCATTTAAGTTTGGCTTCAGAGCAAACTACTCAAGTGAGATGGCAAATTGCTACCGAAAAAGTCAAGTCTTTATTAGATAATGGGGGGTCGTTGGGGCTGTGTTTCTTGACTTGAGAAAGGCCTTTGATACTGTAAATCATAGAATTCCAATCCAATTCCAATGTCCAAATTAGTAGGTTTTAACTTCTCCCCACAAACTTTAAAATAGATAGAATCATACCTGTCTGGTCGCACACAGTGCGTTAATATACAGAATTACAAATCTGCCCCTTTATATCCACAGGTGTTCCACAAGGATCTATTTTGGGCCCTTAACTTTTTATTTCATATATCAATGATCTTCCATCCATTTGTCCTAATAATAATAATAATATACACATGTATGCGGATGACACTGTTATATTTATTCATAGTAGTAGTGTGTTGCAAGTTGCAAACAAACTCACAGAATCGCTGGTACATCTTTCAGCCTGGTTAGAACAGTGCTGTTTACAGTTGAACATCCCTAAAACAGTGTGTATGTTCTTTTCTAAGAATAATAAGTTAAGTGAAGTTCCAGATGTATTTGTATCAGGGGAAAGATTACAAGTTGTATCTAAGTACAAGTACCTTGGTGTTTTGATAGATTCAAAACTATCATTTAAATCACAGGTTAAAAAGGTTTGTAACCGGGTCAGATTCAGTTTAGCAAATTTTAGATTTATTCATAGATGTCATATGAGGCTGCCCTAATCTATTATCACTCCATGATCATTTCTCATATCACTTATTGTGGTAACACTTTATAATAACAGTACATGAATAATGATGTATTAATATGTAAACTAAACATTACTTTATTATGAATTAATGATGAGTTAATGTATGCACTAATCATGAACTAACTTGAACTACAACATGAGTCACATGAGTTCATGTGTGAATAACGGCTACCTTAATTACTTGTTAGTACATGATTGTTTGTTAATTAATGTATTAATTACCACATTAGTTTATGCTTAATTTAACTATCATGAACTCATGATATGTTAATATATAATTATGTTGTGACTTTACTTAAAGGGGCACATCATCATTAATCCATTCTTAACTACTCATGAACTCCTTATGCACGTCCAACTAGTCAGTTTACACTGAATAACAATAGAAATGTGTTCTGTCAACATCAGCATGAGCAGGAGTTCATGAGTAGTTAAGGATGAGTTAATGATGATGTGCCCCTCCAAGTAAAGTCATGACATAATCATACATTAACAGCTCATGAGTTCATGTTGGTTACATTTAGCTTAAACTTAAATGTTAATTAACACATTAATTAACAACATGTACTAACAAGTAATTAAGGTAGCCGTTATTCACACATGAACTCATGTGACTCATGTTGTAGTTCAAGTTAGTTCATGATTACTGCATACCTTAACTCATCATTAATTCATAATAAAGTAATGTTTAGTTTGCACATTAATAAATCATTGTTCATGTACTGTTATTGTAAAGTGTTACCCTTATTGTTTAACCACTTGGTCCCAAGCTAGCATTACTACTTTGAAGCCACTTGAATCATTATACAAAGAATCCTTAAAAACCCTTGATAAGAAATCAGTTCAATTTCACCATTGTTTAATATTAAAGAAACATAACCTGCTTTGTTGGGAAAATTTTTATTAAATATATTTGTTTAATGTTTAAGACCCTACATAACCCGACTTCACCACTAAATCAGTTTGTGAAAGTTATCGACTGCTCACCGAACTTCTATAGGTGGTGGAAGAGGGGATTGTATTATTCCTCTCAAAAAAAGTCAATTCAGCCAGTCGGTATTTTCAGTGAAAGCTGCTAGGGAAGATCACTTACTTTTCGTTCTTTTCAGTTTTATGTTAAAAATTGGTTATTGACAAATCAGCATTGTCAGCATTAGTACTGTATTCTTTACACTTATTTGTACTGTTTGTCATTGGCGTTTTTTGTCCTCTTCTGCTGCCATCAATCTGTTTTTGTTTTTTGCTTTTTCAATTGGATTTTATATATGATAGTGTATTCTATGTTATTATGCTGTGCTTTTATTTTAGGTGTGACTTTTTAACATTCTGTAAGGGGTCTACAGATGAAAAATAGCCATTCTTGGCTAATTCTGGCACATTTTACAGTAATGTTTATTAATGAGCATTGACCCTGTAAACAAATAACTAAAACAATACATTTTGAAGTTCCTTGAGTACTCAACAGGGTGTTTAAAGCACCTTTACTGTTTGCAGTGTGGTGTACATTCCTACAGAATTTTTGATGTTTTTTTGATGCTAATATTAGATGTCAATTAGATGTCTTTTTGAAATCAAGGTACAGTAGTTTACATGCATTGTAGTGATACAAAATCCAGTGTAAATTTGTCATTTGTAATTGAAGCTTTTAGATGGATCAAACATTCCTTTAATTATAATATTTAATAGTCATTAGATTTGGTTGTCAAAAGAGCATCAACTGGACGTCAAAGTTTTGATATCAAATCTATTTGCACGTCTTTCGGATGAGACGTTAAAACCGAGGTCCTGACTCTCTGTGGTCATTAAAAATCCCATGGCACTTCTTGTAAAGAGTAGGGGTGTAACCCCGGTGTCCTGGCCAAAGTGCCTCAATCGGCACTTACCCATCATGGCCTCCTAATCATCCCCATCCACCGAATTGACTCTATCACTGTCTCTACACTCCACCAATAGCTGGTGTGTGGTGAGCGCACTGGCGCTGTTGTCCTGTGGCTGCCGTCGCATCATCCAAGTGGATGCTACACACTGGTGGTGGTGTGGAGAGACTCCCCTCATGATTGTGAAGCGCTTTGGGTGTATGGCCATACACATTAAATGCGCTATATAAATACACATTACATTACATTTGATTTGCTGTTTTTTATGCCATTTTGTCATCAAGGTGCCCACTGGGACAGTAGAGTCAATATTGGAATCCATCTTGCATCATTGACCAGACTGATGGTGGAGGTGGTGGGATGTAGTAGAGGATTTTGTGTTTGCATTCCATTTGTGTTTACTATTTCTATCCTTTGATAACCCCACTGTATATCTTGTGCTTGCTTCTTCCAGCAGGACAATGTCAATGTCATGTCATCTCATGTCACAATGCTCAGATCATACTCAAATGGCCTCCACAGTCACCAGAACTCAATCCAAAAGACCACCTTTGGGATGTAGTGGAAGATGGAGATTCGCATAATGGATGTGCATCTGACAAATCCACAGGAACTGTGTTATGCTGTCACATATCACAGCCATATCACCCTGCAGCCTAAGACCGGTTACTCACTGAAGCTAAGCAGGGCTGAGCCTGGTCAGTACCTGGATGGGAGACCACATGGGAAAACTAGGTTGCTGTTGGAAGTGGTGTTAGAGAGGCCAACAGGGGGCGCTCAACCTGTGGTCTATGTGAGTCCTAATGCCCCAGTAAAAGTGAAGGGGACACTATACTGTCGGTGGGTGCCGTCTTTCGGATGAGACGTTAAACCGAGGTCCTGACTCTCTGTGGTCATTAAAAATCCCATGGCACTTCTCGTAAAGAGTAGGGGTGTAACCCCGGTGTCCTAGCCAAAGTCCCTCAATCGGCACTTACCCATCATGGCCTCCTAATCATCCCCATCCACCGAATTGACTCTATCACTGTCTCTTCACTCCACCAATAGCTGGTGTGTGGTGAGCGCACTGGCTCCTGTGTGCTGTGGCTGCCGTCGCATCATCCAAGTGGACGCTGGTGGTGGTGTGGAGAGACTCCACTCATGATTGTGAAGCGCTTTGGGTGTATGGCCATACACATTAAATGCGCTATATAAATACACATTACATTACATTTGATTTGCTGTTTTTTATGCCATTTTGTCATCAAGGTGCCCACTGGGACAGCGGAATCAATATTGGAATCCATCTTGCATCATTGACCAGACTGATGGTGGAGGTGGTGGGATGTAGTAGAGGATTTTGTGTTTGCATTCCATTTGTGTTTACTATTTCTATCCTTTGATAACCCCACTGTATATCTTGTGCTTGCTTCTTCCAGCAGGACAATGTCAATGTCATGTCATCTCATGTCACAATGCTCAGATCATACTCAAATGGCCTCCACAGTCACCAGACCTCAATCCAAAAGACCACCTTTGGGATGTAGTGGAAGATGGAGATTCGCATAATGGATGTGCAGCTGACAAATCCACAGGAACTGTGTTATGCTGTCACATATCAATATGCACCAAAAAGAGGACTTTTCCAGTACCTTGTGAAGTCCACATAGAATTAAAGCAGCACTGAAAGGGATAGTTCACTTAGAAATGAAAATTTACTTCCATAAACATTTATGAGTTTCTTTATTCCGTTGAACAAAAAGAAGATAATTGAAGAATGAAGAAAGCTGAATGATGATCATGTAGTCTGTTTGTGTGTCAGGACAGACCCTGAGGAAGTGTCTTAATCAAACACACTTTCCTCACCTTTCACATTCGCTGCATTGCATTTACACACATCTCCATTATTATGGCGGTGACTGGGCTGCAGGGATATGTGACACTTTAAGACATACACAGACGAGGCTTAAGGCTAGCCCTTGTATAAGTTGTATGTGTGAGCTGTCTTAACGAACATAACATGCAGTAGCATTCAGTCAGAGTTGAAATTATTCATACCTCTGGCGAATTCTGACTTAAAGTTTTGTTCAGATGTAAATAAAAACTGAGAAATGTATATCTTTTTCAACAGCGATGCCTCTTGTATCGTCTTATTGTCTTTTGGGAGCATGTGTCAATGGGGTATATGCACAGCTAGTGTTTTTCAGACAACGATTAAATTCCGGTGAAAGGTTTATGTGACTATTTTCAATTTCATAAGGTTCCTTTTACAGCATCGATGTTGTAATGTATTTAAAATACAATCAGTTAAATAGACTTAACCATTCATTTAGTTGTTCAAGCGTAAAACAAGATGAAAGACCGTGTAAATGCAAGTGCCATCATTAGCAGCCGGATAGGGTCACACTTTATTTTGACGGTCCGTTTGTTGAATTTAAGTTACATTGCAACTAATTATCATTAGATTATAAGTAGACTGTTAGGTTGGGGTTAGGGTTGGGGTTGGGGTTAGGGTTAGTGTAAGTTGACATGTAATTGCAAAGTTTCTTATAGTCAGTTAAATGTCTGTTGAAGGACTGTTAAATGTCAGTGTCAACAGATATTAAGCAGACAGTCTACTAATACTCAAATGGACCATCAAAATAAAGTGTTACCCAGGATAGCACAGAAACTCCATTGAAAATGCTGGGGTACAAAAAAATTTCCATATTTTAAAGACATGGCGTGAAATCAGGCAGTGAAGATCACTGATTTTTAAATAAATCAGATCTTAAATGTGGTGATTTTGTGATGGCGCAGTTCACAGGAAGCAATTGGGTTGACTGACTGAAAATCAAAAGTCTGTGTGCAAATACCCCATTGCAATAAAAAAACTTGCTGGTTGAATAAAAGTATCTTTAAGTCAGGATTTGCCAGGGATATGAATAACTTCAGGTTTGACTGTATTTTATAAAATGTCAGTATCATTGATTTGTTTCAAGACTTTTAGTACACTGGAAAAAAGCTTTCATTCATCCAGTTAACAAAAATTTAGGGTAATGGTTCACATCTAAATTTTATCACTTGACCCAATGAAAAATAAATAATTTGCCAATATTTTCTATCTCCATGAGAGCAATTTTATATAACCTGGTACAACGCATATTTGTCTTGTTGAAGACTTTGAATTCATTTAAATAATCTTTTTGTTTTAAAATAAAAGATATAGTTTTAATCCAATAAAAAAAAAAATAGGGTAATGGTTTTACATCTAAATTTGATCACTTGAGCCAATGAAAAATTACATCATTTGCCTTAAACAATATTTTTTTACAAAGCATATTGAGCTACTGTTTAACACGCATGCACTGGCCTGTGTGAAGAACCTGAAAATTTAAATTGGTCAAAACAAATATTTAGCACGTCACAGTGACGCAGTGGGTGGCACAATCGCCTCACAGCAAGAAAGTTGCTGGTTCGAGCCCCGGCTGGGTCAGTTGGCATTTCTGTGTGGAGTTTGCATGTTCTCCCCGTGTTTGTGTGGGTTTCCTCCCCCACAGTCCAAAGAAATGCAGTATAGGTGAATTGAACAAGCTAAATTGGCCGTAGTGTGTGTGTGAATGCAAGAGTGTATGGGTGTTTCCCAGTGTTGGGTTGTGGCTGGAAGGGCATCCGCTGCATAAAACATATGCTGGATAAGTTGGCGGTTCATTCCGCTGTGACAATCCCTGATTAATAAAGGGACTAAGCCGAAAATAAAATGAATGAATGAAAACAAGTATTTCTTAGTTGAGCTCTTAATCAAAAACATTTATATTTATCTTTATATTTATATGTTTCAAACTTAAAATATATTACTTGGAAAATAAAACAAATAATATTAAACTGAAATGAAAGACAAATTTTTAATTGAATGAAGGACTGCTTAAAAGTTTTTTTTTTCAGTGTCAAAAAAAAAACACCTCAAAGTCATTTAAATTTTTTAAATGCTGCTTGCACCCCAATTTAGCTAAGACCTAGCCTTGACTTAAGCTAAAGCCTGTTTTTAAACCAAGGTCATAATGCCAATCAGTAAAAATATTTTACTATCAAAATGGAAATAGCTTTTCAACCCACATGGAAAGAACCTAAACATATATGTTTTATTATAGGTTTTGATTTAGGTTTTTAATATATGTGACATATATAAAATTGGCCGTTTTCCTATATTATATGTACATATATACACATATACAGTATGTGTACATATACATGTATGTGTACATATATACGTGCAGACATGTACCTATATAGGTACTGTACATGCATATATATATATATATATATATATATATATATATATATATATATATATATTATATATATATATATATATATATATATATATATATATATATATATATATGCACATATACAGTTGAAGTCAGAATTATTAGCCTCCATTTGAATTTATGTTTTCTTTTTTAAATATTTCCCAAATGTTTAACAGAGCAAGGAAATTTTCACAGTATATCTGATAATATTTTTTCTTCCAAAGAACGTCTTATTTGTTTTATTTTGGCTAGAATAAAAGCAGTTTTTAATTTTTTAAAAACCATTTTAAGGTCAAAATTATTAGCCCCTTTAAGCTATGTATTTTTTTTTGATAGTCTCCAGAACAAACCATCATTATACAATAACTTGCCTAATTACCCTAACCTGCCTAGTTATCTAATTAACCTAGTTAAGCATTTAAATGTCACTTTAAGCTGTATAGAAGTGTCTTGAAAAATATCTAGTAAAATATTATTTACTGTCACCATGGCAAAGATAAAATAAATCAGTTATTAGAAATGAGTTATTAAAACTATTATGTTTAGAAATGTGTTGAAAAAAAATCTTCTCTCCTTTAAACAAAAATTGGAGGAAAAAATAAACAGAGGGGCTAATAATTCTGACTTCAACTGTATGTTCACCTATATGTTTACCTATATATTAGTAAAATTATTAAAATCCATAGCTGCTAGACAACATAAATAAAAGCCCATGTAGAAATTTACATTTTTTATGTAAGATTTTTTACCTAAGAACAATCAAATAGTACAAGAAAAAAATACAAAAACAAAACAAAATTATTTGTTATTTCCTTCTTTTCCACTATCTTCATACAAGAAAGAATTGACCTTGTAAATGTTTCAGGAAAACGTGTAGACATCATAGCTTTCCATCTCCTCTCGCTTATTTGCCATTAAATTCCAAAACATGCCAATTTCATGTGATACCAATTTCAAGTGTTCGCACATAGGCCTACATAGGTTTTTTGCATTTTTAGTTAGTTCTTAGTTATTGCCTTGATAATAGAAAATATGAGCTAGGCATCATGTATGACAGTTGCCAAAGTGACATATGAGCTATATAGGAAATACGTATATCTTGTATGTACATATAGCGCTTATATGTGGATATAAAGAAGCAATACAGAAGACCTATATGCACAAAAACAGCCAGACACAGGAAAAGTTTCTTTCCTCAGGCCATCTACCTCATGAACAGTTAAATATTCCCTTACTGTGCAATAAACGAGCAATACTTTCTCATACGCACTTGTACACAGCACCTTATAACAATATACAATGCAATACTTTCTCACACACATTTGTACACAGCACCTTATAACCTGTAGGCTATATTTATAACAAATCTGTACATACAACCCAACATTCAGATACTTTAACTAACTGCATCTCTGTTTAATGTTTATCGTCTTTTTTCATTTTTATTTAGTGTTGTCACTTGTCACTTTATGTACACTGGAAGCTTCTGTAGCTTCTGATATGTGCACCTCAATTTTGCCTATATGTGGCATATACCCATATATGTGCATATATACGGCATGTAGGTTTCATATATGCGCATATAGGTTTTTTTTATGTGGGAAGTAAACTGGCCTATTGAACTGGAAAAATTACCGGTCTTAAAGCAACAGGAAGGGGCGACGCGGTGGCCCAGTAGGTAGTGTTGTCGCCTCACAGCAAGAAGATCGCTGCTTCGAGCCTCTGCTGGGTCAGTTGGCATTTCTGTGTGGAGTTTGCATGTTGTCCCCGTGTTCATGTGGGTTTCCTCCGGGTGCTCCAAAGACATGCGTCCAAAGACATGCGGTACAGGTGAATTTGGTAAGCTAAAAAATTGTCCGTATAGTGTATGTGTGTGAATGAGAGTGTATGGGTGTTTCCCAGTGATGGGTTGCAGCTGCAAGGGCATCCTCTGCGTAAAACATGTGCTGGATAAGTTGGCGGTTCATTCCGCTGTGGCGACCCCATATTAATAAAGGGACTAAGCTGAAAAGAAAATAAATGAATGAATGAATGCATGAATGAATGATTGAACAGCAGGATAAGTCATGCCACAGGAGGAAGTTAGGACATTTTAAATAAAACATACATGCAGAAATGTAAATAAAACATACATGTATGGATGATACAGAAACGGTAAATCAAATTGAGTCACTGGAGTAATGCCTGAATGTCAGATTGCCAGAAATAAATATTTATTAAAATGGTGTTTCAGTGACATGAACGAACAAACAATGAAGGACAGTTTACTTGTTTTAAGTTTATTTACTGTGTGTGCTTTTTTATTATAAGTTCGTAAAACTATTGTCAAATTATTAGAGAATCAACGTCAGAGTAACGAGACTCTTATTTTGACATGTCTTTAGGTTTTATGGCGGAAGTTATTTTTCCTGTTTTTAGGGTAAAGTTCACGGGCGATATTCGACCTGTCAAATATTGAGCTTCAGAGTTTGAGTCGATCACGTCCACATCAGCAGCATGTTTGCATTAAAGACATTAAGGAGTTTTTCTCCTGCTGCGAAAAATGTTTATTTGCGGAGTAAACAGGCATTTGCAGTGACTATGTCGAGGTGAGAGCCATTTATTGTTTATTTTGATTTAGCAGTTTCTTTAAAAAATATATATGTATTTTAACTTCTGCCTTTTTAACTTCTATCTTCGCGCAGATTAATTTTGTCAAATAATTTATAGTTTATGATTCTTTAAATGATAATAAATTTTAACAAATAAAACAGATATCAAAAATTGTCAGTGTAAAACAAAACCAGCTGACGTTATTAGAACTTCATTGTAAATATAGAGATTAATTTAATTAATTAATATAATAATAATATAATTTATTTTATGTGTAAGAAATTTAGTTAATTAATAATAAGGTTGACCAAAGAACAATTTTGTGCTTTTTTCCGTGTTAAAGTAACCTTTTACGCTAATAAATCTAATCATACCAATCCACTTTTCCCTAAATTATGTATTTGTAAGGCTTTTTGTAAAGAATGTACGTAATCATAAATCATGATGACTTATACACGCACCGGCCACTTTATTAGGTACACCTGTCCAACTGCTTCTTAAGGCAAATGTCTAATCAATTACATGGCAGCAACTTAATGCATTTAGGCATGTAGACATGGTCAAGACGATCTGCTGCAGTTCAAACCGAGCAGCAAAATGGGGAAGAAAGGTTTTTTTTTTAAAACTGGACAATAGAAAATTGTAAAAACGTTACCTGGTCTGATGAGTATCGATTTCTGCTCCGACATTCGGATGGTAGGGTCAGAATTTGGCATCAACAACATGAAAGCATGGATCCATCCTGCCTTGTATCAACGGTTCAGGCTGCTGGTGGTGGTGTATTGGTGTGGGGATATTTTTTTAGCACACTTTGGGCCCATTAGTACCAATCGAGCATGGAGTCAATGCCACAGCCTACCTGAGTATTGTTGCTGACCATGTCCATCCCTTTATGAGCACAGTGTACCCATCTTCTGATGGCTTCTTCCAGCAGGATAACACGCCATGTCATAAAGTGCGAATCATCTCAGATAGTTTCTTGAACACGACAATGAGTTCACTGCACTCAAATGGCCTCCACAGTCACCAGGCTCAATCCAATAGAGCACCTTTGGGATGTGGTGGAACGGGAGATTAGCCAACAAATCGAAGGATTAAGGCAGTTCTGAAGGCAAAAAGTGGTCCAACCTGATACTAGTAAGGTGTACCTAATAAAGTGACCAGTGAGTATAAATAAGACATCTATTAAAGAAAGAAAATAAAAAGAGTCATCTTAAACTATTGTAGTTTGACTTTTGTTATTGACTCACTGTAAAATGATTTACTTCAAAAATTAATTCAAGAGCACAAATCCTCATATTGTCTTGTCCTGCTTTGTTTGGAACTATTTTTGTTGGGCTAACAAAATGCAGACAATGCTGTGTCTAAAATAAAACTCACTCAGAAAGAACTTTTTAAGATGTTGATTTGATTCCCAGAATGCAGCATGCGGAGCTCCAGCATGGAGAAACAGCAGCACCATTTCGACCTGAAACACCCATGGCCAAAACTCTGATGGACATCGGTACCAGACGGATCTTCTCAGAGGAACACGACCTGTTCAGGCAAAACGTGCGGAGGTTCTTTCAAGAGGAAGTTGTTCCTTATCACGCTCAGTAAGTCAGCAGTGTGCTTCACATTGTGCGGCCTCACATTCAGATATTAACATATTTAGACATGTGACAGTATAAAATGCTTTTTTTCATATTTGCAGAGGCTTTTATCACAATATTGACCAAAGCTGCAAAAAAATGGGTAAAATAACAAGAACTCTGGAGCTTTATGTATTGTTATATTGTATATAAAGGTTCAGAATGAAAAAACTAATAAAGATGATTTTAAACTAATTAAATTGCAAAAGGATTACATTAGTAAGCATTAACATTAACAATGAGAAATTGCTACATTTGATACAGAAGTTATGTTAGTGTTGATTTAAATGACCAAACGTAACTTTTATTAGCTCCATTAAGTTAATCAGTTATGACTTTTGATTTATAGCAGTAATTAATTAAATACTATCTAAGAAAATAGCACCACGTAACTAGTAGTTTCTTCTCTTCAGCTCAGTTTAATTACCAACTGGAGTCTGATTGTAAAGTGTTAACAAACAATTGACCCTTTTCACAAGACACGTTATGATACGTTTAACGGTCGTCAGCATCTTGAATCCTTAAGCTTTTAATAATATAGATTTATTTTTTCAAAACATATGAACATTTATATGTATTTATGGATGTATTCTATAATCTTTGCATCAAATTACAAAAAACGGATTACCGCTTATGTGAGGCATTTGAAATGCAGTGTCTATGGGGTGGGACAGTAAATTTGACGTTATTCTCTCTTCTGGTTGCCGTTATCAGTCTCACACTATTTGTTTTCTTTTTTTTTTCTGAAAGTCTTGATAACGCCATCATCCTCTCCCATTCACTGCGCTCTAAGTTTACCCAACTATGACAACTTCCATTGCTGAGAATCCCTGAAATGTGAAAAGGGTACATGTCCCTTTAAAGAATTAAGAATTAGTTAATATCTAAGGCATGTTGTAGGTCTAATTTGTATGTTTGAGAATAAATAGCCTGTGTGAAGTCTTCAAGCTTCAGCATCGATAACTGAACCTGATTGCAGCAGGGCCTAGAGGTCAAAAAGCCTATTGATATAGAACCACAACATATACACTCTTAAAAATAAAGGCTCTTTAATGGCATCGGACGGTTGTTCCAGGAAGAACATTCATTCTAAGGGTCTTTATAGTGCAAACAGGTTATTTATTATTATTATGAAGAACGATTTCAAATTTAAAGCATTTAGAAACCTTTATTTTTGAAAGTGTACAAATTTGAGCAAAAGTCAAACCTTTTGAAAGCATCACTGTTTTCTAAAAGCAATAGCTATATGTTGGTTCCAAATTTATGCCAAATGTCAAATTCGCTGAGTTTCACTGACAGAAAAGCTGATGTCCGTGACCTACAATAAACCTAAAAACTAGCAGCTGTTGAGCGGTCCCTCCAGAATTTAACGATTCTGTGATTGCTGGATTTAAAGCAAAATCAAGCAAATGGCACAACATTTGGAGGAGCTTGCAATTTTTTTTTTATTATACATTTCATCTGTCAAAATACATTGTTTTATATCAAATAACAGTATATTCACGTATAGTAAGCACTTGTGCGCTGTGTGATGCACCAAGTTGTCATAGAAATGACACAGTACTCTTCTCCTCAATAGACCCTTTTCACAAGACCTTGTTAACGCTTTCAATTACTGACGGTGGTTATCAGCATCTTAAATCCTTGAAAGTTTTTAATATGTTGATTTGAAAATTTTTACTTTTTTTTTAATGTACATAAAGATTATTACATCATCTTTGCATCAAATTAACAAAATAATTAACGTTTATGTTAGATGTCTCTAATGCAGCATCTATGGGTGGGATAGTAAACTGTTGGCTGCCATTATCAGTCCCACACAAGTTTTTTTCTTCCTTATTTTGAAAGTTGTGAAACCGCTACCATGGAGTTTTTTTTCATTTATTTGAGCAAATTGGGGGTGACACGGTGGCTCAGTGGTTAGCACTGTCGCCTCACAGCAAGAAGGTTGCTGATTCGAGTTCTGACCTGGTCAGTTGGCATTTCTGTGTGGAGTTTGCATGTTCTGAGTTTGCAGTGTATGGATGTTGCCCAGTACTGGGTTGCAGCTGGAAGGGCATCCACTGTGTAAAACACATGCTGGATAAGTTGGCGGTTCATTCTGCTGTGGCAACCCCCATAAATAGGGCATTAAGTCAAAGGAAAATTAATGAATGAATGAGCAAATTGGGGGCGATGTAGTGGCGCAGTAGGTAGTGCTGTCGCCTCACAACAAGAAGGTGGCTGGTTCGATCCTCGGCTGGGTCCGAAAGACATGTGGTACAGGTGAATTGGGAAGGCTAAATTGTCCGCAGTGTATGTGTGTGAATGGATGTTTCCCAGTGATAGGTTGCGGCTGGAAGGGCATCCGCTGTGTAAAATGTGCTGGATAAGTTGGTGGTTCATTCCGCTGTGGCAACCCCAGATAAATAAAGGGACTAAGCCGAAAAGAAAATGAATGAATGAGCAAATTGGAGGGCGACGCGGTGGCACAGTGGGTAGCACTGTCGCCTCACAGCAAGGTCGCTGGTTCGAGCCTCTGCTGGTTCAGTTGGCATTTCTGTGTGAAGTTTGCATGTTCTCCCTGTGTTCGCGTGGGTTTCCTCTGGGTGCTTCGGTTTCCAAAAACATGTGGTATAGGTGAATTAGGTAGGCTAAAATTGTTCGTAGTGTATGTGTGTGAATGAGAGTGTATGGATGTTTCCCAGTGATGAGTTGCAGCTGGAAGGGCATCCGTTGCGTAAAACATATATTGGATAAGTTGGCGGTTCATTCCGCTGTGGCGACCCCTGATTAATAAAGGGACTAAGCAGAAAATAAAATGAATGAATGAATGAGCGAATTGGAAGGCAAAAAAAGATATTTGAGGTCCTCTCCCATTCACTGATCTTTAAGTTTACCAAACTATGATTACTTCCACTGCTGAGAAACCCGAAATGTGAAAAAGCTCTAAACAACAGTCTGAATGTTCTCAAAAGGCGTTCTAAAAATCTAAAAAACTGTTTATCCAGTGTGTTTTGAAGAAATGTAGGTTCATTATTAAAATCAATTATATTATTGAATATCTGCACGTCTAGATGTGACAAGATACAGAATGAAAATATGAAGGTATATGGTTTTAAATGTATGTATGTGTGTGTTTGTAGGTGGGAGAAGGCCGGTGAGGTCAGCAGAGAGGTTTGGGAGAAGGCTGGAGAACATGGATTACTGGGAATTTACACACCTGAGGAGCATGGAGGAATCGGAGGAGACCTGCTGTCTGCTGCTATAGTGTGGGAGGAGCAGTGAGTAGCCCCACTTCTTACCTGTCTGTTACAGTAGCTTCTTCCTTAATTGTCTGCTTCTATGGTGTGGGAGGAGCAGTGAGTAGCCCCACTTCTTACCTGTCTGTTACAGTAGCTTCTTCCTTAATTGTCTGCTTCCATGGTGTGGGAGGAGCAGTGAGTAGCCCCGCCTCTTACCTGTCTATTACAGTAGCTCCTTCCTAACCTGTCAGCTGCTATAGTGTGGGAGAAACAGTGATAAGCCCCACCCCGTTCTTGTTTGTTGCAGTAGCTCCTCCCTTAACTGTCTACTGCTATAGTGTGGGAGGAGCAGCGAGTAGCCCCACCCCTTACCTGTTTGTTGCAGTAGCTCCTCCCTTAATTGTCCCCTTCTTTAGTGTGGGAGGAGCAGTGAGTAGCCCCTGCCCCTTACCTGTCTGTCGAAGCAGCTCCTGCCTTAATTGGTTGGCGTTATAGGATGGGAGTAGCAGTGAGTACCCCGCACCTTTCTTGTTTGTCACAGTAGCTCCTCCCTTAACTGTCTGCTGCTATGGTGTGGGAGGAGCAGTGAGTAGCCCCGCCCCTTACCTGTCAGTTACATTAGCTCCTCCTTTAATTGTCTGCTTCTGTGATGTAAGAGGTGCAGTGAGTAGCCCCGCCCCTTAACTGTCTGTTACATTAGCCCCTCCCTTATTTGTCTGCTGATATGGTGTGGCAGGAGCAGTGAGTAGCCCCTCCCCTTCCTGTCTGTTACAGTAGCTCTTCCCTTAACTGTCTGCTGCTATAGTGTGGGAGGAGCAGTGAGTAGCCCCCGCTCCTCACCTGTCTGTCGCACTAGCTCCTCCGTCAGATAGTACAATTGCCAGTGCAAAATTTTGAATTTTACATTTTAAAATGGACTTTCACTTTCAAATCACACATCTGGTTCTTCATTAGCCATCTCAGTATTGCTTTTCTGAGCATCTCAGTTTGAATTAAGATAAACAAAGTAGTATAACAAGACCTTTGCTTCATAAAATGTATATAAATTCTTATGTCATGCCATGTATCACGTTCAGTCCTAATTACCACAGTCAATAAAACACATTTTATATTTGCTGCAGAAGATATCTAAATGACTATTTTGATTTGAAATCTAAAAGAAAGGTTATCAGACTTTTATGTAACAAAACAAATATTGACGTTGCTTCGGTTTCCCCCACAGTCCTAAGACATGTGGTAGAGGTGAATTGAATAAACTAACTTGGCCGTAGTGTATGAGTGTGTATAGATGTTTTCCAGTACTGGGTTGCGGCTGGAAGGGCATCCGCTGTGTAAAACATATCCTGGATAAGTTGGCGGTTCCTTCCGCTGTGGCGACCCCTGATGAACAAAGGGACTAAGCCGAAGGAAAATGAATGAATGAATTAAATGCACATTTGTACTGGAGAAATTTAAAACATAGTTTTTGATATTGAAATTTTCTGAAAATAAAATGCAATCTCACACCTAACTCGTAACTTTTTTTAGTGGCTAATTCCTATGAATTTGTACGATCTCATTCGTACATTTTAGTATGATTTGCTAATCCCCTAACGATGGTTGGGTTTAGAGGTGGGGTTCGGTGCCATGCCTCCTTTAAAAAATTGTACGAATTCGTACTAATATGCCACTAAACTGACAAAACATAAACTTACGTAAATACATGTTTTTGGGTAGTTATTAAAAATTAAAATAGAGTACTTTGAAACTCTGGTTTAAGTTTACAGTAATCAAGTCATTTAAATTTCTACTTCCTTGAACTCAAATTTGAAGTGCAATATAGTCTTAATTGTTGCCTTAGTTAAAATTCACTAATTGAACTGGAAATTAAAATCCACTTAAATTCATAATGTTGCACATCTCTGTTTTTTTTCCACCTTTTCTTTGTCCTTTGTTTGTGTTGTAATGTAGTGTGTGTTCTGTTTGTGTTGTAGAATGTACAGTAACTGCAGTGGTCCTGGCTTCTCTCTCCACTCTGAGATTGTAATGCCTTATATCAGTCACTATGGCTCTAAAGCTCAGGTTGAGCGCTATATTCCACAGATGGCTGCTGGGAAATGCATCGGAGCCATCGCTATGACAGAACCTGGAGCCGGCAGGTAAACTTCATTATAGGCATTACATTAAAGGGGATCTATTGTGCAAAAAGAACTTTTTATAAGGGGTTTAAACACCGACAATTGCTCATTAGTAGGCCCACACGGAATCTGCGCGTGCAGAATTCCGCAGATTTTTCGCAGATTTTTCGCAGATTTTCCGCAGATTTCCGCAGATTTTTAGCCCATCATTAATTCTGTTTATTTACTTACAGTTAACTATTTACTGTTAATCTAATTAGATTTGCATTTTAAACATTAAATAAAAGTTAAAAAGATATTATTTTTTATTTCACATTTTAAGGTTTTAGTTATAATACTCCTAAAATAATTCCGCAGAAATCCGCAGATTTTTACCAAAATTCTCCACAGAAATAGCAAAAAACGTCCGCAGATTCCGTCTGGCCCTACTCATTAGTCACAATCTCTCCCTCATTAGCATAAACAGCTTTGAGTGAGAAGCAGCATTTGACATCTTGTAAAAAGGCACATAATTGGTCCACTTTAAAAAATAAATGACACTTTAGTTCCTTGGATGGTTTTGAACAAATAAACCTCACTGTTGATCATATTTTAATGCTCAAAGTATCATATTTGGATCTATTTTTTTGTCACCGCCTCAGTTCACTTGGTCTGTTTTGTGTCTGAAGTGACCTTCAAGGAGTGAAGACGTTTGCGAAGAAGGATGGAACTGACTGGATACTTAATGGAAGCAAGGTATTAATACTAGGATGCAATGCAAAATGTATTGTTAATTAGTCATATCATCAGTCTTTATTTATATACTGTGGTCTCATTTTAATGCAAGTGCACAGCAAAACAAAAATGAAAATACAAGAAATGAAACCAGCAGAAATTCTTTGATATAAACTTTAAAATGTAAAATTTTTTAATAAAATAAAAATAATCTGCAATAAAATGTTGCGAATACAAAATAAAAAAACAATATTGATGACAAATAACACTCACATAAGCTAGAATCATAAAATGGTGCATGGGCATCAGCGGTGGAAAGAGTACCAAAAAATCATACTCAAGTAAAAGTACTATTACTTGCCTATAAATGTAGTGCAAGTAGAGTAAAATTTCATTCATTCATTCATTTTCTTGTCGGCTTTGTCCCTTGCGGGGTCGCCACAGTGGAATGAACCACCAACTTATCCAGCAAGATTTTACGCAGCGGATGCCCTTCCAGCCGCAACCCATCTCTGGGAATTTCCACACACACACACATTCACACTCATACACTACGGACAATTTTAGCTTACCCAATTCACCTCTACTGCATTTCTTTGGACTGTGGGGGAAACCGGAGCACCCGGAGGAAACCCACGCGAACGCAGGGAGAACATGCAAACTCCACACAGAAACACCAACTGGCCCAGCCGAGGTTCGAACCTGCGACCCAGCGACATTCTTGCTGTGAGGCAACAGCACTACCTACTGCGCCACTGCATTGCCCTAGAGTAAAAGTATCTGTTGTAAATATTACTCAAAGAATGAGTGAAAAGTAGTTATTTTAAAAGTACTCAAGAGTAGTGAGTGTTACGCTGTAAAAAGCTGATGCATTTACATGTAATTTGTGGATGTGTGTAAACGTAACATTCTGTAGTGCATTTAGTTATTGCCCAGCAGGCACACAACGTCATAAGATGTTAATATTAGGTTAGATTTAGATTGTGACATCAGGTGACCAAAATTCAACATCTAGCCAGCGTCTAAGGACAACAATACTTTGAAGTCCAATAATGATGTCAAATGACGTTGATATTTGGTTGATTTTAGGTTGTGGTAGAAATGTCGAGCCAACATCTTAAACCAACTTCATATTGACATCAAATACTGACATTGATTTGTCAGGTATGGAAACCAAAATCCAACATCTGATCGACATCATATTGGTAACCTCCACACAACGTTAAGCTGTAACATCATTAGACGTTGATATTTGGTTGATTTTAGGTTGGACGTTGGAGATTAGCATTGGCCTGATGTTGAGTTCTGACATCAGCAAACAAAATGCAACGTCCCCACGACATTGGGATACTACGTCAACCTGATGTCTTGTTGACGTCTTGTGCCTGCTGGGTGTTTAAGGCCATTTTGGTCATCGTAAAGTAAACATCCGTCATCTTCTCATCAGTAACATGCATCTAAACAGTCTCTGGGTCAATGCGTGTAAAGATTTTGGACATTTTTTTGGACACTTTTAATGCTTACAAAAAGTTTGCTGCATTTAGAAATTGCCCATGTCTTAAGGAAGTTCATTATGATGCGATTTACATACTATGTGTGATTTGATCGGACAGGAATCACATGACTGATTATTCTAATTCCCATAGACAAGAAAAAATAAAGTAGTGACTGCAGGTGGAAGGAAAGTAGTGGAGTAAAAGGACAGATACAGCACTAAAAATGTACTCAAGAGAAAGTAAAAGGACACATTTTTAAAACGACTTAGTAAATTACAATTCCTGAGAAAAACTACTCAATTACAGTAATTTAAGTATTTGTAATTTGTTACTTTACACCACTGATGGGCATTGATGTTAATAGTAATGTAAATGTTTTAAAATGTATTATTGTCGTTTATTTTGTATTGTAATTTGTATATTTCCATTTATTATTTATTGATTTAAAATATATTTGAAGGTTCTGTGCATTGTCTTAAATGAATTCTGATGTTCTAAGTTGATGTAGGTTTTTTATTGATTCATAATTGATGCCTGATTTTGTTTTTTTATATAATAATTGTACAATTAAATATCCATCTTGTTACATCTTAATGTAAATGTCTACCATTCAGTCAGTGTGTTAATTTAAATCAAATTAAATGATACAGAAGAATGGCCGACCTTCACATTCAAAACAATTGCTTATTGCAGATTGGGCATTAGCATTTACAGTTGAAACCAGAAGTTTACATACACTCTAAAAAAGGAACATAACCATTTTAAAAAAAAAATGTCTGATGGTAAATCATACTAAACGTTTACTATTTTAGGTCCGTTAGCATTACTTAAATCATTTACATTTGCTAAATGCCAGAATAATGAGAGATTTTTTTTTTTTAGATAATTTTTTATTAATTTCTAGACAGTCAAAAGTTTACATGCATTTCCTTGGTATTTTTTTAGCTTTGTTTTTAAACTGTATAACTTTGGTCAAATGTTTTGGGTATCCTTCCACAAGCTTCTCACAATAGTTTGCAGGAATTTTGGCCCATTCCTGCTGGCAGAATTGGTGTGACTGAGTCAGATTTGTAGGCTGTCTTGCTCGCACAAGCTTTTTCAACTCTGCCCACAAATTTTCTATAGGATTGAGCTCAGGGCTTTGTGATGGCCACTCCAAAACATTCACTCTGTTGTCCTTAAAGCACATTTTAACTAATTTGGCAGTATGCTTAGGGTCATGGTCTGTTTGGAAGACTCATTTGTGGCCAAGATGTTGCTTCAGTATTTCTGCATAATGTTCTTTTCTATGCTGTGAAGTGGACCAGTCCCTCCTGCAGCAAAACAGCCCCACAACATGATGCTGCCGCCCCCATACTTCACAGTTGGGATTGTGTTCCTAAGCTTGTAAGCTTTCCCCTTTGTCCTCCAAATGTAACACTGGTCATTATGGCCAAACAGTTCAATCTTAGTTCCATCAGACCACAGGACATGTCTCCCAAAATGTGTCTTTTTCCCAGTGTAATTTAGCAAAATGTAATCTGGCTTTTTTTGTTGATTCTGGCTTGTTGATTTTCCCATGTTGTCACACAAGGAACCAGTGTGTTTGAGGTTTTCCTTAAATACTATTCTATAGTTGTGCCTCCAACTAACTCAAATGTTGTCAATTAGCCAATCAGAAACTTCCAAAACCTTGACACCCTCATCTGAGCTTTTTCAGAGGCATAATAATCTTATTGTATGTAAACTTGACTTTCAAGAAAAGTTATAACAATTTCTCAAAAAATATCTCTCTCATTATTCTGCTATTAAGCATAACAGAATCAAATTTGATAATCCTAATTTACCTAAAAGAGAAAAAGTGTAGTCACATTAACATCTGACTTTTTTTAAAATGGTTTTATGCCTTTTAATACAGTGTATGTAAACTTCTGGTTTCGACTGTATATATGTTTCTATAATAATAATATGTACTGCAGCATTGTGGTTGCATCTTTCTTTATGTCCAATGACATAAATATGCTGCGTAATTTTAGCAATTCTATTTTTGCATTGTCAGTAAATGGCCTTAGGCAATGATGATGAAGTAAAAACTGATCTCCTGATGTCTGTCAGTTTTACTCTGATGTATTCATTTTTACTATCACATAATAAATAGGAATAACTACAAAAACAAGTTGTTTGGTGGTCTACTGCTTTTAAACTAGAGGGTTAAGACTAGTGTTTCTCAACCACATTCCTAGGACCACCAGCTCTGCACATTTTCCATGTCTCCTTAAGCAAACGCACCTGATTCAGATCATCAGCTCATTAGCAGAGACTGAAAGATGTGTATTGGGGTGTGACAGACAAAGGAGACATCCAAAACATGCAGTGTTGGTGGTCCTCCAGGAATGTGGTTGAGAAACACTGGTTTAGACTATTTAACCGTCATTTAACAGGGTGTTCACGGGTTCTTTAAAGAACATGCTTAAAATAAAGACTTTTATTAATTTAAAAAGTCTTAAATTCCAAAATCTAAATTCTAAGCCTTAAAAAGTCTTAAACTCCCTGAAAAATGGTGTTGTAGTTCTTTTAAACAGGTCTTAATTTCCCTATGTCCATGTAAAGCTACCTAATTGGGCCTGCACCCATCCAATTACCAACAATCCATCTCAATAAAACTTGTACCAAAAGTTTTATTATTAGCTCTGTTTACTAATATGGTTTAAATATCTTCCTTACATTAACATTTAAATAAAAGTTCTTCATGTATTTATAGCTACCTGATGAGGACACTGACCTGGACAGACATTGTATTGTATTGTGCCTATCTTTTTTTTTTTTTTTTTTCTTTTAAGAAAA
The DNA here is from genome assembly GCA_903798195.1 of Danio kyathit. NCBI lineage: Eukaryota > Metazoa > Chordata > Actinopteri > Cypriniformes > Danionidae > Danio > Danio kyathit. The sequence continues at coordinate 51,049,235 of LR812536.1, forward strand.
GCTATTTTTGCTTGTTTTGACACATTATTTAAAATATGTGGATAATATTTTTAATGAATAACTAGGTATAACTAAAATAACTATTTATTTTAATGGAGCGAGTAAAAATCTTTTCCACTGGCCCAACCGCCTGACCATTAAAAATAATTCTTAGCATTTAGCCTTATATAATCTGGAATTTCATTCATCATGGTCTTAAAAGGTCTTAAATTAGATTGCTGAAACGTTTTCTGTGAGTTTTCCTAAGTTTATTGATTGTTTTGAGATGTCTTGCATTTAAATTCTTTTAATTGTTAAAACACAGGCTTTTTTTTTTCAGGTGTTCATCACTAATGGCTGGATGAGTGATGTCGTGATTGTAGTTGCCGTCACTGATCGTGAAGCGAAGACAACAGCTCATGGAATCAGCCTGTTTCTGGTTGACCGCGGCACTAAGGGCTATCAAAAAGGCCGCAAGCTGGAGAAACTCGGACTCAAAGCACAGGTTCCCCTTAAAGCTTTTTATTTATAACATCTGTTTAAAAGGATAGTTACTCAAAGATGAACATTCTGCACTCTCTACTTGCTGTAAACCTGTTTGAGTTGCTTTTTGTAGTCAAACACACAGAAAGATACAGTAAACTGAAGATTGATAAGAAATTAAAAAAAAAATTTAAAAATTGACTCCTACTAGTGGCTGGTTTTTACCTTAATATTCTTCAGAATATCTTGTTTTGTGTTCAACAAACGAAGGAAATAAAAAAGTTAAAGGGATAGTTCATCCTTTACTCACTTTACGTCACTTGTTTCCAAGTTTTTTGACCTTTCTTCCGTTTAACACAAAAGAAGATATTTTGAAGAAAGCTGGAAACCTGTAACCATTGACTTCCATAGTATTTGCTTGTCCTACTATGGAAGTCAATGGTTGGAAGTTTTTAAGCGTCCTTCAAAATATCTTCTATTGTGTATAATTGAAGAAAAAAAACTGTTGAGATACAGTAAATAGTGAGTAAATGTTCCTATTTGCTTCAACTATCCTTTTAAGTAATGGTGTAAATGTAAATGGTGAGAATTTCAATTTTTGGGTGAACTGTCTCTTTAAATGTACAGTATACTGCTTGCTAGCCAATGTAAGATTTAACTTTTTTTTTGGGAGACATACGTGGTTTAATGTAGATTAATAAAGAGGTCTTTGTTTCTGTGCAGGACACAGCTGAGCTGTTTTTTGAGGACGTGCGTTTGCCTGCTGAAGCTTTGTTGGGTCAGGTCAATAAAGGATTTTACTATCTGATGAATGAGCTGCCTCAGGTAATGATTGAGAACACAGATCTGCTGCTGTTTTTTTATTACATTTTGTATTCTTAGTAAGTCTACAAAATACGTGACTGAAAACATGGTATGTCTTCTGAAAAGTTCAGATTTCTTTTTTCAGATAAAGTGAAAGTTTTTAGCCCTCCTGAAAATGTTTTTTTTTTTTTTCAAATTATGTTTAACAGAGCAAGCAAATTTTTAACAGTATGTCTGATAATGTTTTTTCTTCTGGAGAAAGTCTTTTTTGTTTTATTTCGGCTAAAATAAAAGCAGTTTTTATTTTTTTTTTTTTAAACCATTTTACGCTCAATATTATTAGCCCCCAAAAGCAATATTTTTTTTCTGATTGGCTACAGAACAAACCATTATACAGTGATTTGCCGTAATTAACCTAATTAACCTTGTTAAGCCTTTAAATTGCATTTTAAGCTGAATACTAGTATTTTGAAAAATATCCAGTTAAATATTATGTACTGTCATCATGGCAAAGATAAAAGAAATCCATTATTATAAATGAGTTATTAAAACTATTATGTTTAGAAATGTGTTGAAATAAAACTTCTCTGTTAAACAGAAATTAGGGAAAAAATATACAGGGGGATAATAATTCAGGTGAGCTAAAAAATCATACTTCAACTGTCAACTGTACAGGCAGTGCAGAATTATTAGGCAAATGAGTATTTTGACCACATCATCCTCTTTATGCATGTTGTCTTACTCCAAGCTGTATAGGCTCGAAAGCCTACTACCAATTAAGCATATTAGGTGATGTGCATCTCTGTAATGAGAAGGGGTGTGGTTTAATGACATCAACACCCTATATCAGGTGTGCATAATTATTAGGCAACTTCCTTTCCTTTGGCAAAATGGGTCAAAAGAAGGACTTGACAGGCTCCGAAAATTCAAAAATAATGAGATATCTTGCAGAGAGATGCAGCACTCTTAAAATTGCCAAGCTTCTGAAGCGTGATCATCGAACAATCAAGCGTTTCATTCAAAATAGTCAACAGGGTCGCAAGAAGCGTGTGGAAAAACCAAGGCGCAAAATAACTGCCCATGAACTGAGAAAAGTCAAGCGTGCTGCTGCCAAGATGCCACTTGCCACCAGTTTTGCCATATTTCAGAGCTGCAACATCACTGGAGTGCCCAAAAGCACAAGGTGAGCAATACTCAGAGACATGGCCAAGGTAAGAAAGGCTGAAAAACGACCACCATTGAACAAGACACACAAGCTGAAACGTCAAGACTGGGCCAAGAAATATCTCAAGACAGATTTTTCTAAGGTTTTATGGACTGATGAAATGAGAGTGAGTCTTGATGGGCCCGTGGCTGGATCGGTAAAGGGCAGAGAGCTCCAGTCCGACTCAGACGCCAGCAAGGTGGAGTACTGGTTTGGGCTGGTATCATCAAAGATGAGCTTGTGGGGCCTTTTCGGGTTGAGGATGGAGTCAAGCTCAACTCCCGGTCCTACTGCCAGTTTCTGGAAGACACCTTCAAGCAGTCATCAAATGTGAGATTTACAAGGAGGGAAAACAGTACACCTCTCTGAACAGTGTCTGGGAGGCTGTGGTTGCTGCTGCACGCAATGTTGATGGTGAACAGATCAAAACACTGACAGAATTATTGGATGGCAGGCTTTTGAGTGTCCTTGCAAAGAAAGGTGGCTATATTGGTCACTGATTTGTTTTTGTTTTGTTTTTGAATGTCAGGAATGTATATTTGTGAATGTTGAGATGTTATATTGGTTTCACTGGTGAAAATAAGTAATTGAAATGGGTATATATTTGTTTTTTGTTAAGTTGCCTAATAATTATTCACAGTAATAGTCACCTGCAAACACAGATATCCTCCTAAAATAGCTAAAACTAAAAACAAACTAAAAACTACTTCCAAAAATATTCAGCTTTGATATTAATGAGTTTATTGGGTTCATTGAGAACATGGTTGTTATTCAATAATAAAATTAATCCTCAAAAATACAACTTGCCTAATAATTCTGCACTCCCTGTATATGGCTACTAAAGTAGTGTTTCTAGGAACATTACAGGAATAAGTATTATTCTCCTTATTAGAGTTGATTTCACTTACTTCTACACCTACTACAAGTTCCCTAAATTTCTTTCTCTGTCATTCTGCAGGAGCGCCTTCTCATATCAGTCATGGCTCTTGCTAGCTGTGAATTCATGTTTGAAGAGTCAAGAAACTATGTGATGCAGAGGAAGGCATTTGGAAAGACTATTGCTGACCTTCAGGTGAGGATAAAAAATGTATTTGTTTCATGGCCAATAATATGTATTTAGGGTGGCTCAGTGATTAGCACTATCGCCTCACAGCAAGGTCGCTGGTTCGGGTCCCGGCAGGGCCAGGTTTCATTTCTGTGTGGAGTTTGCATGTTCTCCTCGTGTTCTCGTGGGTTGTCTTCAGGTGCTCCGGTTTCCCCCACAGCCCAAAGACACGTGGTATAGGTGAATTGAGTAATCAAAATTGGCCTAGTCTAGTGTATGAATGTGTGTGTGTAAATGTGAGAGTGTATGGGTGTTTCCCAGTACTGAGTTGCAGCTGGAAGGGCATCCGCTGGGTAAAACGTATGCTAGAATAGTTGGCGGTCCATTCCACTTTGGTGACCCCTGATTAATAAGGGACCAAGCCAAAGTAAAATGAATGAATTAATGAATGGATATGTATTTATTTAGTGTTGAGGTGCACTTATTTCGGGGTAAGTGAGACAATCTTTTATAACATATAATTATAATGATTACAGTATGCCCTTTTTTATAAATAAAACAGGGATGAAGGAACTGAATGTTTCCTTTTCAGAGCAAGGTAATATGTAGTAAACAACTGAGCGATTGAGTATATTTTGCTAAGCATCCAAGCATCATTCTGACACTGTGTCAATGCCTATTGTATGCATTAGTCAATTTAATGTAGTCAATTTAACATATCCAAAAAACATAGATGACAAGTGAAATATACTTTTATCTGATGGTTAAACCTTTGGTTTAGACTGACAATAATCTTGGGTTAAGCACAGTGTCTTGTGTAGCAGGTTTATTGTTGTTGCGGTTTTATGACTTCAGTGTAAAAGCCCTCATCAGATAAAATGAGATCCAGTTGAAGTCAGAATTGCCATGATGACAGAACATAATATTTTCAACACAGGCTCATTCTGAAAACATAACTCTCTATGCATTTCTGGAGATCGCGAATTATATAGCCAGAGGAATGTATGGCTGCATTTCGTCTTTAAAACGAACGATTCGGGGCTGTATGAAGCCATTTATTTTCGCGCTTCCCGGCTGACCTCTTACCTCCGTGTGGACGGATTTACCAGACGGCTTTATCACTGTTACCAGTTTGTCCATTGGCTTGCCACTGTACGACAGAGGATTTGAGATGTAGAGGGCAGTTGACCATGACAATGGGGTGTGAGTCTGGCGAAGAACCGTTCCAGAAAGCAGATAAGAAAAAAACAAAAGCCAAAAAATAAAATGAACAAGTAAATAACCGGGTGAGAATGTGGTAAAATCTGAAAACGTGGTAAAAATCAGGCAGCCATTAGGGCTTTTCTTTTTCTGGATTGCTTTTGAAAACTCAGTTGGGTTTAGGGTAATGGGTGGGCGCTGGTCAATCTGTGCTTTTTAAAATGCTGTCAGTTGGCTTTAGGGAAGGGGGTGGGTGGGTTGATCAATCGGTCGGTCATCAGTCAGTCAGTCAACAAAAGCCTCTGGTGGATTTGTGCAAGAAGAGCAGGTGCGAATGGCACTCCAGAGAGTAATTTGAGATCTTAAAAAGCGCACACAGCGGCCTCTGGTGGATTCGTGAAAACAAAAACTGCAAAAAATTGTAGCTCCTAGGACGTATTTGGCGCTCTCCAGAAATGTATATAGGGATACATAATCAGAATGAGCCTTTGTTGAATATTTTACTAGATATTTTTTAAGATATAAGTATTCAGCTTAAAGTACAATTTAAGGGCTTAACTGGGTTAATTACGTTAATTAGGCAAGTCATTGTATAACGATGGTTTGTTTGAAAAAAAATATTGCTTAAGGGGGCTAATAATATTGACCATAAAATTTAAAACTGCTTTTATTCTAGCCAAATTAAAACAAATAAGACTTTCTCCACAAGACAAAATATTGTAGGATATCCAGTGAAAATGTCCTTGCTCTGTTAAACCTCATTTGGGAAATATTTGAAAAAGAAAAAAAAATCATAGGAGGGCTTATAATTTTGACTTCAACTGTATTTTTCTCTCACTTGTGTTTCGACCAGTTACATACTTTTATAATAGCCTCGTTGACTCGTTTACAAAATGAACTGCAATTAAATACTGCATGAAAGCTATTGCATTTAGACTGAAATAAGCAGGAAGTAAACTCCAGCTAAAATTCACTGAGGTCTGCTGACAATCAGCAAAAGCAAAACACCCGGTGAACTTGGATACATTTTACTGTTATCAATCATTTTGACCTACTTTTACTTTATTACCTCAGTATGACCGGGCAGAGCAGGTTTCTGAACCCTATAAATAGTCACTATTGACATGTTTTAGAGGCCTGTTGCACAAAGCCAGTTTAACTTAAGATGCTCAAGAAGATGGGTTTCATCACCATTGTAATTTGGTTAGTTAGGACTTTATTTGTTCTCTGGTGACAATTCATGGAGCACACAAGTAGCCTGTAGTGAAATTTACAAATACATACATATATTTACACACATACAGTTGAAACCAGAAGTTTACATACACTGGATAAAAAGGCACATAACCATTTTTAAAAAAAGTCAGATGTTAATGTGACTAAACTTTTTCTCTTTTAGGTAAGTTAGGATGATCAAATTTGTTTCTGTTATGCTTAATAGCAGAATAATGAGAGAGATATTTTTTGAGAAATTGTTATAACTTTTCTTGAAAGTCAAGTTTACATACAATAAGATTATTATGCCTCTGAAAAAGCTCAGATGATGGTGTCAAGGTTTTGGAAGTTTCTGATTGGCTAATTGACAACATTTGAGTTAATTGGAGGCACAACTGTAGAATAGTATTTAAGGAAAACCTCAAACACACTGCTTCCTTGTGTGACAACATGGGAAGATCAACAAGCCAGAATCAACAAAAAAGCCAGATTACAGTTTGCTAAATTACACTGAGAAAAGACACATTTTTGGAGACATGTCCTGTGGTCTGATGGAACTTAGATTGAACTGTTTGGCCATAATGACCAGTGTTACATTTGGAAGACAAAGGGGAAAGCTTTCAAGCCTAGGAACACCATCCCAACTATGAAGTATTGTGGCGGCATCATCATGTTGTGGGGCTGTTTTGCTGCAGGAAGGACTGGTCTACTTCACAGCATAGATGGCATAATGAAGAAAGAACATTATTTAGAAATACTGAAGCAACATCTCAAGACATCAGCCAGGAAATTAAAACTTGGCCACAAATGGGTCTTCCAAACAGAACAAGCATACTGCCAAATTAGTTAAAATGTGCTTTAGGGACAACAGAGTGAATGTTTTGGAGTGGCCATCACAAAGCCCTGACCTCAATCCTATAGAAAATAGAAAGCCTACAAATCTGACTCAGTTACACCAATTCTTTCAGGAGGAATGGGCCAAAATTCCTGCAAACTATTTTGAGAAGCTTGTGGAAGGATACCCACATTTGACCATAGTTATACAGTTTAAAAGCAAAGCTAAAAAAATACCAAGGAAATGTATGTAAACTTTTGACTGTCTAGAAATTAATACAAAATTCTCCAAAAAATTATTCTACATTATTCTAACATTTAGCAAATGTAAATGATTTAGGTAATCCTAACGGACCTAAAATAGTAAACATTTAGTATGATTTACCATCAGACATTTAAAAAAAAAAATGGTTATGTTCCTTTTTTTAGAGTGTATATAAACTTCTGGTTTCAACTGTATGTAAACCTCTGCATACATATACATGCATACACTCATACACATATAACAAAGCTTCAAAGTAAAGTTAAAGGTAAAAGTAACAGATAAAAAACTAATTATGCCACACACCGGAGCAGGTATTAATCTGGATTAGAGATTGCAAATCCAAACTGGACCAATCAACTGTAAGTGACATATATCTGATGCAGTAAAAACCACTCCCATTTGCTCAATTTACAGTTATTTACACTATAAGCATTTTTGAGTGAATATTTTTTGTTGTTGCTGCTAATAATTTGTTTACATTAAATAATGATTATACTTCATATATTATGTATTCAAATACTTTCCAATCTCAATTAATATTACTAACGTCTTTAAATGAACATTTTTATTTAAATGCCAACACATAAAATATTTTAAAATGGCTTATTTTGTGAACCTATATTATTTAAACCTATATTATTTAAAAAATATATATTAATTTGCAGTGATATAATAATCTTTTTTTTAAACTTGCCTTCTCAAACTCTTACTGCATCAACAGGATTTATTTCAGCCTTGTATATGTGTTTAAATTCATTGTTTATGATAATGACATCTTTTAATCTTTAACAGAGAGTTGAATTGCACCTACTCTCTCGTGAGAAATCAATCAAACTGACTCTCTCATTTCCCGTGTGATTGGCTGTTTGCTCCAGAGTTAAACACTAGCTCTGGGTTAAACCCTGAGTTAGCAGAGAATGTTTATATCAAGTGTTAAACAACCAGGGGCTTGTACCATGATGCTGGATTTACCGATTAGCCAGTTAAGTATTAGTTTAGTTAGCACCAATCCTGGGTTTTAGGCATCAAGAATGTTACTCAGCTTTAATCACTCTTTGATGCCATGGTATCTGATGCTGCATGGCTGATCTTCTCCGGGGCCGGTTATGTTCAGAATTAAAGATCCCAATTGAGATTCCACAAATTAACTGCAAGCAAAGTGACACATTTGACATTTGCTCAAATTCTCTTGCTCCACTGTAAATGTCAGTGTTTGGAAAAACACATTTTAAAGGGCCATGAAACCCCCCCTGTCTCAGCAGGGTGTTTTCACACCTCTAGTTTGGAAAAAGTCAGGAAAGTGGGCGTGTCCAGCTCTGTTTAGGTGGGAGTGTCGGAGGAGGGAAAGAGGAAAGGATTTGCAAATATGGGAGTTTCCATTTGGCCATGCGCTGATTTTCACAGAGGCGAGGCAAAACAAATACACAGACACGGGAGAAAGACAGTGACTGTGTTTACATGGACATCAGTAATCGAACTATTTGCCAAATTATTAATTTGTCGACTTTAACTGCAGTTTGGCACTTTCACTTTTTATTCAGGAACATTTCCTGCATATCCCCCGTCACAAACGAGATATTAAAAGAGAGGAACTGCTGGAGAGTGTAGTTTTAATGTAATGTTTGATACCGCACGATGAATAGGAGAAAAAATTCCTCCGCATTTCTCAGTACTTAGATGCACTTGTAGCGTCAGAAAGCTGTGTGTGTATAGACTATCCTGTCACAAAATGCGGTGAAAATTCTACATGACAGTAATAGTTAGATTACGGTGTTTACATTCAGAGAGCAGCATTTACAGCAAATCTTTCATGCTATAATATTGTACTATAATATTGCATACTGTAAACTTAGTAACTAAGTCATTTTGACTATGGTATGTCTTTAAAAACTGAAAGAGCACTGCTGACGATACGAACTAACTTTGCCATCTGAATAAACAAACAAAGAGCACTGCTTTCATACACACTTACCAAATCTGTAGAGACAGGACAATCAAACTGAAACCATGTCTTTTTTAAAAGGAGATGAGCGGCGAATCCAGATTTCACCATTTCCAGATACGAAAAGCTCTCGGGTAAAAAAATGTTCCTTAAGCCTAGTTCACACTACAGGATTTTAAGCATCGGCAGATCGCTGTGCAGTTCACACTGCATGACTTGATTTTGTGTCTTTTAATCACTGTGGTGTTCTCACTACGCGACACTACGTAAATGATCCACAAGAGGGGGGTCACACACTACATGATCTGACAACAACTTGTTCGCCAACAGTTCAGTCAAGCTACCAAACCACAGCCAATGACATTTTGAGGGAGGAGTCGTCAGAAAAAGCTGAACGCTATTGGCTGCTTGTGTGCTGATTACATCACTGACGTAAAAACATCATCAGTCAGCTGATGCATCAGCGGATCAATCACTCATCTGCAAAGTTCAAGTGGAAAGATACACAGAGAGTTTTTAATTTTTGTAATTTTATAACTCTTTGAAACAAAACTAACATATCTACTGTATAACACTCTGACATTTCCTAAATATCTGTGTATTTCTTTCTAACATTGTAATTTTTTTTAATTACAAAACAGTAAAGAACTGAGCATGTCTACCTTTAATTACCATATTGGTCAAAATGACTGCATGCATATCTGCTACTTTTCGCTGGGACTTTATATATGCATGTATTTCTTTACCTCGCAACTTCCTGCTAAAATAAACAAAACTTTCTGAAAGCAAAAACATAAATTTACTTCAGATATATATTTCAAAACAGCATATTCTGTGCCGCGATATAGCTCCTGTTTGAAAGTGAAAATGAAAGCGAGGCTCAGACCTTTGCATGTTCTAGTATCTTAACTACATATTTATAGGCTGTATTACCAAAAAAGATAATATTTTTAGGGTAATGCTGTCATAAAATATGATGACAGACATTCAAAGCTTAATTTTAATATCGCAATAGAAGTTTTGAATGTAAATATGATGTGAGAAAGGTCAGAATGACCATTAATTCTAATAGTTACAGAATTCTAGTTCCACTGTTATTATAGCCTACTCTCGTGTCCGTGTTAACCCAGAATGAAGCAAGTGCATGGATGCCCATTCTGGCCAATCACAGACGTTTCTGTTCAGCTCCTGAACACTCGGCCATTCAGTTCATGCTGATATGCTCTCTCATTGGCTGCAGCTCGTCACTACATCTGACCACACGTGGGGTCGAGTCGGCCGACTGCTCTGGAATATTCAGCATGCTAAATATTGGATTTCCGTCTGCGAGGTGTCAGCGACGCTTCAGCGAGCCTCTTTGACACGTTGTTCAGTAGTTCACACATAAAGACTGGCGAGCGCCGTGCAACTGCAGATTTTTCCCCGATCCCAGCCCGATCTGTTGGCGAGCTCGTTAACTTCCAAATCGGGCTCAAATCAGGCTTAAAATCCTGTAGTGTGAACTAGGCATTACAAACACATTCTGTCGCATGTCGCGTGCACTGTAATCCACACGTGAGTCCAGCTACGCTCCCATAGTGGGGAAATGAAAACAAAACCTTCGTTGCAGCACATTAATAAACGCAGCACATTTATAAATGCAACACTGACGACCCATGTCTCCAAATTCTTGTTCTTTTACTTGTTTTGGCAACACAACGTGGCGTCTCTGTCGTCTGAACACTGTAACAGGTAAAACAGTTTTCTTGGCTATCATGCATATTAATGAAGTTGCACCGCATACACAATAGAGCGCGCTGATTGGTTTGAACCAAGTCTTTCTCATGAATTAATGCCGCACACTCAGAGACGTCACGATGTACTCGCAGGTACAGACATCCACTCTCCACGCTGGATTACATGCAAGTATCTAATCACCGTGACGCAGCTTCAAAAATTTGTTTCAAACCGGAAAAACGAATTTGCTCGAAATAACAGAAAAACAACCAATTTTCACATTTTAGTGCAATATATGTGTCCTTTTAGTGCTTATAGCAGCGTGGGACACATATATGACATATATCACATATATGTGTTTTGGTGTTTCGTGACCCTTTAAATATGGTCACACTTTAAGGTTTCATTAGGTAATGTATTTACCAAGATGAACTATTTATGAGCAATACTTGTACAGCAAGGTTGGTGGTTCATTCTGCTGTGGCGACCCCTGATGACTAAAGGCACTAAGCCGAAGGAAAACAAATGAATGAACTTGTACAGCACTTATTAATCATAGTTCAACATTTACTAATGCATTATTAGCATCTAAATGTATGCTTGTTAACATTAGTTAATGCACCGTGAGTTAATGAAATACAATGAACAACGGTATTTTCATTAACTAACGTTAACTAACATAACTACTGTAATAAATGCATTGCTCATTATTGGTTAAGGTTACTAAATACTAAATGCTAAATACTAATACAACCTTATTGTAGTCATTTCATTCATTTTCTTTTCGGCTTATTCCCTTTATTAATCTGGGGTCACCACAGCGGAATGAACCGCCAACTTATCCAGCACATGTTTTACGCAGCGGATGCCCTTCCAGCTGCAACCCATCTCTGGGAAACATCCATACACACTCATTAACACTCATACACTACAGACAATATAGCCTACCCAATTCACCTGTACCGCATGTCTTTGAACTGTGGGGGAAACCGGAGCACCCGGAGGAAACCCACGCGAACGCAGGGAGAACATGCAAACTCCACACAGAAACGCCAACTGACCCAGCCGAGGCTCGAACCAGCGACCTTTTTGCTGTGAAGCGACAACACTACCTACTGCGCCACTGCGTCGCCCACCTTATTGTAGTGTTACCTTAAATAAAATTGGCAAATTTTAATGAAGATTCTAAGTATTTTAGGATATTTATACAATGGATATATTCTAATTCCATTAAAAATAAGCAATTTTAGTGTGAGAACCTTTTATTTGTTTAATTATATATAAATTTACATACAGTATATACAGCTTTTTTTAACATATGGAGATAAAGGGCCCTATTATACACCCTGCGCAAGGCAAGATGCAATTGTTGTTTGCTAGTTTCAGCTCGACGCAAGAGTCATTTTGATGTTTTGCATCACGCTGTTTAAATAGCAAATGCATTTGCGCTCATATGTGCGCCCATAGGCGTTCTGGTCTAAAAAAGGAGGTGTGTTGAGGCGCATTGCTGGCGCGTTGCTATTTTGAGAAACTAGAATAGACTGTTTAATAGACCTGCTAAGAGGAGGTCTTGAGTCCAGCGCAGAGTACGTTAGTTGTGCACCTCGCTTAAACATTGCTTAATACACACAGGATGTACAGCAATACGCAAATATCTTTACAAATAAAAAAAGAATTAAAGGATTAAAATATTACAAAAATTATTACTTTCTAGCCTACATAAATATAAAAACCACAGCCTTCATGCCTTCTTCATCTCAGGGGCTTTTTCAGTTTATTCATGACAAATTGCTTTTGTATAATGTTATTATTATTAGCAGTATTATTTATTATATGCATATTTATATTTGTTTTACTAAAAACAAGCTTAGATTTGCTCACCTGTCAGCTTTTAGACCATATGGGGCATAGCATGTGTATTTAGATATAACTTTTTGGACCACACTTCATTATTATTGTTCATTTATTCGTTTGCTGGAAATTAGAACTGAATTTAAAAATAGTTTTGAAACAAATCTTTGCGCATAACAAACAAAATTAATTATGTAGGCTAATGGATGTCTGTGCGTACAACACGTTTCCTTATCCACAAGAGTGAAAGTGAAAATAAAGAATGAGGATGCTCATTCTCTCATTCTTGCGCTGTAGATGCTCTGTTTAACTGTTTTCTCGCTATTGAAGCGCTCAGTTATTCCACTTACAAAGACCGCCATGCCATGTAAATAGCAAATGCGCTATGGCTCGATACAACTGACTTTTAAAGGGAATGGGAGATGAGACTCTGATTGGTTTATTCGCAAAGCACACCTATAACTCATTAAAAGAATAAGCTCAACCCTGTTAGACCATGCGCTACGGCCTTAAAGTAGCAAAAGTGGATTCTGACACGCCCTTAATACTTTTGCGCCCTGCGTTTTGGACTTAGTTTTGCACCTAGATCGTTAAAATAGGACCCAAAGTTTCACAGTATCTTTATGTTTCAAAGCTTGCTTCTGATGTCCCTCTCTCATCTGCACAAGCTATTGAACTCAGGATCAAAGCCTGAGTTTACAGAGAAAGTTGATGATCAGATTTACCAACAAAATGGTACCAACAAAGCCAAACTAGTTTGGTTTTCTCAACTCAAAACCTATCCTGTAATCCTGAGTTTGTTCAGCCAGCAGCATGGTACAGGCCCCTGATCTTTACCGGTTTGCATTTCTTTGGATTTATCAACCCAAAACATACTCATTTTGTGCAACAGGCCATGTATTTTGTGCAACAACATACTCATTTTGTGCAATACGGTCTAAATAAGCAACTTGGTTTCAGTAAATGTTTTATTCAGCTTAAAATTTGCTATTTAAAATGAGTTTTAAAAGTTATTACCTGCTTTATCTCAAAAAGTATATTTGATTTCACATGGTATGATCCGCTAAAAAAACCCTTGCAGTTGTATTGAGTTTCTGTTCCAGATCCTCACAATTAGTTTCCTCATTTGTTTAGTCTGCTTTTAACCCCACACGAGGACAATGCCACACACTCACTTTGTAACTGTATCCCTCCATCCTGCTCGTAGTTTGAGTCAAATGCTCTGAGAAATTAAATAAGCTCCATTACGAAGTTCATCCGTACATATGGATGAGCGGAGTCGGTGAGGTCTAAATCAGGTTTGCAGTAATAACGCCTCATCATCTTCATCAGAACTGCAAGAGATGGTCTGTCTGTCTCTTTCAGGTGGTCCAGCATAAATTGGCCGAGCTGAAGACTGAAATTTGTGTAGGTCGAGCGTTCATTGACAGCTGCCTTCAGCTCCACAGCGAGAAGAAGCTGGACTCCAGCACAGCGTCTATGGCCAAATACTGGTGAGACTCTTCTTCAGTAAAACAACCTTCTTTCAAAACAGCGGTTTGCAGTTTAAAAGTCAGGGTTCCCACACTTCTTGAAAGTACTTGAATTTCAGACATATGAATTTAAGGCCTGGCAAATACTTAAAAACAAATATAGGTCCATGAAAGTGCTTGAACTTAAAGCTTATGGTGTCATTTCAACAATTTTACTGTGCAGCTTTCAAAAACTGAATGAAAAAATTACGAAATTAATGTAAATAATTAATCTAATCTTAATTGAATTCTTACTGTATACAAGAACTATGACAAACGATGCACATTTTATCAATATTTCAGAAACCACATTTGAAAATGATCAGTATTGAATTCAGTGCTTTTAACATGACTTTTAACGGTCTAATTTTTGAAAATGACATTTTCAAAACATTATTAGTGACATTTTATTGTAAATATTAAGTGTAAGCAGGGCTTGACATTAACTGTTTTTGATCACCAGCCACTGTGGCTAGTAGATTTCCAACATTACTAGCCACTCGCCATTAGCCACACTTTTGTTGTTGGAAAAATATATTGTATATGCATAAATTTGACTTTGACATGCTAAAATGATTTAGATCTTGTGTTATGTCCACATGCCTTCTCATTCATTTAACTTCTTGTGTGTATTGTGTATTAGCTTGCTCAGTGTGCATTAACAAATGGGTTGTGTCACAATACAATCAGTTTTTATTTCACATGACTTTTCAGGGCTTAAAATTAAGGATTTACCAAATTTAACTCTGACCACCCCAAATAAGTATTTCTTAGCCACAATTTTTTAATGTGTCAAAACAAGGAAAATATAGCTGTATAGGTGCACTTTTTAATTCAACAAAACTTTTCTTTAAAACAAACATTACATTTTAAAAAAATAATTATTGTCATGTATCTAAAATATGCACAGTGATCTGTCCTGGCTAAAAGTCACAGATCACCAGTTAACTACACATAAACGGGGAGTAATCTCCCATTAAAGCAATGTTATTATAAAGAAATATAATTAAACCATATGAACAAAAATAACGGTAAGCAAAAGAAAGCAGGTGGAACATACATTGTTTGATATTGAAAGGATGATCACGCGCACGCGGTTAATACTGTATAGGCCTGTTAATAATCTGTTCAAAGAATAATTACAATGAAAGCAGTGATCGCTGCTGCTTACAAAAGAATGTGTGTATTTTTTTTAAAATCTTGAGCTCTTGAAAGCAGCAGGTCTGTGGGTGCATGATCATCGCTCTTTGTCCTGTCTATTTCAAAGGGAACCGATCGCACCAGTTGCGTTTACTCTAGGCACGGTTGCTTTGTGCAAGTAAACAGGAGTGCGCGCACTTTTTAACAGTCGTGCGCATCACATCACCTGTGCGCGCGAGTGATCATCCTCTCGTTCGGTATTTACCTGCTTTCTTTTGCTGGCGCGAACAGTTATTTTTGTCAGTCATGCTGCTTCTCGATTCTAAGATCACATTTGCACAAATATTGGGCCATGCTTATTGTCGAACCCTGCTTTTAAGAAAACTACAATTTAAAAATGATTTCCAACCTGCCAAGTTAGCTAGTGGAGGTGTCTGTCTAACCTGCCAGAGCTGAAATATACCCGCATTTGGAGGGTTGGCGGGTGTTAATGTAAAGCCCTGAGTGTAAATGAAATGTTAAGTACAATAAGGACTTTGATGGCTCAATATATGATGGCGGTGTAAATTACAAAGGTGATTAATTTAAAATGATTAGTGATTTAAATGCAAAGTATACAAGTGACATAATTTTAGCATAGAAGGTTATACTGTTTAATTATAGCATTTTGGCTTTGGAAATATTTTTAAACATTTTCAATTTGTGACTGTATGGTATTGATCTGTTTAAACCCCTGAATGAGTATTCAGTGGTTGTAAATTATGTCCAGTCAGTTTTATAATGTCGGTTCAGTTTTTAGATATCTGACCCTGGACTATAAAACCAGTTTTAAGTTAGGCATGGGTACACTTAAAAAAAAAAAAGAAAAAAAAAAAAAGCTGGGTTACACCCAATCCCAACACAAAACGGTTTATTTAACTTGATAGTTTTTACAATTTTAAGTTGATTGAACATAAAACAATTAAATTGTCCCCAAAAAAAACCTTGTGTTAAGAATTGGGTAGTTTCAGCTCATTTTAAACGAGTAGTTTGAACAAGCAGGGATATATAGGAACATTTTTGTAAATTATCTACCATAAATATATCAAAACTTAAAGGGGAAATAAAGCACTCAGTCAAGTTTACCTTATTTTGTACATTGGATTCCACTTTGATGAAAATATATTAAACAAACTTGATTAATGTAACCATTTAGCAGAAAACGGCATGTTTTACTATAGATTTTAGACCTAGGGTGCCGCCATCTTGGAATATCGCTGTGTCTGACGTCACAGGGTTGGTTCCGCTCGATCAGCTGAACGGACACAATGGAAGTAAAGGAGTGAACGCGGAGACTGGAAAGCGTAATTTAACCCAATGCGTGAAGTTGTGGGCATGGAGCTGCTGCGAATACAAGCATCAGATGTGTGTCTAATATAAAAGTATATACATTTTATTCTATTTTTCTTTTTTCTTCTTTAATCACCCATCATTTGATGCGCTTTGATTCACTCTCTGTATTATGCTGCCTGACTGCCTGTTTGGGTTTCAACCATGGTTGTAACGGACTAAATACGGAGACTGAACAGCCTAATTTAACCCAATGCATGAAGTTGTGGATGTGCATCACAGAGCTGGCGCAAATACAACAAATACAAGCATTTAAGTGTCTTTAAGTTGTGTATTTTTCTTATGTTAATACGTTTTGTTTGATGCGCTTTGGTCCACACGCTGCTCCAGCGCTGCCTGATGAGGGGATTTACATTCAGACTAATGATTAAAATCATACATGACTTCATGCTTTACTAAGTCACATCTGTGTGGATTATGTCAAGACATGTTCCCTTTTCAAGTCGATCAACTCGATCTCTCAACATGTATGAAGGATAAAAACCTGCCATAAGAAACACCTCGCTGATCTTAGTTTGGTTTGAACATGAGCAGAGGTGAGGGGGTGTAGCAGTGAAAAGTGTAAGTACCCGCCCCCGTGACGTCAGTAATGATTCACTCTCCCAATAGTATGGGTTTCAACTAGGTCCGGTGCTAACGTCACGGGGGCGGGTACTTCTATGATAAAAGGGCACCTATGATAAAAATCATCTTTTGTAAGCTGTTTGGACAGAACTATGTTAGGTATAGTGTGTCCACAGTCATATTGGGGTGGTATAAAGACAATAAGCCTCTTTTTTTTAAATTTCTGACATTAAAATAGGACCCAAATCCCTCTCATTTTGAGGCTGACCGCAACGTGACATAGGAGTGCAGTTTCCCCGCCCACCGAATTGATAGACAGCCATGTATTAACATGTCTCCACGTTCATATCACGTCTGGGTATCTTCTCCAATGTGCGCTCGCATTGGCAGTTTTGCAGTTGAGCGCCTCCAAGTGCTGATTACTGTAACTTCAGCAGCTCCGTGCACGTGAACAAAAGTTCCAATCTGATTGGTGGAGAAAACAAAAAACGAGCATGAGGCGTTTCTTTAAAAATGACGCTTTTATGCCTGGCGTTTTGCGCGTTGGTGTGCACGATCACATTGGCGGCCTTTATTTAGTCACAAGACGCTAAACGTTGACGGAAAACACGAGCAAAAAGCACCCCGGTGTGAACGGGCCTTTACTAATCAACGAAGAAACATGGCATGGACGGTGCTTCTACATAATTCATACATGGAAAGAACAGCCAGAAAGGGGATTATATTAATATTAATCCGACACCACATATAAAGAAGACACTAAACCACTATAATATCATCACCAATGACTAAATCTCCAAAACATTGACGAAAACAACGGTGAATTGTAGCTCTGACATAGATGAGGGTTATAAATTACTGAAAAACCACTGCGGGTGAAGTATATTGATCACAAGTGCTCAGTTTGTGATCACATCTCTGTTCTGTTCTGTTGATATGTAATTTCAAATATTCGTAGATTGAAACAGATGGAAATATGACTGGATTGTGCTCGGACTTACAGCTGTTGTGAGGGTTTAAATGGAGCAGTGCTCATAATATCGAGCAAGGAAAAAAAAAGAGAGAAAAAGACAGCTGTGAAACATAACCTGCTTTGTATTTTTGTAGGAAACACAGTTTCGATCTTTTTAGTGTAAGAGGTTTGTGAGTTATTTCGAATATCGAAAACAAAACCAACTTAACCTCGCTCTTTTAGTGCCCCTCACACAGCTTGATCCACGTTAGCATTTCTCCCATTTGGTTTTAGATTTTGGAAAAGGGGAAAAAATTCCACTTCCCCGTCCAAACTTTTAGGATACCGGGTAACAGATTTGCACAGCGCTTTGGCTTGTTTTCTTTCGCTCGAAAGCTTAAAAGAACCTCCTGCCCGTAGCTATGGTTGCTAAGCTACAATTGGTGTGTGGCAGTTTTCGGGTGTGGCTTAGCGGAGGGTCAATTACTGATTGTATTTTAATTACAGTGCAACATCGACACTGTAAAAGGAACCTTAGGAAATTGAAAATAGTCACATAAACCTTTTACCGGATGTTTAACGTTGGCTGAAAAACACTAGCTGTGCATATAGCCCACTGATTGATATGGAATTGGGGCAAATGTGATGGAAAAAAAAAAAGAAGCTCGAGCTTCATACTGCTCCATTTCAAACTGGTAAAAATCAATTTTGACTTTACATGGATTGTGATGAAATTTATTTGTGTTTTTATTTTTTAAGAGTTTAAGGCTGTGATTATTCTGTTCGAAATGAATGAATCAAATCAGATTTTGTTTGCACGGTGCAACATGTCAAGTTTTGCGCCAGTTGTGTACTGTTCATAACATGTCTTTTTCCTTCTTCAGGGCTACAGATTTGCAGAATAGGGTCGCTACTCAGTGCCTGCAGCTTCACGGTGGATGGGGCTACATGTGGGAGTATCCCATAGCCAAGTGAGTAAGACACACTAAGTAAAACGCCCTTACTCCAGTATTTTATCAGGGCTTGGCACAGCGAAACGATCTGCCCATGTCGATCTGGATAGGCGTTTTACACACATGAGCACACATACATTCACTTCTTGTTATGTGGTCCTCCTAAACCATAGTAACAAATATACCCATACACGTGTGAGTTATATACTGCGGTATACATTTGCAATCAGAATTATTGAACCCCCTTTAATTTTTTTTTTCTTTTTTAAATATTTCCTAAATGATGTTTAACAGAACAAGGACATTTTCACAGTATGTCTGAGAATATTTTTTCTTCTGGAGAAAGTCTTATTTGTTTTATTTCGGCTAGAATAAAAGCAGTTTTTAATTTTTTAAAACCCATTTTAAGGTCAAAATTATTAGCCCCTTTAAGCTATATATTTTTTCAATAGTATACAGAACAAACCATCATTATACAATAACTTGCCTAATTACTCTAACCTGCCTAGTTAACCTAATTAACCTAGTTAAGCCTTTAAATGTCACTTTAAGCTGTATAGAAGTGTCTTGAAAAATATCTAGTCAAATATTATTTACTGTTATCATGGCAAAGATAAAATAAATCAGTTATTAGAAATGAGTTATTAAAACTATTATGTTTAGAAATGTGTTGAAATTTTTTTCTCTCCGTTAAACAGAAATTGGGGGAAAAAATAAACAGGGGGGCTAATAAATCAGGGGGTTGAATAATTCTGACTGCAACTGTATATCTTAAAAATGCACTACTTTGAAAAATTTTCCCAGTTTTTTGTCAAAATGTAGTGATAAAACATGAACACATAAAGATAGAATATATAATAATAAAATGTATATAAATTTAATATATATTAATATTTTACCTTTTTTTGGCATGGTTCTTTATTTTGATATATAATATGGTCAGATATTCATTGCAGAAAATAGGAGGGCTGTGAAATTTTGTTGAAAATCATCAAAAATGTTGGTGGTTAAATTAAAAAAAACTAAATCAAAATGCTAGTGGGTAAAGAGTTAAATGATATGAGAAATGTTATTAATATTAATCGCCATACAGCTTATTAATCTGTTTTTTTTGTTATGCACATTACAAGAAAAAGGGCAAATACAAAGAACAAGATTAATGAGATTGATCATTTCATTTTGGCATTGCAGAAATGGAAGACAAATGAAAGGAGACTTTTTGAGGACAAAATATTTACAAGCAAACTATTAAACATGTGTACTATATACTTAATCTTTATAAGATAAAAAAAACAAAACAAAAAAAAAACTTGTGACTTGAATCCTATGAATCATATTTCTCTTAGAATTGACAGCTTGGCCTACTGTGTTCAGTTGTTTTCTCTCTGTGTTCTTGACTGTTATTGTGTTGTCCAGCAGAGGGCGTGTTTCTCTCAGTGCTGCACTTTCACACCACGATCTCTCCTTTTTTTTGGAGCTAAAGCTGGCTTCAGTTGAATTGTCATTTATAGAAGTGTTTTTATGTATTATGAAACATTTAAATTTTTTTCACCCATGGAAGCTACAGTTTGATTATGCAGTTATCTAGTGTGACTAATCAGGACTAGTGTGTATATGTCTATTTTGCTGGCAGGAGATTTACAGTAACTTGTGTAGGTGTAAAATGCCTCTTTTAGAACCTTCCAGAATATTCACGAATCTGCCTTATGTTAAATGTAGCATTATTTTAGCATAAAAATGTATTTATAAAATTTTAAATAAAATATATCATACCCAATATGTACAGTTGAAGTCAGAATGTTAGCCCCCCCTGAGTTATTAGCCCCCCCCTGTTTATTTTTTTCCCAATTTTTGTTTAACGGAGAGAAGATTTTTTTTTCAACATATTTCTAAACATAATAGTTTTAATAACTAATTTCTAATAACTAATTTATTTTATCTTTGCCATGATGACAGTAAATAATATTTTACTAGATATTTTTCAAGACACTTCTGTAGACTATCGAAAAAAATAGCTTAAAGGGGCTAATAATTTTGACCTTTAAAATGGATTTTAAAAAATTCAAAACTGCTTTTATTCTAGCCGAAATAAAAGAAATAAGACTTTCTCCAGAAGAAAAAATATTATCAGACATACTGTGAAAATTTCTTTGCTCTGTTAAACATCATTTGGGAAATACTTAAAAAAGAAAAAGAAATTCAAAGGGGGGCTAATAATTCTGACTTCAACTGTATATCCAAGTATAGACACATACATTATTGTTTTTTTGGGATGATGCATATATATATGTAAGTAGGTGACAAATGACAAATTATTTACACAAAATAAACAACATTTACAATGGTACAGTATCAGACTATTCCAATCACAGCAATATCCAAATCAAACAATCAAACAAAACGATGACAACATTACAATACACAATGCTTCATCATTTAATACCATGGGTGATTAAGTTGTCAAGTCACAATACAGAACAATTTGTCTTAATAAAATGTATCAAAATATCATCACTCCTTGGTGGCAGACACCTTCTTAATATCCAAGAAATCGTCACCTTGGAATTATAAGGTTCTATCTGCATTCTGAATGATTTTGAGATATTGAGCTCCAAATTTTTAGCATTCCATAGCAAACAGTATGTGTGTAACATTTGTTTTTCTAAATAAAACGTCTTAAAATGTAAACAGCTTATAAAAAACATCCCATAATGTAATAAGAATATGTCAATAACTCAATTTTGACAAAAATGTCAGATAGAACCTTATAATTCTAAGGTGACGAAATGGAACAAATCATAATTAAATAAACAAAAGATTATGATTTTTTTTTTGCATTTGTGATAATTAAGCACTAATTCTCCCTAAAATATTTTTGTGATGAAAGCTGCGTCCATTTTCCATTCCACATAATAATGTATGTTATTTAAAGTGTAAGTATTTTTATATAATTGCAGTCTATCATTTGTTACATTTAAAATATCTTGATGAATTTATTTTTTAACTTTTTAAGCTTAAGCTTTTATTCTAATACATAAATATAAATGAGAATGTCGAGATGAACTGCATTATTGAGAATACCTTATAGTGATAATATGCGAAATATGAGAAGAAATTAGCTTGCCATAAAAATGTCTAACTATACAGTAGTTCAAACTACATTTATTTGTCTCTCTGAGGTGAACAGACTTTCACTGTAAAAACTACAGGGATCCACACAATTTATTCATGTTGTCCCAACACAAATCGATTAAAAAAAGAAAGTGAATTAAACAAAAAAGTTGTCTCGCAAAAATCTCAAGAATTGTGTTGTTTCAGCTCATTTTAAATAGTTAGTTTGAACAAGCAGCAAAATCTTTTTTTTTTTTGAGTGTTCTCTCTTAACCTGTAACTAAAATCTAGAAAAAGTGTTTAAAAGGTGCAGTTTGTAAGTTTGACACCCAGTGGTTGAACTAGGTAGTGCACACCTGGTTCAAAACATACGCAAGCGCAGGTTGCCAGATTAATGACACCAACATATCAGTGATTCAGCATGTACATTTATTAATTAAGAGGTTTAATATGTATTAATTAGATTCTAAACCTTGCCATCTTGTTGGAGTGCAGTGAGTGCACTATTCTGTGTATGGCTGTGTTTACATTTCTGTCGTGTCTCTGATGCAAACAACCAAATTGTGTTGTTAGGACACAGGGTTACAATGTAATCTGCTCACCTAATGTTTACGTTCGTAATATTTATATTATTTTCTAATTGAGGTGTGAACCTACACTGGTCTCACAGTTCGGTTAGATTATCATGCCATCAATTCGGTTCAATTCGATATCTCGGTGCATCACGGTGCATTGACAATGCTTTTCATACATAATTACATTTTTTCTTCACAACACAAGAATTTTTTTTATTAAAATCTATAAATATATTAATATTTGTATATTATTTGTAATACAATTTTGTCCTTTAATACAAGCAGTCAGATATATGAACTGTACCTTTAATTTGACCTGCTCAAAGAAAACACTGTTTCAAACAAAATAGCAAATAAACTAATGTAAATATTATCCCGCTTGTTTTTTGAGCGCCGCAAGCGAGGTCTTACACCCCTGTGATTAGTCAATATCCTCACCCACTCAACAGAAAGGGCTGCGATTGGCTTTAGAAATGAAATCGCTGTTCACCGATGAGTGACGCGGGAAGAACAGCTAAGGTTACAGTCTATATGCGCATAATACGCGGTTATCACAGGTAAGCCATAATAGACACAGTGGAGAAAACTTGCACCTCAGGCACGCACGTGTCTAGATCCACAAGTATTGCTTTAACAGCCAAGATGAGAGGAAAAGTTACCTCACGAACACACCAGCGGGTCAAATGTCCTAAGTGAGAGAGAGAGAGAGGCAGAGATGGAGTTTTATGGCATTTCGTCCTAGTAGTGAAATAGCAGCTCTTGTGCTGTGCCTTCTTCAGTGTCAATGAAAGACTTTCCAGCAAACTCACAAGCAGTAGAATTGTGCCTAATTATCTACCTTTTAGGTAGTAGGAGTGAATATTTACTCGCCCTCGCCTCCTTTGCCATAGTATTCTACTGCGACATCGCACATAGGAGATAAATGACGTTTCCGATATCGAATTGTCCCCATCTGCATCGCGGTGCACAGAAGAAACAATTAATTTTGACACCCCTACTAATTAATAACCACCTAATGTGGAACTCTGAATCTGCGTCTCATTTTGGAGTCTGCTACTGTCCAACGGAGGTCGCATTTCGGTCACGGACGCTTGCTTTGAGAGCTTTCCTGACTGAATTAATTAAATGCGCTGTTTTTCACCTAGGCAACCAGGGGAGCTGAAATATAATTGGCTAAAATGGCAGCGGGCGGGTTAAAAAACCCAAAACAAAGACAGTCATTTTGGTACATAACTCACATTTTTAAAGCAGAATATAATGTTTTTCAGATAAACAATTATGTTTACTTGGCATACATATCTTGGTCTTAAATATCTGCAAACACATTATGGTATTTTTATGCCTGAAGCTGGAGTTATACTTTCACCTGGCGCCGCATCGCGCACCTCCGCTGACTGCGCGCGCACCTCGCGAAACGGATGAGGCTTTTATACTTGCCGTGTTCGCCGTTGTGATATTCTTTAAAACGACAGGGGGCGGTCAAAAGTAACTGACCGTAAAGTCAGACAGAGAAACAGAGAAGTAGAAAGTTTCCGGAACTACGTCATATCATTGATATCATTCAAGATTTTTCATTTTAATTTTAATTATTTTAATGGTTATAAGGATTTTTATAACCATTCAAGGTTTGTTTTAATCAAACTTTGATGCATCACTTGCTTTTGTTCATATCTCGGACAGTTTTACCTATCAAAGTTTATTAAAATATCAATGAGGAGAGAAAATGGGTTGCTCTACAAATATAATTCTATTATGGCAAGAATAAAAGCCAAAAAAAAAGCACACTTAAAAATACAGATGTTTTTTTTTTTTTTTATTTAGCCCGCTCCCCAATTCACACATTATGTCTGGCTAGTTTCTATCCTCTTATTATGCTAAAAAGGCAATGATAGTCCAAACATTCCTGACCATTATCACCAATAAAGCCTAGAAAAACGGCATCAGTATATTGTAAACTGATAGGTTCAAATATTCTTTCCCAGTTATCAAAGAAATAATTTGATCCTTAATTATAGTTTTGTAATTATTAAATAGTAAATTCAAAATTGTAATATATACATCAGTGTAAAACCTATAAATGGTGGAAAAACATATTTCTGTAATTGTGTAGCTGGGTTTCAAATTTTGCCATGGCCTCTTTTGGCTTTAACAGACTATCCCTCAGGTTTTTCCAAACTTTTTAACAAAAACTTTCCTCCTTTCCTGCTGCTGTTGCAATTTCTAGCCAAAAATTATTGTTCATCAGGTTATCTCTATCATCACGGATCATAAAGATGTCTGTACAGGTGTACCTGTTTCAGACAAAATCTCTTCAAAGTGGTTCATTTCAACTCAAACCAGATGCGGCGCCGCGCGCACTGTTCGCTTGGGTCTCAAAAAATGCCGTGCGCAACAAAAAGCGAACATCCGCAAACTCCGCGATGACGTCAGATTCTCCGCGCGCACTCAAGCGAACTAGCGGACGCGTCGAGTATAAACAAGGCTTAAGAGGGGTCAAAAACTTAAATACAGCACCTTTAATGTCTGTTAGGGATGCAACGATTAACCGGTTTTACTATTGACCGCGCTTTAATTCGTCACGGTTAATTAATCGTAAAGGCTTTTAAAACACCGCGTTTCTGCATGGAACACAACTGCAGGAACTAAACAAAGTTATGCCAACTGTGCGCTAGTTTGTACATCGAGACTAATAACCACGCACGCTGGATTAACGACGACTGAGGCTATTTACTAAGACAAGCTCGTGCAAGTTTATTTCTAATGCAGGGACGCACACGCGACACAACGCGCTCACGCTTTTCAGCCGCACCTAGTTGAGATGACAGGGGGCTTTTGTGACCGCGGGAACTGGAAACGGCTTAAATTTGAGGAAGAAGCAATGAAAAGTGCACATGTTTGCAAACCCACTTAAAGTTAATAATGGCACCGATGAGAGTGATCATGTGACGAATGTTGATCCACCAGCCGAGATCAACCGAGTGTTTTCGGAGAGAGTGCTGAAAGACTCGGAGTGGATCAGCTGTTTAATGGCCTGAATCTAGATGCATTGCGTTCACTGCGTGTTCAGCGCAAATGACCGTTAAATGTAAAATCTAACACTGTGTACATTATAGCCAAATAAGCTCGCCTTTACTAAGCTGACTCGCCTGCTTTTTTCCACAAACACAGAAAACTGTAAATCGGTGCATAACAAGACACTTAAAATTTAAAAATTTAAATTTAATATGACACAAACCGAAACCAAAACTTTTAAAGAGTGACAGAAGTGAGACTTTTCTTGTCCGATCTTTCTGTTTATTAAATTGAGATGCATATAAAACAATAGTGCAAAATGGATATTTGTTACTGCAATTCTTTATTTTTGTTTGATGCAATCCATAAATTTATTTTTCATGAAGAAACGGTAGGACTTTTTATAGCAGATAACTCACATTCAAGGCAGCAGGATAATGAGAAATGGTATTCATTGTTAGTATTATTATCATCATCATTAATATTTTATAATTAGACTTTCATTTTGGAATTATTGCGCAAAAATCAATAAGTCATCACAGAATTAGATAGTTGTTTTTGTTTTTTGTTAGTCCTGATTGATGTTGTTTTCAAATACAATAAATCCCTTAATATACAATTTGCAGCGATGCTCATTTATTTTTGGTGGGTGCTCCTAAATTTTTGAAGTTGGGAGCGCCGGTGCTACCAAGTAAAAAAGTTAATGTCAAG
Organism: Danio kyathit; assembly: GCA_903798195.1. Lineage (NCBI taxonomy): Eukaryota > Metazoa > Chordata > Actinopteri > Cypriniformes > Danionidae > Danio > Danio kyathit. The sequence continues at coordinate 51,075,691 of LR812536.1, forward strand.
CTCTGCATTAGACAATTTTTTATTCTTATTTTTATTTATTTATTCATTGTTCTGTAATTTATTTACAGTGTAAAATTATTACTTATGTGTAAATGTCAAAAATGTCTCTAATTTTTAAGCCCAAAGAGAGAAATGGACTATTGTTTGTTTTTAATATTATTATGTGCTGTATTAATTGGTTACTGAGCAGCAATAAACAACACTGTAAAATATAAGGAGTTTTCATGGGATTTATTTATTTATTTTCTAAACTAGTAGTGCTTTGAGATTAATGAATGCATAATAATCGTGATAACCGTGAAACCGTGATTATTTCTCAGACTATAATCGTACAACCAAAATCGTTAAAGGGCACCTATGATGAAAAATCTACTTTTCAAGCTGTTTGGACAGGCATATGTGTAGGTAAAGTGTATAGACCGTCATATTGGGGTGATATAAACACACCCAGTCCTTTTTTTTCAATTTAATAACATAAAAACGGTGGACCAAATGGAGCGGTTTTGAGACCGACCGCAACTTGACGTAGGAGTGCGGTCCCCCCGCCCACCGAATTGATTGACAGCTGCGTATTAACATGTCTCCGTAGTAACGTGTATAATCATACCAACCACAGGACGTGCGCAAACTAAGCAACCGTAAATAAAAGTCTGTTCAGCTTGCTAGTATCATCCATCATCATCAAATGTGATCAAGAGTGAGTTTTACAAGTTTAAAATGTTGTAAAACAGTGCATGTTTGTAATAAATTACAGCGATTTACTTCATCAACACAGCCGCTTGTCAGAACAATTATAAAAGACTCTTCAATCCCGGTTTGTGGACGTTAAATCAGGTTTATATTGTACATTAACATAACAGATATCCATACAGCAGGGCATACTAACCTGTATCCTGTCACATTTGCATGCAAAATAAGTGCAAAGCTAAACGCGCGCTGTGTGTGTGTGCGCGCGCACGTGTCCGCGCTATGTGTGTGTGTGTATTTGTGTGTGTGCGTGAAATTTGTAACGACATTGTGTGTGACTCATCCTTGCAACTCCACAACATGCATCAAATACTTATTGGTAAGATTCTTACTGTAGTTTTTCTCACAAACGTTACGTGAGATCTTATTCCTTCGTGTTTGTCTGTTGTCTGACGCAGCCGAGGTAGCTGCTGCCAGGCACGTGGAAACGATGGGCGTGAAGGACTAGCCTTAAAGGCGCAGTACACAAAAACCGCTAGCTGATGCTAAATGCTACAAAATACAAACTTCTAAAAGGTATAATAAAAAAATCTGACAGGTGTTTTGAGATGAAACTTTACAGACACATTCTGGAGACACAAAATACTTATATTAAATCTGGAAAAAGTGGTAACCTAGGTGCCCTTTAATATAATCGTTGCGTCCCTGATGTCTGTCTCATTTGCTTTCTTCCAGGGCGTTTGCAGACGCCAGAGTTCAGCCTATCTACGGAGGAACCAATGAGATCATGAAAGAGCTCATCTCCCGTAACATTGTCAGCAAAAAATAAACACAGGAAAGAAATCAAACGTTATTTGGTGCCTCGACGTTTTGTACGTCTCTTCACGGATTGTTGATTTTAAAACTGACCACAGATGGCTTCCTTAATGCATACAAAACATTAAAATCATGTGACAGTCTGCTAATATCATATGGTCTACGCCAAGAGAATGTAACCTCTGTTTGTCAATGTTTTTGCCTTCCAGATGATCAGTCTGCAGCACTTCTAAACAACAAAAGTCATTTTTAGTTGTAAAGTTTTTTTGTTGTTTGTTTGATATTGTGAATAGCGACTCTTTGTCCACTAATAAACCTTTATGAAGACATTTCTAAAGATGCCTTCTCTGTTCTTTTATCGCACTATATGATTCTCTTTTAGTAGTTTGTGAATTAATCACACTCTGTTATGATTGGTGTAAACAAAGAGAGTGTAAGCGGTGTGTTTTCTGAGTCGCTGGCTTTCTGCCGTGTTCGTGGTGAGTCATAGAGCTGAGGTGGGTGGTCTGTGTGAGTTAGTTGGTGGGTGTTATAAAGAGATTAAAACCAACTCTCTCCAATGCCGCACTCTTTCTGTCATGGGCATAATTATAGAGCCGTTTTCCTTTTATTCAAAGGTATTCAAATATAGAGGCGTGCTGTGGAAGTTCAGAGAAACTGCAGATTAGATGGGAGATAAAATTGTCTTCAAAAGTCAATTTGACTGTTGGTCAAACGATAAAAAGGTCATAAATAAATCACTTGGTATAGTCTTTTATTTTTCAGGATCTAAATGTGCTAGAGGGTGGTAAGCATCTACAGTTGAAATTGTAATATTCATTCTTTCATTTTCCTTCAGCTTATTTATCAGGGGTTACCACAGCAGAATGAACCATCAACTTTTCTGGCATACAGTTGAAATCAGAAGTTTACATACACTCTAAAAAAAAGAAACATAACCATTTTTTTTTTTTAATGTCTGATGGTAAATCATACTAAACGTTTACTAATTTAGGTCCGTTAGCATTACCTAAATCATTAACATTTGCTAAATGCCAGAATAATGAGAGATTTTTTTTTTTTTTTGAGAATTTTTTATTTATTTCTAGACAGTCAAAAACATTTCCTTGGTATTTTTTTTTAGCTTTGCTTTTAAACTGTATAACTTTGGTCAAATGTTTTGGGTATCCTTCCACAAGCTTCTCACAATAGTTTGCCATTCCTCCTGACAGAATTGATGTAACTGATGTAATTGATGTAACTGAGTCAGATTTGTAGGCTGTCTTGCTCGCACAAGCTTTTTCAACTCTGGCCACAAATTTTCTATTGGATTGAGCTCAGGGCTTTGTGATGGCCACTCCAAAACTTTCACTCTGTTGTCCTTGAAGCAGATTTTAACTAATTTGGCAGTATGCTCAGGGTCATGGTCTGTTTGGAAGACCCATTTGTGGCCAAGTTTTAATTTTCTTGGCTGATGTCTTGAGATGTTGCTTTAGTATTTCTACATAATGTTCTTTCTTCATGATGCCATCTATGCTGTGTAGTGGACCAGTCCCTCCTGCAGCAAAACAGCCCCACAACATGATGCTGCCGCCCCTATACTTCACAGTTGGGATGGTGTTCCTAGGCTTGTAAGCTTTCCCCTTTGTCCTCCAAATGTAACACTGCTCATTATGGCCAAACAGTTCAATCTTAGTTCCATCAGACCACAGGACATGTCTCCAAAAATTATTCTTTTTCCCAGTGTAATTTAGCAAACTGTAATCTGGCTTTTTTGTTGATTCTGGCTTGTTGATTTTCCCATGTTGTCACACAAGGAAGCAGTGTGTTTGAGGTTTTCCTTAAATACTATTCTACAGTCGTGCCTCCAAATAACTTAAATATTGTCAATTAGCTAATCAGAAACTTCCAAAACATTGACACCCTCATCTGAGCTTTTTCAGAGACATAATAATCTTATTGTATGTAAACTTGACTTTCAAGAAAAGTTATAACAATTTCTCAAAAAATCTCTCTCATTATTCTGCTATTAAGCATAACAGAAACAAATTTGATAATCCTAATTTACCTAAAAGAGAAAAAGTTTAGTCACATTAACATCTGACTTTTTTAAATGGTTATGTGCCTTTTTCTACAATGTATGTAAACTTCTGGTTTCAACTGTACAGTATGTTTTACACAACGTATGCCCTTCCAGCTGCAACCCAGTACTGGGAAACACCCATACACTCTCTCAATTTAGTTTATTAAATTCACCTATAGCGCATGTGTTTGGACTGTGGGGGAAACCGGAGCACCTGGATAAAACCCACGCGAATACGGGGAGAACATGCAAACTCCACATAGAAATGCCAACGGACCCAGCAGAGACTCGAACCATCAACCTTCCTGCTGTAAGGTGACTGAGCCACCGTGCCACCCTTGAAGATTATAAGAAATTTGGGATTTTAGCGAACACTTCAGTTCATATTTGAAATATATATATATATTTTTTTAAACCAATCACACAGATGTGAAAACACACACAAAAAAAAACACACGCTTCAGGTTTTAGACTTGTGTTTAAATGGGTTTTCAGGAGTTCACACTTAGCTGATAATTGATAATAAAGCGTATTTGGCATGCTGTCCTGGGAGAGAGCCCTGAGCTCAGAATATCCTCGAGCTTGGGACTCCCTCCCGTTTGAAGGGAGAGAGGAGAGTTTGAGCTCAGGTAAGTCTCGAGAACTCTCCTGCTTGTGAACGTGCTGAGATATATCTGGCTAAGAGTTGTCTAAAGATGCTGTTTTGGAGTAGTCAATTTACTTATGGTGTATGTCTTTGGATGGTGGGAAGAAACCGGGAAACCCCTGGGGAAACCGACGCGAACACGGGGAGAACGTGCAGAAACGCACAGAAACGTCGACCGGCCCGGTGAGGGGCCGAATCAGCAACGTTCTTGCTGTGAGGCAACAGTGCTAACCATTGGGCTACTGTGCCACCCTATCAGCGAAGGGGAGGAGTAGAGGTGGAAGGGGGGATTCCTCAAGACGAAGATGACTGGAGTGGAAAGCTCTAGTTATTTATAGTGTGTCAGTATTCGTCTGATTGGTGCAATATACGGAGCTGATGTGGTACCAGCTGTGTTCAATTATAAGCACATGATCCTCTCGATATTAGTTTATAAATAAACCACACAATGTGAATAATGGTCATTAGAAACACGGACGTATAGCAAACATTACACCCACGTCACTCCATTCTGCTTTTCTTGTTTACTGCTGGTTGCTAGGTTACCAATACTACAGTCAGCCACTCTAACAATGATGGATGCACACCTAGTTTGCATTTTGAGATCATGTTGGATAGAAACTTTGCTACTATTAGCATTAGTCAGTAGCATTTTGAAGTATCGCATGACCGATGGAAAGGCCGAAATTTGAATAAGCGTCCATTGATTTGCAAAAAGCACACGCTTCAAGTTGTTTTAGACTTGTGTTTAAATTGGTTATTGTGAATAATGGTAATTACGGAAATACATTTGTTGATTAAACACAGACGTAGCAAACATTACACCCACGTCACTCCATTCTGCTTTTCTTGTTAACTGTTGGTTGCTAGGTTACCAATACTACAGTCAGCCACTCTAACAATGATGGATACGCACCTAATTTGCATTTTGAGATCATGTTGATCATGTTGGATAGAAACTTTGCTACTATTAACATTAGTCAGTAGCATTTTGAAGTATCGCATGAGCGATGGAAAGGCCGAAATTTGAATAAACGTCCATTGATTTGCAAAAAGCACACGCTTCAAGTTGTTTTAGACTTGTGTTTAAATGGGTTAATGTGAATAATGGTAATTACGGAAATACATTTGTTGAATAAACACAGACGTAGCAAACATTACACCCACGTCACTCCATTCTGCTTTTCTTGTTTACTGTTGGTTGTAAGGTTACCAGTACTACAGTCAGCCACTCTAACAATAATGGATATGCACCTAATTTGCATTTTGAGATCACGTTGATCATGTTTGATAGAAACTTTGCTATTATTAACATTAGTCAGTAGCATTTTGAAGTATCGCATGAGTGATGGAAAGGCTGAAATTTGAATAAACGTCCATTGATTTGCAAAAAACACACACTTCAGGTTATTTCAAGAGTTCACACTTCGCTGATGATTAATTATAAAGCTTGTTTGGCATGCTGTCCCGGGAGAGAGCCCTGAGCTCATGAGATCCTCGAGCCCGGGGCTCCCTCCCGTTGCAAGGCGAGAGGGGAGATCGAGCTCAGGTAGATCTCGAGAACTCCCCCATCGTAGTGGTTGAAGTGCAGATAGTAGTTCTCTTTAGAGAGATAGGTACTAGATAGTGAGCAAGTCTATAATGTTGATTAATAATTAACTTAGGTTGCATGTTTTTAATCGGTGGGAGGAAACCGGAGGACCCGGGGAAAACCCACGTGAGCACGGGGAGAACATGCAAACTCCGCACAGAAAATGCCCGCTGGTTTGGTAAAGCCTAGAACCATTGACATTCTTGCTGTGAGGCAACAGCGCTAAGCGCTGGGCCACCGTGTCACCCATCTAGAAGAGAGGAGGAGTAGGGGTGAAGGGGGGATTCTTCAAAGCGAAGATAGTGGTGATATGAAACCCGGGGTATTTATAGTAGCTTGGGGATCGTCTGATTGGTGCGAGGTGATTTGGATAATGTGGGTCCAGCCGCTATCAATCATAAGCACGTGATCCTCTCGAAATTAGTTTATAAATAAACTTCACTTTAGACTTGTGTTTAAATGGGTTAATATTAATAATGGTAATTACGGAAATACATTTGTTGAATAAACACAGCAAACATTACACCCACGTCACTCCATTCTGCTTTTCTTGTTTACTGTTGGTTGCTAGGTTACCAATACTACAGTCAGCCACTCTAACAATGATGGATACGCACCTAATTTGCATTTTGAGATCACGTTGATCATGTTTGATAGAAACTTTGCTACTATTACCATTAGTCAGTAGCATTTTGAAGTATCACATGATGAATGAGTGATGGAAAGGCCGAAATTTGAATAAACGTTCATTGATTTGCAACAAACACTCACTTCAGGTTGTTTTACTTTGTGTTTAGCCACTAAACTAACAAAACATGAAATACTTACGTTTTCTCATGAGATCAGGCTGGCTATTCTGCTTAGTGTAATAGCCAATGAGAAGTGCTCAAATTAAACATCAGCATCCACTCATCCCTCAAAATACCAGAATTATATATTTTTTTCAGTTGCAAGTTTGTGTTTTGCACATTTGGAGATTCACACATTATAACAGACAAATAAGAACTTCACTGATTATAACATAACTGTGTGAGGTTTTCAGTGATTCACAGCTTGTTAATGATAATAAAGGGACCAAACTCTCTAACCTTGATTATTTTCATAACCAAATATGATTCATTTTCAACTATGATTCACATATAGTTAAAGAAAACTGTCCACGCTCTGGGGCCAGCTCCCAGCTGCAAAAAACAAAGTCACCATTTTAAGATTCTGTCTAGTTCACATAGACTTAAAAGATGTCTTAAAAGATTCCTTTTTGTTTAAACTACTTATTTAAAATAAGCTGAAACAACACAATTCTTGAGTTTTTTTGGGGACAACTTAATTGTTCAATCCACTAAATTTGTAAAAACGAAAGAAGTAACTTAATTCCTTCATGTTGTCCCAACTAAAAATCGATTGTGTGAAGCCCAGCATTTATTACAGTGTAGAAATGAATATTCTGCCATTAACATTCACTTGTTCCAAACCTTTTTGAGTTTCTTTCTTCTGTTGAACACAAAAGATATGCTGAAAAAAACTGGAAGCTGGTATACCCATTGATTTTCATAGTATTTTTCCTACCATGGAAGTTGACGGGTGCCACGCAACCTGCATTCTTCTAAATATCTTGTGTGTGTGTGTGTTCAACAGCAGAAAAACAAAAGGGTTAAAACCAACCAGGAAGAATTTTTTTATTTTTTTATATTATTATTTGGATGAACTATCCCTTTAAAGGCCAGTTTGTTTGACTAGTTAACCTGCGTCTTGCTTTTTGGGTTCAAATCACAGCCATCAACTTTGAAAAGTTACATCTTGCAGAAGAAGAAAAAACTACCACAATGTATTTTTGCTGAAGGATGATAAGTGCAAACTTTGCATCATGTAACCAAGTAACTTAGTCGAATTCAGTCGCTTTTAGCGCCCTCTGTTGGTGAATATAATCTATGTTTTGTTGTTGTAATAACCATATAGCGTTTTTTTTTTCATTGTTCTTTATGTTGTTGAATGAGCGATACAGGAGTCAGGACATAAAAAATTCAGACTGTCTCTATTAAACTGTAACTTAAAAATAGTAATTTGAAAAACGTTACTAGAACACAAAGGAGCATTTAGTTTTCCCGGTTTCATTCACTTCTATAGATCCATATATATATTTATACAACAGTTCTGTCTGGCTCTCAAATCTGATTGGCTAATAGTCGTGTGATATTCTGCAATATTAGAACTCGTACAGCCTCCTCACCCTTCTGTATTACTCCACGCACATAGAGAGACAGCTGATCAATAAACTCACTACAGTTTGACAAATATTGCAGCTGTTGGACAACATAATGTACTTTTGAGGCTTTTTTTAGGCAAGAATGTAGTTGTTTAGATTGCAGCTATGCAGTTTATTTATAAGGATAGTGCCTATTTTAAATATTTATAATTTCTGAGATACAGCATGTTGGCATCCATCAGCCTGTCATTGAGCAGAGCAAAGACGGTTGACATTGTCCATCCACAAGATGGCGACAGAGACCGCATAATAAGCCCTTAGAGGAGAAAAGATCGTCGTATTTTCAAACTACAGCTGATCAAACTAAATTGGTGAGTGACATTCTAACTTAGAATTTCTAAGTCGTAAAACAAAAAAAAACAGAAAGGGGCTACTCTATGGAGCAAGTGGAAAGAATTTTTGGACTCTGATATTAATCAGTGCTGATGTATATATGTATGCACACATGTACGTGTATACAGTATTGTATGTAACCATACAAGACCACTCTTACAATGTTCTTTACCCTGCTGTTTTTGTTCAATATTTATAGTTTATTTCTCTTATTTTTATTTATTTTTTTCTCCTTAAATGGTATTGTAAACTCTCAGATAATGTATGTTACAGTATTATATTCTGAAATAAAAAATTAAATAAAAAAAATAAATAATTTCTAAGTCGATCTCTCTCTTTTTTATGTTGCAGTGCTGTATTTATACTATACCCAGGTAGTAAACATTCTGACCCAGATTTGGCATAAAGCTGGCACAGCAGGCATTCATTTGGCACTGGCATACAGCATGTGGGCCAAACATGGCCTGGGCTTGACAGAGGTGGCATCAGCTTTAAGGCGGCACACAAGATTTGGGCCAGATGTTAAAATTTGATATGTGGGCCATGTAAGTTTGGCCTGTCTTGACTCACATTTAAAATACATAAAAATAATTTTTGAGTTAAGAAAAAAATTCGACCAATCAGGTTTATCAATTTCATTGCAATTTCATCATGACACACCAACATATCTGGGCCAGTTCAGGCCCAGTTATGAGTTATTAACTTGGCTGTGACTTGACCCAGATATGGTCCATGTTTGGAGCATTGTCTAGAAGCCAGACTTGGTCCAGTCATGTACCGTAATTTACTGCGGCATGTGGGCCAAGCAAAACCTGATTGTGTAAGCCAAAGCTGGGCCAGATAAATTTTAAGTGGGTAGTAATTGTAGTGTATTGAGTGTGAGATGGAACTCACATATCAGAAATGTGTGTATTTTGTGTTGGCCACTCTTTGTATAACCCTGAGTTACTTTTTGGTTGGCCATCTGTTTGTAATGAGTCTCCTGTTTTCGTTACTGCAGACTAGTTCAGTAAAAAGAAAGAAAGAAGAAATGCCCGCATGTGTTTAGTGTTTTTCCTTATTGCACACAACAGTGGTAGTGATTGCTTTGCTTTGGATTTTTCAGGGTTAACAATTGTGATATCCCAATTACAACAGAGAAATACTGGGGAATCTCTGTAGATTTATGACATTTCATGTCGTTCAGCCTTATAATCTTTAAATGTGAGCAAAATTACCTGTTTTGTCAACACTTTAGACATTACGCTAGAGAATCATTCAAATACTAGCTCTAAAGTGACGTTGGTGAATTAGTAACGGTTTCTGCTGTTTAGACTGTCAGCTGCAGATGTGCATGAATGGTGGAAGAAAGTAGTTCCTCATACAAAAGGGTTTTTAGACTCTCTGTGTTTGATTTTCTTTTTTATATACATGATTATGCTGTCGAACTGTTGCATAAACACAATATTACACTCGTAGCAGTGCGATATGGCTGTATATCGTCTGCGACCTCGTGCCAACAGCCATATCACACTGCTACTAGTGTGATATATACTACTATTTTTTATATATTTATATAATATATTTATATATTTATTTATTTATTTATGTAAGTCATAAACACACTTGTTTGTAGAGGAAGTAGTTAGACCGTTTACTGCCGTTTGTTATTCCTAGTTATTTCCCCCATAGCTGAATAAGAAGTCCAAAAACAATCGCAGAAAAAAAGCTTCATTCCGCATTGCAGAATAAGGTAAGTCCTGCATCCATTTAGGATCAGATTTCTGCACATTTTAAAGTAAAAATAAATAAATAAATAAATAAATAAATAAATAAATAAATAAATAAATAAAAGCAACAAAAATGTGTCACGTTTGATTCTGTTAACAATAATTTGATGGTTTTTGCTGTTTTTGTGCTGGCATGTTGGCTGGTTGATTGAGTACATCTGACATCCGAACATGCTGCATATTATTCATATTCTGTTGGGTGGCTGTTGTAAATTGACCTTTTCACGTAAGGCTGTAATACACCTAAAGTTGATCTTTAATGGGATTTTTACCTACTAAATGGCATTTTATCACGTTTTATGTCAATTTCTATCATGAAATTTAATTCATGTACAATAATAGCACAATATAGGGCTGTACCAATCGTATTCAACATCAACAATATCCATCTTTGTTCTGCAGAACTAACAAAAGAAGCATTATATTTATGCCACAAATAAACGTGTTATGGATGTGACCAAAAAAGAATGCGAGTTTACAGTATACAACATACTTCGCAGAAATTCTGTGAATTAAACTGCACAACCTAAAAGAAATAATGATAATCAAAAGGATAAGAGTTGGCTCTCTACAGAACAAACATGATTGATTTTATTATAATTTGACATTTTTACATTTATGAGGAAAAAGCTTCATTGTGGATGTGACAGATGTGAAATTGCCACTTGTGTGACTTTGGTAGATCAATATAATTGTTTGAAAACACTGACAGAGACATTTTTGAGTATTTTTACAGTACTGTCAATATAGGCAACACTGTGTGTAAAACATACAGTGGATCCGGAAAGTATTCACAGCGCTTCACATTTTCCACATTATTTTATGTTACAGCCTTATTTCAAAATGGATTCAATTCATTTATTTCCTCAAAATTCTACACACAATACCCCATAATGACAATGTGAAAAAAGATTTGTTGAAATTGTTGCAAATTTATTAAAAATAAAAAAGCTGAAAAATCACGTACATAAGTATTCACAGCCTTTGCTGTGAAGCTTTAAATTGAGCTCAGGTACATTATGTTTCCACTGATCATTCTTGAGATGTTTCAGCAGCTTAATTGGAGTTCACCTGTGGTAAATTCAGTTAATTGGACATGATTTGAAAAGGCATACACCTGTCTATATAAGGCCCCAGGGATGACAGTGCATGTCAAAGCACAAACCAAGCGTGAAGACAAAGGAATTGTCTGTAGACATCCGAGACAGGATTGTCTCAAGGCACAAGGCTGGGGAAGGTTACAGAAACATTTCTGCTGCTCTGACAGTTCCAATGAGCACAGTGGCCTCCGTCATCCATAAGTGGAAGATGTTTGAAACCACCAGGACTCTTCCTAGAGCTGGCCGGCCGTCTAAGCTGAGTGATCAGGGAACAAGGGCCTTAGGCATGGAGATGATCGAGCTGAGCTCCAGCGTTCTTCTGTGGAGAGAGGAGAACCTTACAGAAGGACAACCATCTGTGCAGCAATCCACCAATCAGGCCTGTATGGTAGAGTGGCCAGACGGAGATCACTCCCCACCTGGAATTTGCCAAAAGGCATCTGAAGGACTCTCAGACCATAAGAAACAAAATTCTCTGGTCTGATGAGACTAAAATTGAATTCTTTGGAGTGAATGCCAGGCGTTACGTTTGGAGAAAACCAGGCACCGCTCATCACCAGGCTAATACCATCCCTACAGTGAAGCATGGTAGTGGAAGCATCATACTGTGGGGATGTTTTTCTGTAACAGGAACTGGAAGACTAGTCAGGGTAGAGGGAAAGATGAATGCAGCAATGTACAGAGACATCCTGAATAAAAACCTGCTTCAGAGTGCTCTTGACCTCAGACTGGGGCGACGGTTCATCTTCCAGCAGGACAATGACCCAAAGCACACCGCCAAAATATCAATGTAGTTCTTCATAACAACTTGGTGAATGTACTTGAGTGGCCCAGCCAGAGCCCAGACCTAAATCCTACTGGAGAGATCTGAAATTGGCTGTACACAATTGCTTCCCATCCAAATGGATAGAGCTTGAGAGGTACTGCAAAGAGGAATGGGCAACAATTCCCAAAGACAGGTGTGCCAAGCTTGTGGCATCATATTCAAAAAGACTTGAGGCTGTAATTGCTGTCAAAGGTGCATCAATAAAGTATTGAGCAAAGGCTGTGAATACTTATGTACATGTGATTTTTCAGGGTTTTTATTTTTAATAAATTTGCAACAATTTCAAAAAATCTTTTTTCACATTGTCATTATGGGGTATTGTGAAATTTGAGGAAATAAATGAATTTAATCCATTTTGGAATAAGGCTGTAACATAAAAAAATGTGAAAAAAGTAAAGCGCTATAAATATTTTCCAGATGCACTGTAACTCAGAATGAGACTTTTTGTTTACTGTCGTGTTAATCTGTGAAAAAGACCTCACCGAAAACTATTAAATAAACCGATTCACTGAACAAGTCAAGCTCCCTTACACGCTTCCCCTAAAAAAGCTTCCCTTGAGCGCAGTGAAACCACAGCTTTGATCCGTGCTCTCTCATTCATCCTACAGACGTTCCCCTGTTAGTGCACACTGTGTGGGGCTGTTTGAGTGTGTGGGCTGATTTGTAGCCTGCTGATGGTTCACAGCCTGTCATGTCTTTCCGTTCTTTAATACCACAATTATTTCATTTCTGGGTGTCCCAGCCCAGTCTTGTATGTCTGTCTGTCTGCTGCTGAAGCTAAATTTGGCCTCTCAGTCACACATTCTCAATCTGTGAAGCCACTGTGTGGGAGATCCTGAGCTGTTTGAAGAATTAGTGTCATTCTTCATTAGCATGCCCAGAGAGAATCTGCTTATGTATCATGCTTTTTCCCTGCTAATGTTTTTGATAAAGAAATGGAGTAAAGAGAGAAAACATCGAATCATAAAATGGATTACCATATTGGGAACAAGGTGCATTTGGGAATGTAATATTTCATTGTCATTTACTTTCAAGCACAACATGTGGTACAAACAAACAGTATTGGGGAGGTTACTTATAGATTACAGATTACAAATTACCCTATTTAAAATGTAATAAGTAGTGTACCTTTTCAATTACTTTATAAAAGTAAAGTAACTGATTACATCTGATTACTTTTTGATTACTTTTAAATTTCTAATGGATATTTTCAACTAAATAATTTTTAAGCATTTATACCAAGCAGGCGGTATGGAGCTAATAATATGCCAAAACAATCTGAATTTGAATTGTGTAAATTGAATTATTGAAAATTGTAATTTAATAAATCAGAATGTTTATGTTACAAAAAATTTAATTTGAATTTCTTAATTTAAATTTCATAGCTTGAATTTTGAACATCAGAAATTTAAGACAACTGAATTTTTCAAGGCTGAATTTTTTATAAACTTCAGATTTTTTGTGTTCTGAATTCATAGACTGCAGATATCCAGTTTGTAAAAATACAGTTTCAAATTTTTAAGAAGAAATTCAGAACATCAAATTCAATATCCTAAAGATATCAAAACCAGAAATTCAGATTGTAAAATTCAGATTCAGCAGAAAGTAGGTCACCGAAAAGTCAAACTAAGCATGGGGGTTTGGGGTGTGTGTGTGTGTGTGTGTGTGTCTGGACATAGGTAAAAATAAATGTTTTTTTTTTTTTAAATCTACATATAGCCTAATGTAAAATTAAACTCAAATGTATTTTAGCTTTAAGTATAGGGAAGGCTGCTTTCAGTTCCGGGTCACATAAAACAAACATGTTGAAAACTCATCAAGTGGCTTTCCCTGTACTCTATAGACCAATTACCATCTGCCGAGATGGATGCGCGCGCAGGGTGGTGGCAGAAAAAAACCGGGAGCGCTAGCATTTACAGCGAGGGAATGACATTCAATGCGGTTCAGAGTTTGTTGTTGTCTTAGAAATAAGATATATTGATTACATATTCTATATATTATTTACATAATGCTTTCAGCGTATTATAACAGCTTGTCACCCAGTGATAAGCACAGTGATTCGGCAAAATTAACGTTAAAATGAGCGGCGTTCGTCTGACAGGTCCATTTGCGATAGCACCCTCCCAATGGATATTGAATAAGACAAAATAACCAAGCATCCAGCCCGAAATATACAATCTCATTGAAGCTCCAAGTGATTTTACGAGAGAAGTTAAAGGTCTACAAGTCTTTGGATGCCAACAATTGTGTTCTGTGTGGTCATGTGCAAGAAATAATGTTCCATGATTACCAGATTCAAAACTATGTAGTGCTAAAAACCGAGGATCTGCCGAGCCAAAGACAAGGAATAAAAGACGGAGCTAACATTATACAAGGCCAGGGTGATCATCAACAAGCAGAACAACAGCATTCTGACAGCGAACTACACCTGTACTTACACATAGAGGTAAAGTTGGTTTTATATTTGCACATTTAGACTTTCTCCTTAATAATATAATTTCATAAAAGTATTATTTGCAAACTCTAAATAGCGAAATCATATTAGCAGCCAATGATTATTAAAGTACAACATTGTTCACAGTCAAATAAACAGTGTTCATGTTGTTTTCAAGTCACACTTGCAGGTTATTTCAGAGCGAATACTCAAAGTGCCGTGGTAAACAATATAGGGAGTGTGTCGCAAGTTGTCACTGAATGAATGTGTGAATATAAAACCAACTTTACCTTAATAACTTACACTTTCACGTTTCATTATTAGCATTCAGTGTCCGCAGTTTAATTAACCATATGTAACTGTTTTGCCGAAATCATTGCTGCTATCAAAAACGAGTAATGTATATGATTCAGCATAGCCTGAACATACCTGATATAACATGAGAACTGCAGAGTCCAGCATTTATAATTAGGTCGTCACTTCATTCAGCTACCTTTTAGCCAAAGACGTCTGCAGTCGGCATTAAAAGCAGTGTGGTGTATGTTAGTAGCATCACTACTTGTGCATGAAATGCATTTTTATCACTCGCCATGGTAGCAGCTCTCAGACTGGTTGTAGTAGCCTAATGCTTTCAGCTGCAAAGAGGAGGTGCGCCGCCATTTCAAACCGGAAAACCAATTAAAAGCATCAGAATAGCACCGCTTTAATAAATGGCCATAGCAGAAGGCGTCGTGCATATCAAAAACATGCAAAGCAAAAGATTAATATTATTCAATATATCCCAGATTTTTAACAAATATTTTTAGATGTAACCCCATTTGTAATCTTTAACATTTTCATAAGTAACTGTAATTTAGTTACACATTTTTTTTTCTCAGTAACTGTAACGAATTACTGTTACTTTTATTTTGTAATTAAATTACATAATGCTGTTACATGTAACTTTCCCAGAGATGGGTTGCAGCTGGAAGGGCATCCGCTGCGTAAAACATGTGCTGGATAAATTGGCGGTTCATTCCGCTGTGGTGACCCCAGATTAATAAAGGGACTAAGTGAAAAGAAAATGAATGAATGAATGTTACATGTAACTGGTTACTCCCCAACACTGGAAACAAACAAAATAATAGTAGTAGCAGTAGTAGTAGTACACTGTAAAAAATATCTGTAAATTTGCAGTTTTCCGGAATTTGTGACGTATTTTATATTTTTATTTTATTTTTATTTAGTTTATTTATGCTTTTGAATTGCATTATGGAACCTTGACATTTTTTTTCAATAACTTTTAACCTTGAAAATATCGAAAAAGTGACTTTTGTTAACATTTTTAATAGTTTAAAGAGGTGGTCCAGGGTGTAACTTTAAGGCTTGGTTGTGTTTATAAGATGGAAAGCAATGTGTGCTCATGCTTCATTTGTAGAAAATCACAGTATTTTTTCATATATCTTAAATTGATTATATACAGCTACTCAGCTAACATGAAAACAACTGTCATATTTCCTATTTTTCTGAAAGACCGCCCTCAAGAGGCTCTGATTGGTCAGCTAACATAATGTGCTGGGATTTGCGGATCGGCTCAACGTCACCAGGAAAAGTGTCACGCCCCTACAAGCATGCCCTTTTGCACTGTGTAAACAGTCAGAGTAGCTGTTAGCTGTATCAGTTTGTGCCTTAATCAGACAGAAAATGAAAAGGACACAGCTCAACCTCATGCCTGCTCTTTAAAATTAAATCTGACAAGTGTCTATCACATATATTCATTTTATAAGCATGTGCAAATAGTAATATGAAACGTTCAAATATCTTTTGCGAGTTCATTATTTGAGATGTAGAACGCAGGGAAAGTGTCCGCATAAAGAGACACTGCACACGCTGCTGAAGATTGAGGCTGTTTACAGCGGTTTGACTGATAAATATGAATTTGTAGCTAAATTGTTAACGGTGGCAAACAGAATTTCCTGTTGTTTACATCCTTTTTTACGTCCTCGCTACAACATACCGTTAATGCTAGAAACTATGCATGTAATAGATCAATTTTAACAAATAAAAATACTTACAGGTTGTGGCTCACAATCCACAGCTTCGTCTATTATGGTTGGAGCTGCTCCTTCTTTGAGGAGTTTTTAGCCGAATCCAGCACTGAACTGGGAGAGATTCTGGAAGTTCTCCTTTGTCAAATACTAGCTATATCTTTTTTTAAATTCTCTGTAACATAATTAAAATTAAGCATTCTCTCTTTGTGTCATGTCCTTTGGAAACCCAAATACAGAAACAGAACAAGCTCTGTGGAAATAGCAGCATTTGGACGGCATTTTAGCTTTAGTTCTAACATTACAGAGCCTCTGGCCACGTCCCTGCGCTGCGCGGGGTGGATGTGTGTGGTGAATGCGTGTAACCTGAAGCGTTTGTGATCTCACTAACCCGGATGCATTTTTTTGTACTCCCCAAACGTTGTTCGCTGTAGGTTTTGCTAAGCTAACTCTGTAAAAGCCAATGTCTCCCTTTGCATTGAACTTTGAGCGTCTTACATTCAGAGATGTTGTTTATGTTCACACAGCTACAATAGACATCAACTAAAGTTTAAAATATGATATCGTAGTGGACCACACCTTTAAATAAAAACTGACAATTTGAATGGCATTTCTGTTCTGATGACATCAATTTGACAGGTCAGGAGAAATATGCTTAGCCACGCCCCTCCAAACATTAATTTGCCGCAAGTGAAAGATTAGAGGAGTCCCCTACTCAATATTCCATTACATTTGGAAATGTGCCATCATACTGTAACTTTTGAATCATGCACACTTTAATATCAAAATGTCTGCATAGAAAAATATAACAACTGCAATATTTATTCATTCTCTTCATTGGCACCTACATTGTGGAACTCTTTATCCTTTGATATTCGCAGTGCAGAATCCCTGAGTATTATCTCCTAAAGCTTACTTTTTTTAGGGTAGCTTTTATTTGATTTTGTTTGACTTTTATATGATTTTTAGATTTACTATTATTATTATTTTATGTGTTTTTAATTATTTTCTATTCATTGTTTTTGCATTCATCCTTGTATCTTTTACTGCTGCACATTTCATGTCTGTAAAGTGCCTTGAGATGCTACTTTTAAAGGCACTATATAAAATACATTTTATTATTAGGGGCCAAGCAGCGAAGCCAAGCATTTTTCGCTATTTCAATTTTTTCACAAAACCTATTTGATCGAACTCATCCTAGGCCGAAAATGGACTTGAGTTGATAACTCCGTAACGCATTGACGTATTCACACCAACTTGGTGTGTTATGACAAATATGGTCTGAGGTTATCTGCTGCATTTTGGTGCACTACCCTTAGTGGTCCAGAGATCCAAGAACATTCTTTTTTTTGCTTATAACGTCTCAACCATAGACTGTAAAAGATATGGACGTAGTATCCGTGACGTCACCCATAGGTTTCTGAACACTGCAAAAGAAGCTACAAGTAGGTGCGGCCAACCGTTGCCATTTTGTCTGCGCGTCATCGCGCCAAGCGCAGGATACCAAATAAGGGCAAAGAGGCGGAGAGTGAGCAGAGCTACAGACGCATGCTGGATTCTGAGCATTTTGCTTAGACCTGGCTTAAAACAGACTTATTACTTTGGGAGAACGCTTAATACTTCATTACCTGTGACTCGTTTGTGTTCTGACCACACGTGCTTGGTTGTACACTATATCAATAAAGTGTTTAGACTTTTAAAAACACTGTTGTAACACATTGAGCCACTAAACATTGTTCTTATGACGTTTTTCGACAGGAGGAAAACGCGAATTACTATCAAACACTTCAGATATAGTCTGTTTTAGTAAATGCAAGGCTGTTTATAAAATCCAGCACTAACCCTGTATGACAACGCTTCAGATGACTGTTTTATAGCCTACAACTAATCAATCTGTCAGATTCTGGAGTGCAATACTGGTCTAAAGAACATTTAAATGATAAATGATCTTAAATAAAACAAATACATTTATAGAGATGGTATATAAGCATATAAATTCCCTCATCTGTGAAATGGAGGCAACTTGAACGGTTTGTAAGCACAATTAAATCCACACAGCATGCTATATCATCTGATAATTGCAGGAAATAATTCCAAAAGGCAAATGACGGTGTAAAGAAACATTAAACAAAAAAAAATACGATGTATATGCCGAGCTCAGCGGCTAATTAGCCAGAATCAGCTGAGGTGACGAGACAGCGACCAGCGAGACCTAGCTGTCACTCAAGTGGCCACGCCCTTAATTATGCAAACTTAATATAACCTAATTAAAACGAAACGGATGAGTTATAAAAAAATTCACCCCCCTCAGAGTTGTCATGAAGGGTAATCATATGCACCAAAGCCATCTTTTGTACCAGGCTGTAAACATGTTTTTATCAGCTGTAAAAATGGCCAATTTACCAATGCAGAAAGAAAGCACTTGGACTTCCTGGAGCCAGCCCCCCAGGCGAGTCGATGAATTGCAGTTTCAGTTACTTCCGTATTGGCTTCCCGAGGGAGAGCGGGAGGTTGCCACTTGGTCTCAACCCTTTGTCCAAAATTCATAAAATTGGTCTCTTTACATCTGACAGAGCATGCCGAGTCGATGTCCGATTTTCCCTGGTCAGCCATTTTTGGGCCCATTTAGGGCCATTTTGGGCCCATTTAGATTTTTGTCTAAAATGCTATATTTCACAATCATATTCACATATCATTACAAAACATTGTAAGCATCTTCGACACCATGCCCTGAAAGTACTCAAAAACTTCTAGAGCAAAAGTTATAATCAATTTTTGAAAAATGCTAATAACTTTTTCTAAACGTTCCTTATTGACTTGACATGTGTCTTGTTATATTCCCCTGGATCATGCCGAGACTATTGACACTAAATATGCCAAAATGAACTGAACTATCTGTCCACCAATTAGTTTTTGTTTGAAAACCTATTTTTTTGAACTCCTCCTAGACCGTTTTTCCGAGTTTCCACCAAATTTGACATAGATGTTCTTTAGACCATGCTGGCAAAAAGTTATGGAACTCATGTTGATACGCGATACAGTTTTCGTTTACGCCACTGACAAATGTGCTGGCATGATGTCAAAGATCGTCCGAGGCTGTAATTCTGCAATGTTTGCACATATTGATGCTGAACATTAGGTGTGTCACTGGCACCTCACAATAACCACAACGTATCAATTTGGTAACACCGCCACCTTGTGGTCACGTGTTATAAACCCTTAACTAACCATCAATAATGAATCTTACAAAATGGCTAATAAATGTTGATTGCATAGGTTTATTGTGGTAAAATTTGTATCAAATTATTCATTGGGTCATGCCGAGAACATTGACATGCCATATTTAGGCAAACTTCCTGTCCACCATATTGAATTTGTTCAAAAAGTTTCTTTTGCAAACTCCTCCTTGACCGTTGAATCAATTGTCACCAAATTTGACTCTGATCATCTTCAGACCCTGCTGACCAAACATTATAGAAATCATATCGATCAGCAAAATGGTTGTCGTTTACGGCATCGACAAATGTGTTAGCACAATGTCAAAGTGAATCTGAGGCTGTAACTCTGCAATGCTTAAACATATTGACACTGAACTTTAGGTGTGTCATTGGCAACTCACAATGACCAAAACACCACCTAGTGGTCACGAGTTATAAACCGTTCACTAACCATCAATAATAAATCAAAAATGTGCTAATAACTTTAGACTGCATATGTTTATTGTGGTAATTGTGGTATTGTTGTAATGACTTGAGTCATGCCGAGAACACTGATACCAAATATGCCCTATTTGGCTAAACTTCCTGTCTGCCATATTGATTTTGTTAAAAAAAATTAATTTGCAAACTCCTCCTAGACGGTTTGCCGAAATATCACCAAATTTATCTCAAATCACCGTCAGACCATGTTGACCAAGTGTTGTGAAATTCGTGTCAAAATGGTTTTTGTTTACGGCACCGACAAATGTGCTCAAATGTGCTCAAATGTGCTCATTCTGCCTCTGGACTGCTTTGGTCTTTCTGGCTCTGAACTGCTTGGCCCCTTAATTATTATTATTATTATTATTATTATTATTATTATTATTATTATTATTATTATTTCTAACCTCAAAAGTGTGTGTGAACTCTATAATTCAATTTCATGTTATTTATGTTATTTTATTTGAGCTACTTTTGAGGAACTCTTGATACAGAACGAAGTTGTTTATACATATCTATACTTACAACATCTACTAGATTGACCATGGCATAACCAGCCAAATCATGACATCTTGGCTCATGAGAAGGAATTTGGACTGATGAGTGCTTTAGTCACTTTTCAAAGCAAATGAATGGCGTATAATACAGGAATGTTCACCAGATGTTTGTCATAAAAGCTTCTTTGTCTCGCATTCATTGATGCTTTTGTCAGTCAGTTCTCTTCTTTGTGTGTTCAGAAAAGAGGAATTGCAACCTCTCATGTTAATAGAAAAGGAAGTTTTAAATCTCTGACAGACAAGGTTAGTGAACGGTGAGCCATGTTCTCCAAATTTAAAAGGATCTTCTGCATATATTCAAGAACGTTTTTGTATTGTATAAAAGGGTGTCTTCAGTTTTTGGTAGAATAGAGGGATATTACTGCTTTCACATTAGAGAAATCATCTAATGCTATATTCAAGTCACATCAGAATGATTGTATTTACGAGTTGAGTCCTAATTAGTAGCGGGAAACAGGGCTTGTCAATTACAGATTTATAGAGAAAACAGATTATTGATCATAATGCACTGCTGCACTTATGAGTGTTGCTGATGCAGTTTAAGTTATGCATATTGTAAAAAGCTTGCCAGAAAACACTCATTAAAGGAACACTTAACTTTCTTTAGAAATAGGCTCATTTTACAACTCAAGAGTTAAACAGTTGAGTTTCCACGTCAAAACAAATTCATCAAAATCTCTGTTCTATTACTACTATCCAAGGTTCAGAGATCAAATTTGTGTCCCAGTACAGGTATCTTGGAATTTTAAATGATGACACCGTTTCCTTTGGCCCTTGTGCAATTTGTGAAAAAAATTCAAAGTGATTTTAGGCTTAGGGTGTACTCACACTATGTACAGTTGCCTTGAACCGGGCCAAAGCACGCTTGTCCCCCCTCCTGTCTTCCCCGACAGCCCGCACTCACATTACATTCGGGCCTGGCCACGCTTACGTCATAGATGATTCGCTGTTCAGTAAGCGCTCTCGCTCAGCACAGTGGAGATTTCTTTAGTTATATCGTTTGATATACGGTGACACGCAGTCAAATATTTCGCCGAACAGATCAGCCACTTTTGATGCTCATAAACAATCATAAAGTCCTCGTGCTGCAGGAATTAGGAGGTTTGCTGATGGTGCAGCTGTTGTGCAGTGAGGGGTTTGCGTCTTTAATAAACTACGACAGTTTGCATTCATTGAATAGTACGAATGTTTAATTAATCCATATCTAACAGTCCCTTAAAAGTCACGTCTCGCTTTCAGTTTTGGGCTGAGTTTTTTGCCTGAGCCCAAGTGAATCGCGCTCAGGCCCACCTCTTCCAACCGGGCCAGGGCTGGCCAAGTGAACCGTGCCTGAGCCCGATTCAGAGCACTCACACTTCTCAAACGACCCAGGAAACGGGCCTGGGAACGGTTCGGATAGCATAGTGTCAGTACGCCCTTATATTTTAGAATTAAATCTTGTCTTTATTGATGCTGAAAAGAAGCTTGTTTCTGCAGCTTTTATGTCTGTATTGGGCTATGGCGATGTTATTTATATGCATGCATCTTCGCAGAGTTTGCATGCTTTAGACACTGGCTACCATGGTGCATGAGGTTAATAACAAATCTTAAATCCCTCAGTCATCATTGACTACAATTACATGGACACCAATAATTTAATATTAATGCGATTAAGACCATACTCTGATTGAGTCTACAATGTAAACAGCGATTTTTGAATAATTTAATCAGATTAAGGTCATAATCGAACTAAAGAGAAATCGAATTAAGACATGTGGAGTATGCCGATTTTAGTCGCATTATTGAAGTGCAGTACAGACATGTAAACACCTTAATCGAACTATTGCCGTCATGTAGGACTTGACCACACATGTTAAACTCATGTGAACTGTATACTGCCTAATCTTGGCCAGGACGCTCTTGTAAAATAGATTTTTTTAATCTCAACGTGCTTTTCCTGGTAAAATAAAGGTTATAATAATAATAATAATAATAAGCAATTTTAGATTAGCTTAGCATAAAACATTGAAGTGGATTAGACCATTAGCATTTTGCTCAAAAAAAGTTTTGAAAATGTTTCTATTTAAAGCTTGGCTTTAGCAGGCATAATCATATAACATAGCACTGTTACCTAGCTGAAGACAAATGCTGCTAATATCATTGTGTCGGCTGCAGCCATGGTTCCTTGATTATTATTGCAGAATGAGAGTATAGTTCCTACAGTTCCATATCGAACTAGAAAATAGCAACTTCGAATTTTATGTTGGTTCTAGTACATGGTGTCTAGTCAAAAGAACCCAGCAGGCACAGGACGTCAACATGACGTCAGATTGACATTGTACCATAAAGTAGTGGGGACGTTGCATTTTGTTTGAAATTGAAAGTCGAGTTGATGTCAGAACCCAACGTAAGGCCGACATCAATGACCAACCTAAAATCAACCAAATATTAATGTCTAATGATGTTACAGCTTGATATTGTGTGGACCTTACCAATACGTCTATGAGACGTTGGATTTTGGTTGCCATACCTGATGAATTAACATTAGTATTTGACGTCAATATGATGTTTGTTTAAGATACTGGTTTGACATTAGATTTTGGTCACTTTTCAACACAACCTAAAATCAACCATATATCAGCGTCATTTGAGGTCATTATTGGACGTCAAAATAACGTTGTCCTTAGACGCTGGTTAGACATTGAATTTTAACCTAATATTATTTTCTTACCTTATATTAACATTTTGTTCCCAGAGATGGGTTGCGGCCGGAAGGGCATCCGCTGCGTAAAATCGTGCTGGATAAGTTGGCGGTTCATTCCGCTGTGGCGACCCCGCAAGGGACAAAGCCGACAAGAAAATGAATGAATGAATGAATATTAACATTTTATGATGTTGTGTGCCTGCTGGTAAGAGTCATGGTCTAATCCGATTCAATGATTTACGCTAAGCTAAGCAAAAAGTCTTCCTGCCAGACTGAGGGACAAGCTAAATTAATTAAAAACTGGTAAAACTCAACTGTTAATTTTTTGCTGACTTGTAAAGGGAGTCATTTTCCAAAGAAGTGGAGTGTTCCTTTAAGTTGGTTTCTGATAAGACCACTTGTTTTCATTTCATGACATTTCCTGTCAAATATATCAAGACAGAATCAGTTATAAACATAGCAAACCTTTTGATTTCATTAGCATCATGTTGCATTAGCACTAAACATATTCTTATCTTTGATGGGAAGAGAGAAATACAAAATTGCACCACAAATCCATT
Organism: Danio kyathit; assembly: GCA_903798195.1. Classification (NCBI taxonomy): domain Eukaryota; kingdom Metazoa; phylum Chordata; class Actinopteri; order Cypriniformes; family Danionidae; genus Danio; species Danio kyathit. The sequence goes on from LR812536.1 coordinate 51,099,743, forward strand.
TAATTTCGACCAAACTCACTTGAGCATAAATGATGTTGCGAAAAGATTTCTAAACTGGTAAATATGAAATCATTAACACCTGGTGTAGTCTTCTAAGTCATTTTCCCACACCATCACTGGAACTGATGTGCTGTACCTCAAAAATATGACTACTGTAATTCAGTGGTGTAAAGTACTTGAGTAAATGGACTTCGTTACTTTACTTAAGTATTTTTTTGGCTACTTTGTACTTGTACTGAGTATCAAAAATATAAGCAACTTTTATTCTTTACTTGATTACATTTTTGATTGAATATATGTACTTTTTACTCCACTATATTTGAACGGACGCTTACCGTTACTCATTACATTGTGATTGTGCATGACAAGTCGGCATCTTTATCTACCACAGCTAATTTGTTGGGCGGATGAGGTGATATCGCAATCTGCAGGGTGCTGAAGGTACTGTATGCTATTTATGAGCTAAATCATGTGAACGTGAATTAGCAGCTTGCCTAATACCAGCCCAGCCGGCACACGACCGACCTTCAACGTTGAAATATGGTTGAAATAAGGTCAGGTGTGTTTTTAACGTTGAAATAATGTTGATACAACGTTTAATGTTCAACGGTTGAAAAACTTCCTGCATATGACCAGGCTTCAACGTTGAAATGCGGTTGAAAATACGTCAGTTGTTGTTTCAAAGTTGAAACAATGTTGAATGATAAATGGTTGAAAAAAGTTACAGAAATCATTAAACAAGTCAACGTTGACATTTTTTTATCATGATCTGTATGTTGAATTTACGTCGTGGCTTCACCCTATTTTCAACAACGTTTTTGGTGGTTACCATGGTATCATTGGAGGACTCGGCGCACACGGCCACGCGCAGCGCTTCCTGTGAGGTTGGATCGTAATTACGGACACCTGCAGTGCAACAGAATTCAGAGGTAAGCATGTTTTTCGATGCTTTACATGTTTTATTTATCCCCAGTCTTGTTTTACGCACAGTTAATCTTAAAGGTGACTTTTGAGTTGTAGTGTTTCGAATTTTGAAGCATTTAAAACTTTCCAGTTTGGTTTTTAGTCTTGTTTGCGCTCCGGTGACAGCAGCTAATCTCGAGCTAATGCTACATGTTTAACCTTAGTCTAAATTAGTGTTTTTACCTGTTTTAATTGGTAAATTCACATCGATAAACTCTAAACGCGGTTTAAAGTTACTGAGCAACGTTATAAGACAATATCTTTTTTAAACGCTGTATTGTTACTACAAAGTGAACTGCTGTCGTTTCACTGTTGTGTTTTTGTTTACTTTTAGAGCTGTAACTTACTCCAGAGACGCTCTAACTTGCACAGCATTGAATGGAAAAGGCTTTGTCCATATGTAAGTTTACTAAGTTATCTGTTAAAAATCTTGGTGCTTTGGTTGGTGATATTCTCTTTCTAATCTGTTTGTTTATTGATTGTTAGGCTATGTTGTGTGATATTATATTGATATTATTATTGTGATATTATGTTGCGAGGTTATACTATGTGACAATATTATGGGACAAATATGTATTTAGTCAGAAATGAATGCTTGAATTACACTTTGTATAGTAGCAGATAAGAGGTGTAATGGGTTTTAACTTTCTGGGTTTTCTAGAAGGTCCAGTTGAGGGCATGAAGAGCATGCAGATGGCCTAAACCTGTCAGCCAGGACAGACTGCAGTTCTACACCATGCCAATGATTTTGTATGGATGTCTGACTACTACGGTGTTCTCTTAAGGTATTACTGGAGCAAAACAACAGCACCCGTTACAGTGAAATTTGTATTCTTAAAAAATAGTAATATATGTGTAGCAGCAGTACATGTGATGTCATTGAGAAGTCATAAAAACAAATAAATAAACATGCTATTTAAAAAAAATCTAAATATTAAAAACTTGAGGATTAAGATGACAAATGAAATGCATCATCTGTCTTGTGAAAAGGGTCTACATAAGAATTTTGGTGTTTTCAAACTGAAAGGGATAGTTCACCCAAAAATGAAAATTTACTTGCATTTTACTCCCCAAGTGGTTTAAAACCATTATGAGTTCAGTCTGTTGAACACAAAAGAGGCTATTCTGAAGAAAGTTAAAAACCTGTAAACATTGACATCCATAGTAGGAAAAAACAAATACTGTAGAAGTTATAGATTTATAGGTTATAGATTTCCAGCTTTCTTCAAAATATCTTGTTTTGTTCAACATGGTGAGTAAATGATTACAGAATTAAAATTTTGAACTATCCCTTTTCTCTGTCCTACATGCAGGCTTTTGCAAAAGTGCTGCTCCTAGAGTTTCTCTCAACCTGTATGTCTAAAAAGCTTTAAACAGCTTTTACAGTACATGTAATGGTTTACAACAACTTGTAATTATTAGATGTGGTGAATGTTTCATGATTCTTTACTGCAGCCAAGTTATTTTTTCGAGAATCTGAAATCTGAATTCTGGAAAATGCTGGCACCGGTGATAACTAAAGGCCTCCTGATGATATCACACCTAATTCTTCACTTCTCTTAGTTCTTCGAGTCTCTTATAGTTAATATTTTTTCTTCTCCAACTTTTTGTTTGCTTGTTGCAAATTCCTCTTGATAAATCTTATGTATGACTATAGGAATTATCCTAAAAAAAGCTGGCTACACATTGTGACTTTGAGAAACAGTTATCAAATAACCTTAAGTTTTTACTGAGCAATGTTATAAATAATATATTAAACATGCAATATAATGGTTATTATAAAGTGAACTACTGTTGTTTCCTTTTACTTTAGATATGTTCTCCTAACTAGAGGCGCACTACACAGCATTGAATGGAAAAGGCTTTGCCCATATGTAAGTTTGCTAAGTTAATTTCATGTCAAGATTCTTTTTTCCTTGGTTGGTAATGTTCTGTTTATAATTGCCTGTGTTCACAAACCAGCTTTGTCCTCGTTTCTTTATTGATTGTTATACTATGTTCTGGTGTGTGTTTTGTTTTCCTTTGTGTCTTTGTTCCTCTCTCTTGGAATACTGCGGTTTACTCGTAGCAGTACCTAATTGTGTGTGGTTTGTATGTGCGTTCAATTTAAAAATAGAAATTTTGCAACATTAATCTTATAAAATTAAATGTAAATGAAACTCAAACAAGATCAGTGAAGTAGGAATATTCAGATGGATGAGTCAAAATTATTGAATGTGACGATTTTATAGGACAAATTTGGATTCAATTAAAAATAAATTTAAGTTTGAATTTCACTTTGTATAATAGCAGATACCAACTTGGTTGTAACCTAGCATTTCATTTATTGCAGGTTTTCTGGAAGCTCCAGTTGAGGGCATCAAGGACATACCGATGGCCTAAACCAGTGTCAGCCTGGACAGACGTCTATTGCAGTTCTGCTACACCACACCAAACTCTTTGCTTTTGTATGGATGTCTGACTACTGCGGTGTTCTCTGAAGTTGTCACTGGAGCAAAATAACAGCACCTGTTACAGTGAAATTTGTGTTAAAATTACAGAGAAAAGTTATTTTTAGAATTTGCAAATGTTTTTTCTTCCTCCCTTCTCTCTCCAAACTAAACATTGGTTTGTGCCTGTTTTGGTGATTTCAATGTGATATTTGACTATTTTGCCATGAAGCTATAGTTTTCTCTTTCTCCATGTTTAGCAAGGGTCCCAAGATGTTCAAAGTTCAGAAAAGGAAGTTAAAACTTTGTCAAAACATTGCTTCTATCTTCAGTGATTCAACTGTAATCATACAAAACTCAAAAACACATTTGTGCATCAAAAGTACTGTAAAAATAAATTGTTTGCCTCTGCCACAACAGGTCAGGGTGTGCGCTTACTGCTCTTAGTAAACACACACCCTGATCTGATGCGGGAGAGATATACGCAAACAAATTTGTATTTACTGTTTTGTTTTGCCTCACTAAAGTGTTGTTGGAGCTTGGTATGTTCTCAGTTGAACCACTAAACACACATGGAACGTTTTGACAATGTTTTTGTGCCTTATCTGGACTATGACCATCTCGGGACCATTGCTGTCTGTAGAGGATGAGGAGCATTTAATCTAAAAAATTCTAATTTGTGTTCTGAAGATAACCAGGTCTCTGGGATGACACAAGTAATAGAACTTATGTGAACACTTAATGTGACATTTTTTTAAAAACCAATGTAGTAGTGAAATTTATCTACTAGGTGAAGAGTCGTACATTCACAAACGTGAGCCATCATTGTAGGACCCATGTGAACATGCAATTTTTATGATACTAATAATAATGGAATAAAAAATTACTGTTGTATTATTTAACTTATAGGCTATAATAAGTCAAATAGATGTGAACATGTCAAGGTGTAACTGTTGTGTTTGTGAGAGAGAATCCAATCATATATTCTACACATTTTCTTGATGTTCCACTGTCACAGGTGCTCAGTTTTGCTGCAGTAATGCGAAACACAATGTACGTTATGCAAAAAGACAAAAACAACTAAATATTTAGCATGCAGACCTGCAAAGTGAAGGAGCAATGTCAGATTTATAGATTATAGCAGGAGTTTTCACTATTGTGAAAGACCAGTCATTCATTCACAATGAATTGGAGTGGCAAACCTCATTATTGATTTTGTAGGATACTCACCTGGTGTTTGAGAATAAAAGATGTATTTAACTGCTAGACAGATATAGATGTTTTTAGTATTTTACATTTAATTCTTTGTCCCCGGTGCCAGCTTTTACCTCAAGCGTTTCTCTCAACATATAAATCCTTAAACAGATGTATTGTATTTTACATGTGATTCTTAGCTGTGGGTGATGTTTTATGATTTTTTTACTGCAGCCACTTTAAAAATGTGTATTTTGTAAACTTTGTAAACAGAATTGTATTTTGGAGACTGTGTTGGTTGAAGCGTAGTTTAGTTAGTTAGTTATTATCTGTCTTTCTGAAGATAACGCTTTAAAATAAGGTTGTATTAGTAAGTGTTAATGTATTTACTAACATGAACAAAGAACAATACATTGAAAAAAATATTTCATATAAGTAAAATACAGTTCATGTCAGCTCAGTGCATTAATGTTAACAAGCATACATTTTGATTTTAATAGCATTGGCACATACTTTAATTAAATGATTAATAAATGCTGTAAGTATTCATTCTTTGTTCATGTTAGTAAATATTAACTAACTTCAAATCATGCAACCTAATTAAAAAGTGACCATTTAAATGTATGCCTTTTTGTGTATTTGAGTATACTGCATGTACAGTAACCTGAATGGTTTTAATGAACAATTGTATGCTGTAAATGTTGCTGTATATTCAGAATATAAATGAAATAATGTGGTGTGTATTGAATAAATCGATACACAGGCTAAATTGTGTATTTGTATGGTGTTTTTTTTATTAGTAAAAATGTGTTTGCTATATTTATGGACTTTGTGTTATATGTAATTTCTATTTAACTTACGTTGAAATGTACGACGGTGAAACAACGTCAAGGTATCAACGTTGATCCAATTTGCAAAATCGAAAGGTAATTCAACCTTAATTCAACGTCTAGATAACGACCAAAATTCACCCATGAAGAAGGTAAGAGTGAAACAACGTCGTGATTTCAACGGTGAATCACCGGTGGTGGTCCGACGGTGAAACAACGTCACTATATAAACGTTGATCCAATTTGCAAAATCGAAAGGTAATTCAACGTTGATCCAACCATAGACCTGACGTTGATTCAACGTTGAATCACCGTTGAAATGCCGGCTGGGAGGTGTTTAATTAGCGACATGGCTGCAGCCAGTGATGAAGCCGAAGCTTGAATTTATATGTAGTTTACTAAGTTGAAAAATAACAGTGCTCCTCTTTGTTTAATTTTAATACAGAGAAAACATAATTAATCAATTGAAAAACTACTCAAAATAAAAATATTGCCCCCCTCTGATACTGAGAGATGAATCACATCAAAGTCAGCTCAGATTTTTTTACTATGTTTTACTACTTTTTTTTTTTTTTTTGATAAATTGTTTGTGCCTTTTTTGAACATTTGAGTTTAACTGAGACTTTTTGTTCTATTTTTTAAATATATTTTGTTCTGCCATTTTGAAACATTAAGGTGTTAAATAAAATTTATCAATTAGGAAAATTAAACCTTTTTTTGTGTTCTTTGAGCCTACATTCAGTATGAGTAAAATACTTAAGTTCTTTTAAAATCGGATACTTTAATGCTTTTACTCAAGTCTTATTGGAATTGGTGACTTGTAACTTGTAATGGAGTAATTTTTACAGTAAGGTATCTGTACTTTTACTCAAGTATGGTTTTCAGGTACTCTTTACACCTCTGCTGTAATTGACTTTACTCCATGCTAAGATTCTCACTAATGTTATCAGTGATGTCCTTGCAGATTGATTGTATCAAATTGAACATGTTCATTGAGTAGAATAATGCTGCATTCCATTGAGCTATGATTTCCTACCTGGAAAATTTTGATAAAATGGTTTCTGAATTGGAACAGAAGGAGGATATGAATATGCAGCATCTGATTTTGTATGGAATAGAGCATAGTAGACATTCTAAATTTTGTATAAACTTAAAGGGATAGTTTCCCCCAAAAATGAACATTTCTTCACCATTTACTCATACTCAAGTGGTTAAACTTGAGAATTTCTTCCTTCTGTTGAACACAAAATGATACTCTAAATAATGTTGGAAGAAAACAGCCATTAACATCTATAAGTGAAGTTTATACATAAACTAATTTCGAGAGGACCACGTGCTTATGATTTACCACAGCTGGTCTCGCATTAACTAATCATGATCTTCCAATCATATGATCCCACATATACTATAAATAACCACTGTTTCAGTCCACTGCTATCTTCGTATGGAAGAATGCTCTGCTTGCGCACCAGCAAAAAACTTCATACAAACTCGCTGCAAAACGAACGAACGAACAACAACATACAACAACAACAACAACAACAACAACAACAACAACTCATATTCTCTCACTCTTCATCAGCATTACCATCATCAAATCTATCATCTACTCATCAGCATCCTCTTCAAGACAAAGACACCATGAATACCGAAATCAACAACCTGCAAGAAAATGACCAACCAAACAACAGCCCGCAAGATAACCCTGATGTCCCCGACTCTCCTCCCGCAGTACAAATTCTCTCTTCACCGCCAGGCTTTCAACTCGAGCCCGAGGCCGCTACGAGAGGCCGGCGGATCACCCGCTCCACCGCTATTCGACTTCTCCGTAACAGACCATCAGCTCAACCGAACCCAAGTCATCAAAATTCTTCACCTACCTCATCTTATGTCTCCGCCACCTCCTCCATCCATCTGCCCAAAAGAATCACCGTTTTGGAAATAAGGAAAATGCTCGCCGATCTCGGAATCCATCCGCCCAAATCTCTCAACAAACCGGAACTCCTCAAACTTTACAAAAATGCAACATCGGACTCCCATCCTTCATCAAGCCCTTCCGCAAGACCATCCGCTCAAAGGAATACTCCACGCTTCACTCCATATCCACAAACCTCCCACTCACTGCAAGGAAAACGGAAATCTAAGCAAAAACACACAGCCGGCCACTCCCCCGCAAAACAACAACACCAGGAAGCCCGGCCGCCTCTGATGACGTCACTCACTCTTCCACAACAAGACTCCATTCAGAATAACCCAGCATCTCTCCCTCAAACCTTCTCTACTCACTTTTCTTGGCCTCCAGCCCCCTCCAGCTCTCTTACCAGTCCTCATTTCCCTTCTACCTCCAATGCTCAAATTAATTCTCTTATTTCTGCTCCCCCCCCCCCTCCCCCACCCCAACCAAACCTTTTCTTCTCTTCCCCAAACTTCTGCCTTTGGTCCTCCCCCCTCCAACCTGCCTTTATCCTCCCAAACTCCTCCAGTTAATATCCCTCATTTTTCTTCTTCACTTCCCACTGCTCACACCAGCTCTAACCCGGCTTTTGCCTTTCCCCTCCCTGCACCAGTTTCCTCTGCACGCCCCCCATTCACCCTGTCATCTGCCACGCCTCTCCCTCCGCCAAACACTGCTCTAGCTATGGAACCTCCTCCCATCTCCAACTCCGCTCGCAACCAAATCCTCTCAGGTGCCGACATTGATCTAATTTCACTCCTTTCACCTATTTCACCTCCCGCGGCAGAACGCCAGGTCGATTGGGGCAATTTCTCTGTTTTCCTCAAACATCCAGTCAATAACCAGTCCCGCATTCTTACCCTAGCCGAATTCACCATAGCCTTCACCAGATTCACAGATATTATTTGCTCCGTATTCCCCCATAGGAGACGGGAATTAAACGATTATATGGCCATTATCGCAGAGCTCGCGCTCTCCTATGGGGGCACCCACTTCTACACTTACCACAAGTTATTTTCTGCCAAATGTGCCTTAAGAGTAACCCAGTGGAACCAGTGCCCCTACTGGGGAGCTTTGGACACTGAGCTCCACAACAGGGTATTTTTAGGATGCCGCAATCTGACCTGTGCGGTCTGCCGCTCCAGTCTGCACTCCACTACCTCATGTCCTCTGATTTCCCCTCCTTCTGATTCAGCTCAACCTCCTATCAAATCTACCAGCTACGTTCCTCGCCCTCCTAGCCACAATATTCCGTCTCTGTTCTCAGCTGCTCTAAATCCCCCCCGCCCTAGTCGCGACATCTGCCAGAATTTCAATCTTAGCAGATGTCAAAGAATGCCCTGTAGATACCTTCACCTCTGCTCCTATTGCGGCGGCGCACATGCCAAAATAATCTGTCAAGTGCTCAGAGCAAATAATAAAAAATCAAAAAATTACCTGTCGACTCCTGTGAATGTTCCTAATCTTGCTCTTGAACTAAGTTTTCACCCTGATACTAACTTTTCTGGTTTTCTCATTTCAGGTCTAACCCACGGATTCCACCCAGGCGTTTCAGCTCTCCCTTCACTCAATCTCTTCTGTCCTAATCTACAATCAGCTATCACCGAACCTGAAACTGTCGATTATCTTATTAAAAAAGAAATCGATAACAAGTTCATGATCGGTCCATTCTCAGCCCCCCCATTCAACGTTTCACGCATTAGCCCCATAGGCGTCGCTACCCGAAAATTCTCAGCCAAAAAACGCCTCATAGTTGACCTTTCAGCCCCGCACAATTCCTTTATTCCTAGCATTAACAGTACAATTCCTTTGGACGAATATTCACTTAATTACCACGATATTGAGCAAGCCATCTCTCTCATTAAGATAGCCGGTCGCAACGCTTGGCTAGCCAAGGTAGACATTTCCTCCGCTTTCAAAATCATGCCAATCCACCCAGAATTCTGGCACCTGTTTGGCATTCATTGGCGTAACCAATTCTATTTTGCAGTCCGACTAACTTTCGGATGCAAAAGCAGCCCAAAAATATTCGACATGATGTCAGAAGCTCTATGCTGGATTCTGTCTAACAATTACGGAATCCCACACCTCATCCACTTCCTAGACGATTTCCTAATAATTTCTCCCCCGTCATCACCTCCGGCCAAACACCTAGCGATCACCCAACAGGTTTTCGCTAACCTAGGAATTCCTCTAGCAGAAGAAAAAACTTCTGGACCCAGTACTTCAATCGAATTCCTGGGCATTAACCTAGACTCGCATAATTTCCAAGCATCCCTTCCTAAAGAAAAAATCGACCGAATCATTTCTTTATCCCAAATATTCCTAGAGAAACAGTCATGCACAAAACGAGAACTTCTATCTATTCTCGGCCATCTAAATTTCGCCATGCGCATCATTCCTCAAGGCCGCCCATTTATTACCCACCTCCTTTACCTATCCACCACAGTCAATGGTTTAGAAGAAATAATCCTTCTTTCTAAACCTAGTCGCAACGAACTCAGCTTATGGATCTCTTTCCTTAAGCAATGGAACGGCTGTTCCTTTTTCTACAGCGACTTGTTAGCATCTCCCATAGATATTCATCTATACACAGATGCTGCCCCATCAGTTGGTTTCGGAGGTTTCTATAAAAGTCATTGGTTCGCCTCAACATGGCCACCTCAATTGAACTCCATTCCAAAAAACCAACGTTCTTCAGCCTTATTTGAACTTTACCCAATAGTAGCGGCCGCCATAATGTGGGGAGACGATTGGTCCACATCCAACATTCTTGTCCACTGCGACAATGAAGCTACCGTACATTGCATTAATAAAGGCCGTTCCCACTCCACGTCAATTATGCCACTCCTAAGACGCCTCATCTGGATCTCTGCTAAAAAACAATTTATTATGACTGCTGAATATGTTCCTGGCTGTAAAAATGTAATTGCTGACTCTCTCTCTCGTTTCTCGTTCCAGAAATTCTGGCTGCTTGCCCCGGAGGCGGACCCTCATCCAACGCCTGTCCCTCCATATTCAGAAATGATATTTCCATAAACCACCCTCTCTACAAACTCCAACAAACCTCCCTCTGTCTCATCCTACAAGCAGTAGCTCCCAGAACCCTCAATTCCTACCTCACAGCATGGAACACATTCAAACAATTCCATTCACTTCATAAACTCCATTTCCCTGATTTCTCCCTCCTCGCAATCACTTCCTTCATAGCATACCTCCACACTACAAAACACATACAAGCTAGTTCCATTAAGAGCTATCTTAGCGGGATCCAATTTTTCCATAAATTAATTCACGGGTCCCCTTCTAGCGCTATTACAAATTCGCAAACCTCCCTCCTTGTTAAAGGCATCCAAAGAGCCCACCCCGCCACCCCCGATTCTAGACAACCCATCACTCTCAAAATTCTCTCCTCATGCATCCACACTCTACGCAAAGGTTACAGTTCTTTCCACACAGATCGCACCTTAGATGCCATGTTCACTCTAGCCTTCTTCGGCTTCCTCAGATGCTCCGAATTAACAGTCACATCCAAATTTAACCCTTTACTCCACCCCACCATCTCAGATCTAACACTGCAAGATAAGGAAACCATTTCTTTCCTTATCAAGCAAAGCAAATCAGATCAATTCCACAAAGGACACTTGATCTACATTTTCGACATGCCTTCCCCCACCCACCCATTCCAAACCCTTCTAGCTTATCTAAAGCTAAGAAGATTCCAAGAGGCTAACCCAATAGCCCCTCTTTTTACTGACGACGCTAACCGTCCAGTATCCCGGTTCTGGTTTCAAAAACACCTTAAAGAAGTCCTTCGCCTCTCCGGCTTCTCCCCAGAGCCCTTTTCCAGCCACTCATTTAGGATTGGCGCAGCCACCACAGCAGCCTCTAACGGGCTCTCCCAGCATCAGATCCAGACCCTCGGTCGCTGGTCCTCTGAAGCTTTTAAATCCTACATTCGCCTTAATAAAGCTCACCTCAAAGAAGCACAAAGGGCTCTAACTAACCACCAAGCCCCTCCAAACCTGGCCCCGGCTCCCGCAGGAGCCAATTAGAGTCTCGCCAATTAGAGTCTCACAAGAGTCTCTTCCCAGCCTCCTCATGCAGGAGTTCACTGCCCCCGCCCTGACCTCCTCAAATCTATTCAAAAAGCCTTACAGTGTGCTTGTGCATGCGTGAGTGTGCATGCATGGATGTAGGCGTGAGTGCGCGTATGTGCATACGTAAGGGTGTATGTGCATGTGTTGGTATGTATGTATGTATGTATGTATGTATGTATGTATGTATGTATGTATGTATGTACGTATATATATATATATATGTATGTGTATGTATATCTTTGCATAACATCTTTATGTTCCTCTCTCTGCAGATCCCAAGTCCTTACCTTCCTGCTCCAAGCTCCCCCAACACCTTTGCTTACTCTACTATCCAGCCTTAAGTTCCTCCCTTATCTTCAACACCCTAGTCTACTCCCCCCCCTGTCTTAAAGCCCTAACCCACAAGCTCTGACCCCCACAGGGGTCTCTCCGAGCTCCAACTCCCGCAGGAGTTACCCCCCCCCGCCCTTAAAGCCCCCACCACTCCCAAATTCATATACTTAAGTATTACTCAGCCGAGTATTTTCACTTCCTGTGTCCACATGACTTTCCAACCTTAACTTCTTCCCCTATCTCCTTCTCCCTCCTTCCAATTTCTCTCCAAATTATTTAAGCTCCCACCAACAAGCTCTGACCCCCGCAGGGGTCTCTCCGAGCTCCAACTCCCGCAGGAGTTACCCCCCCCCCCGCCCTTAAAGCCCCCACCACTCCCAAATTCATATACTTAAGTATTACTCAGCCGAGTATTTTCACTTCCTGCGTCCACATGACTTTCCAACCTTAACTTCTTCCCCTATCTCCTTCTCCCTCCTTCCAATTTCCCTCCAAATTATTTAGGCTCCCACCAACAAGCTCTGACCCCCGCAGGGGTCCTTTCGAGCTCCAACTCCCGCAGGAGTTATCTCCCCCCCCCCGGCCTCTAACGTCCCGCACCTTAACTCATCCCATATACCTTTGGGATAACTTAGCCGACCGCTCAAAGTTCTAAGAAACCACCCCCCCTCCCCCCAGCTCTGACTTCCGCAGAGGTCAAACTGAGCTTCGACTCTCGCAAGAGTCTCACCCATCCACCTCTCGCAAGAGTCCTCCTCCTCGGCCCTCCTCATCACATTCCCACTCCCCTAGCTTAACATACCGCTGGTCATTCTATCTACAAACTTCATCTACAGTTCCAATGCCCCTTAGAGCCCACCCTAACCTTCCCACGTCAGGCCTCCCGCTGGAGCCTATCTTTCCCTTATTCTATATCCAGCAGCCGGATATAGCTATAGTCTCCTTGCCTTTTGGGGTGCTTTCTGATACGCGGCTGCTGTCCCGAGCGTTTATTTAATTGCATTTTGGGGAGTTTGAGATCTACCTAAGCTTAAGCTCCCCTCTCGCTCTACGAACGGGAGGAAGGCCTGGGCTCGAGTATCCCTTAAGCTCAGGGCTCTCTCCCGGGACAGCATGCCAAATAAGCTTGTATTAAATCATCAGCTAAGCGGGAACTCTTGAAGTGAAGTTTATACATAAACTAATTTCGAGAGGACCACGTGCTTATGATTTACCACAGCTGGTCTCGCATTAACTAATCATGATCTTCCAATCATATGATCCCACATATACTATAAATAACCACTGTTTCAGTCCACTGCTATCTTCGTATGGAAGAAACCCCCCTTCCTCCCCTTTCTCCTCCTTTCTTAGAACGGGCGACACGGCGGCCCAGTGGTTAGCACTGTTGCCCCACAGCAAGAACACTGCCAGCCCCGGTCCTCGCCAGGATGGCGGGTGTTTCTGTGCGGAGTTTGTATGTTCTCCCCGTGTCTGCGTGGGTTTTCCCCGGGTCCTCCGGTTTCCTCCCACACGAAAAAAAAAAAATATATACTTAACGCATAATAGAATAAGCATTAAATATAACAGTCCAACTCTATTCCTCCTCAAGAGTTTCTCTAAGCTATCGCAACGGGGAGTTTGAGATCTACCTAAGCTTAAGCTCCCCTCTCGCTCTACGAACGGGAGGAAGGCCTGGGCTCGAGTATCCCTTAAGCTCAGGGCTCTCTCCCGGGACAGCATGCCAAATAAGCTTGTATTAAATCATCAGCTAAGCGGGAACTCTTGAATTGGAATACATTTATATTATGGAAGTCAATGGCTATTTTACCCCACATTCTTCAGCATATCTTCTTTTGTGTTCAACAAAAGAAAACAACTCAAACATGTTTGCAACAAGTGGAGCATGAGTAAATGATGACATCATTTTTTAGTGAACTATCCCTTTAAAAGCCATCTTATCCAGTACTAGGGTTAGATGGTTTACTTGTAGTTTTGGTAGAACTGAAGTATAAAACCTTCAAAATACTGACAATGCCACTATATTCTTTAAATCATAGGTGTCAAACTCAATTCCTGGAGGGCTGCAGCTCTGCACAGTTTTGCTCCAACCCTGATCAAACACAGCTGATTCAACTAATCAAGGTGTTCATGACTCTTTTGAACACCTCGGTTATTTGAATCAGCTGTTTTTATAGGGTTGTAGAAAAACTGTGCAGAGCTGCGGCCCTCCAGGAATTGAGACCTATGATTTAAATGGTTGTATCACCCTTATTCACAAGTCCAAAACCACCTGAAGTGAGCGTAAAAACCTTTGAAAATTAATTTATTCATTCATTGTCTTCCGCTTTTCTAGGGCCGGGTCACATAGGCAGCAGCTTCAGGAGAGAACTCCAGATTTCCCTCTCCCCAGACACTTCCTCCAGCTCCTCCAGGGGGATCCCGAGGCATTTCCAAGCCAGCTGAGAGACATAGTCCCTCCAGCGTGTCCTGGGTCTTCCCCGAGGTCTCCTCACAGGGGGACATGCCTGAAACACTTCCCTAGGTAGGTGCAAAACAGATGGCTGAGCCACCTCAGCTGGCTTCTCTCGATGTGGAGGAGCAGCGGCTCTACTCTGAGCTCCTCCCAGGTGACTATAAGGGTGTACCCTGCCACCCTGCAAAGAAAATTCATTTCGGTCGCTTTTATCCGAGATCTTGTCCTTTCGGTCATGACCCAAAGCTCATGACTATAGGTGAGAGTAGGAACGTAGATTGACTGGTAAATCGAAAGCTTTGCCTCTCAGAGATCTTTACCACAACAGATCGGTACATTGACTGTATTGCCGCTGCACCAATCCGTCTGTCAAACACATCCTTCCCTCACTCGTGAATTATTTAAAAATTAAGGGATTTCTATTTAAAATTTGTCATTTGCATCACATACAATACTTCAAAATGTGCATTAACACAGGTTGGTGGAAACTGATTACTAAATATTTTTCTTTTTTGGTCCATTCTGTGTCTGTGAAACATCTCTGTAGAATCTCAGTTTCTGAAATACTCAGGGTAGCCCATCTGGTACTAACAAAAGTTATAGTCCTTCGTCATTATAATGCTTAGTCAGAGCTTCAGCAGATCATTTTGACCATGTCTATATGCATACAGTCATTGAGTTGCTGCTATGGGATTGGCAGATTAGATATTTGCATTGAAAATCAGTAGAAAATGTGTTCCCAAATAAAGTAGTTGGTGAGTGTAGTGTGCCCCAATCAAACACAAGAGTAATCACAGTAGTTTCCATTAAAAAAAGGACACTAATAGACGTTCATATGGATCGTTTAATGGCAGATAATAGTGCTACACTCTGGGGTTACTGAACAGGCTTACGGAATAGTCACATTTCTCTCCTGCATGTACTGTATACATATACTTACATGCTCTAAAACACCAGGGTCTGGAAAAACCAAGCACAGAATCATAGGAGCTGCTTTGACACTGAGTCATTACAAAGGCAAAGACAGAAGACCGAAACCCCAAAGTTTATTTACAATCTTTCTGCTGCATTTCAGTTATGTACTTATTTTGGCATATGCTCTGTTTAACAAAGGTTCGTGCCATTTTTTTTTCTATTAAAGGGATAGTTTACACCCCCAATCCTCACAAAAAAAAAGAATATTCTGCCATAATTTACTCACCCTTTCTTAACACAAAATAAGAATTTCTGAAACATTTTGAGAACCAAACTCTTAACTGTCTTCCAAATACTATGGGAATCGATGGCTCACATCAACTGTTAGCAACATTTGCTCAAATTTTCTTCAGATTTAAAACAAGCTAATTAATTTTTATTTAATTTTAAGGAATATATCACCTTGAAATAAAAAAAAAATCTTAGTTAAGTTCAATTAAAAACTAGGCATTGATTTGGAACATTGATTTGGGTAAGTAAATGCCAACAAAATGTTCAATTTGGGTTGAACTATATCCCTTTAACTTTTGAGTAGATTAACTGGACTGATTCTTAAACATACAGAAGAAAGCTAGGGTTGCATTGGTGGGTCATTCTTAAAGGATAGGTAGGTCAAATTCCATACAGTGCATATAAAGGAGCTCGTAAATTAAAACGTTCCTGCAATTGCACACAAAAGGACAGGTTGTCAGGACACAGATTCTCTCAGGCTTTCCACTTAAATGGATTTTCCCCAAACAATCGAAGGTACGTTGACAATAAAGACCAGGATTTGACTTTAATCAGCATCTGGGTGACCATCCCTACAGGTGGGTTACAATCACATCATCAAGTTATCATGACGGCCAATATTTCAAACAAAAACCAGAGGACACAAGTTGTGTGAAAGTCCTTCAGTTGGAATCCCTGGAGTCTCTGGAGCTGGAGGTTAAAGTGTGCCCTCATCTAGGAGTTTGTTTATCCCATCGCAGATCTTCCTCAGGTTAAGTCTGTAGTCTTCAGAGGGGCCGTACAGCTCGGTCAGGAAAACCACATCAGCGAAATGGTTAAAAACGTGGTCAATCCGCCCGTGGGAGCGCATGGTCAAGTGGTGCTCCACCAGCTCGTGGAGAAGGTCTCTACATTCCAACAGCAGCTCTGAAAGGATGCCTCTGTCGAATGTGTACTCCACTTCATAAAAGCTCACCACTGTCATGGCCGCCTGGTTCATCTTCTTTTTGAAGCGCTCCACGGTCTCCATCTCCTCAGGACTGAATTGGTGGTTCCGGTAGAGAATGCCTATCTTCAGAGCGATCTTGATGACATCTTTGATGATCTTGTGGGCCTCCTTCTTGCTCTTGGTGTATTCTCGACTGGCCTTGTAGAGTTCGTCCAGAATCTCGCTGCTGGTGTCGTCTGTGAGGAGGTTCGCCACGGCCATCGTGGCCATTTTACTCAAGATCTTCTTTTGGGCTTGAAGGGCCAAACTCTTGGAATTGAAGCTCTCTTGCCCTATAAACAACAGAAAAAGAAAGCAATGTTAGCCACTGCAAGATTTTTTCCAGCACTCTCTCAAATAAATCTGCATAAATGTCAGCAGTTTTTTGAAAATGGGCTGCAGCATTTTAAGAAATCAATGTCAAGGATGGTCAGACCCTTCTGTCTGATAAAATACCATGCTGAAAGTCTTAAAACTTATGACATTCAAAACATTCCCCAGTCCTTGAACATATTTTGCTCAAAAAAAGTGTGAATGTTCCATTCAGCTGTTGAATTTTAATCATTTTCAATAGACTGATACACTTCTCAGCAGGTTAATGCTGCATCTCATTCCATCTTTGCTTTTTTATTTAAAATTTGAAAGAAAATGTATTTGTTACCATGGTACAGTTTTCGCAATAGCCTAAATACATATGTATGAGTCTTAATTATTGTTGTTTTTTATGCCAAAATTCAATTCAATTCAATTCATCTTTATTTGTATAGCGCTTATACAATGTAGATTGTGTCAAAGCAGCTTCACATGGAAGATTATAGCGAATTGAAACAGAGTCAGTTCAGTTTTCAGAGATTAAGTTCAGTTCAGTTTAGCTCAGTTCAGAGTGGGTTAATAATCACTACTGAGAGTCCAAACACTGAAGAGCAAATCCATCGATGCGCAGCTCTACAGATCCCGAACCATGCAAGCCATGGAATATTAGAATATTAAGGTTAGGACTTTTCTTACTGTAAATACATCAATTTTCAGTTTTGTGGGTTAGGGTTAGTCAGGGTTAGAGTTAGGATTACTAAGCGTTACTGCATTACTAATAACTTAATTTGGATGACTTTAAAGGTGATTTTTTCAATATTTATTTATTTTTTTGAACCCTCAGATTCAAAATTTTCAGATCTCAGCCAAATATTGTCTTATCCTCATCCCAAAAATGACTAGACTTTTACAATAAGCAATAAAAAAATATTATAAATGAAAGTAAAAAGTAATATTAACACTTTATTTGCCTTGTCTACTGTAGAGATCTATATTTTCTTACTGTAACTTTCCAGTAGATGTCATCTATATCAGTTATTAGAGTTTTCACAGACTATCTGCGTAATGTCAAAAACATGGTCCTCCTCTCTAAATGCACCAGACACTTTTATATCAACACTCCATGTTTCTGGGCAAACATTGTGAAATTCTTATTGTACTACATGGAGTTGAGTGGGCTTAACAAACCACCTGTATGTAGCAGGACCAGCTAGTGAAATGCTATGCCAGTAAACCTCAATTCTCTGGCCTCTAAAGGTGCTCTATTGACAGACGCTAGAGGCCATGGTCTTTAGGCTCCTTGTTAGAGCAGATGACTCCCATACAATGAATCGCCGATTCAATCCCAGGTCGGAGCGGGGTTACATTGGTGCCGTGACCCGTATGGGAGTGAGTTTTAGGGGGGTAAGTGTAGCGGAGGCCAGCTAGTGAAATGCTGTGCTGGTAAATCTCACTGCTCGGACCTCTAAAGGTGCTCTAGCGACAGACTCTAGAGGCCATGGTCTTTAGCCTCCTTGTTAGAGCAACCGACTCCCGTACGAAGAGTTGCCAGTTCGATCTTAGCTTGGATGGAGTTGGGTGGTGTAGGACCAGCGGGGTTACATAGAAGACAGACTCTCTCCTCTCTGTATGCACCAGACACTTTCTTATCAATGCTTAATATTTCTGTAAATATTGTGGAATTCTTAGTGTGTTTTGTGCAGGTGAGCGGGCTTTCCACCTGTAGATGACACACACTTTTCATCTCCATATGCACCAGACAACATCTCCTAAGCACCCCATACTTCTTGGAAAACATTGTGCAATTCTTAATGGGCTCCATCCAGATGAGTGGGTTTGACAAACCACTTGTAGATGACACACACTTTTCCACTCCATATGCACCAGACAACATATCCTAAGCAGCCCATACTTCTTGGAAAACATTGTGCAATTCTTAGTGTGCTCTATCCAGGTGAGTGGGTCTGACAAACCACCTGTAGATGACACACAAGTTTCCTCTCCATATGCACCAGACAACATCTCCTAAGCACCCCACACTTCTTGGAAAACATTGTGCAATTGTTACAGTAGTGTGTTATACGCAGGTGAGTGGGTTTGACAAACCACTTGTAGATGACACACGTTTCCTCTCCATATGCACCAGACAACATCTCATAAGCACCCCATACTTCTTGGAAAACACTGTGCAATTCTTAGTGTGCTCTATCCAGGTGAGTGGGTTTGACAAACCTTCTGTAGGACACACTCTCTCGTTTCCACATGCTCCAAGAGAGAAAAAAAATTTAAACTAACTTAGACTTGTCATAGCATTTATATACTGCTGCTCTCTGATGATTTGAAGTTCTTTTATCCTCACTTGTAAATCACTTTGGATAAAACATCTGCTAAAATAATGAGTGTAAATTGTAAATTTAACACTTTATACTACTGACTATAAGCAAGTAATTTCACTCGGCGACCATCTTTGAAACCCCTCTCAGGCAGCCCAGCAGGCACACAACATCATTAGATGTTAATATTAGGTTAGATTTAGATCATGACGTCAGGGGACCGAAATTCAATGTCTATCAATCAATCCTTTATTTGTCACATATACCTCCATGTATTCACATACACTGACATATAGTGAAATTGGAATTGGTCTCCAGTCCTGGACAAATCTTGTTGCAAAGCTGCTAATTTCACCCCGATGTTTTCCAATTTGCGGTCTAATACAGCAGTCTGATTAGCAGCATATCTGCCTGTTATAGTTTCAATCAAGCCGGTCAGCTTGGTGGGGTTTTGAGCTGCACTGACCGCTTTCATCAGTCGTCGATACCCCAGGGCCCCGCATAAGCCCATCAGCAGAAACCCTGTTATCAAAGTTCCGAATAGGTAGATATCTTCAATATCCTCCAGGGACAGAGCAGCCAGGCACACGACGTGCCACTTCTCCCACCCGTCCATCACGTATCTAGCTGCAAACGTCCCGGCAGGACAAGTGGGCTCTCCCGAGCCCAAACTTCTCATCAAGAAGATGGTGTCAATCGCGTTCAGAGACTAGTTGATCAGATCCATAATTCCTTATTTGTTTGGATAGCAGGGCACGGAGTCTAGCCAGCGTCTAAGGACAATGTTATTTTGACGTCCAATAACGACCTCAAATTACGTTGATATTTGGTTCATTTTAGGTTGTTTTGGAAAGTGACCAAAACTTGACACAACATCAAGGTGTAACATGATTAGAAGTTGATATTTGGTTGATTTTAGGTTGATTTTAGGTTGGACATTGACGTTGGCCTGAAGTTGAGTTTTGACGTCAACCAGATTTTCATTTCCAAACAAGATCCAACATCACCACGACGTTGGGGTACAACCTCAATATGATGTCAATCCTGATTACAGATTACAAAACCAAACAAAAGTTTGTTTTCAAGTGTAGTGGGTTCATTTACAATGACAGATTTCAAGTTTTATGTGGATATATTTCCTATGTCTATGAAGCAAGTATTCGCTGAGATTCCAGTGTGTTTGTTGACCACAAAAACTGTCGTAAAAGCACATGTCTGGTCTAAGCTTCTCCCCCGGAAACATCAGTCTATAGCGATCAATGATTGGCTTCATTTCCATAATGACGTTACACTTTTCCTCATTCAAAATTATAAAAGCGCCATGTCTTGCATATTCTATAGTCTTTGCTATAAGTAACTTTGCTACTACATGCCAGCATATTCTACTAACCCCAACTCTAAACCTAACAGTCTTATATTCTACTAGTCAAGTCAAGTCACATTTATTTATTATATAGCTCTACAATGCACATTAGATTGTATCAAAACCACTTTACAGTCAAATAATGAAAGTCAGATTTCAAAATGTTGTTTTTGTGGAATTCTTTTACTGTTTCAGCCAGGTCGGAGAATAGTAGTTTGGATACTAGTGTACTTCCAGTGTATTTGTAAGAGGCATAAGTTCATTCTTTCTTCATTTATGTGTGAAACTAATAATTATGTGGCGGCACAGTGGCTCAGTGGTTAGCACTGGTGCCTCACATCAAGACGGTCGCTGGTTTGATTCCCGACTGGGTCGTTTGTCATTTCTGTATGTTTCCTCCAGGTGCCCCGGTTACCCCCACAGTCTAAAAACATGCGTTATAAGTGAGTTGGGTAAACAAAAGTGAGTGTGTGTGTGAGTGTATGGGATTCCCATTACTGGGTTGCAGCTGGAAGGGCATCTGCTGCGTAAAACATACAGATTGCTGGAATAGTTGGCGGTTCATTCCACTGTAGTGACTCCTGATAAATAAGAGACTAAGCCAAAGGAATATTAATAATTTAATATTTGTAAAAAAATATTGAGGCCAAATGTGTTTTTTGTAATAGTTGAATAAAGAAACCGTAACATGGTTCAGTCATATTTGCTATTGCATTTTGTTCCGAAGGAGATCACTGGACTATCTGATGTTATTTAAGTTCAAATCATGCTCACTTTTGGAATAAGAGCAATGAAAGGACAGACTGCTATCAAAGATTGAGTTTAATTCATTACAAATGTCACTGCTGAAGGATGATTCACTGAAGTGCAGCTCCTCTGACCCCAGACAAAACACGCTGAGATTTATAGTTGTAGCAATGTCTAAAGCGGGCTGTGAAAATAAAGTTTAACCATAATAATTTCAGTGCCTGAACAAAATCTGATGAACTATTATTCATATTTAATCAAAAAAGGCATAGCATCTGATGCCATTAATGTTTATGTAATGCATTGACGTGTGTACATTTTTGAAGAGATTTATTTATTGAGCCACAGTAAGTGCGTCACCATAACCGTATTGTGTGCAAATTGATGCCAGCAAAGCTGTTGATTTACTAATGATTTATACAGTGTCTAATGGACTGTGATAATATTAGCACAAGCCAGAGATACTGTGGGTGTGTTTCTCTGGGTTTGCGTGTGTGTGTGTGTATGAGTGCTTGGTGTGATCATTCTGCTGAGCTTTGCTGACTGTCTGATCTGCTGGTGTAGAGGTGGAAACTACATGTTCAATAACTCAATAATAAGATTTGGGCCAAAAATAGGAGAGAAGGGAAAAAAGCACTGTGTTTAGGGAGAGGTGGGGGTTTATGGCCCTGGCGAAGAATCTTGTGCACGATTCTGTGAACTGAGAAACAGACTGATGAAAGTTATTTCTCTTCGTCTTTATTTGGTGACATGTCATGTCACAGCACATTGATGCCAAACAGATTGAACAAAACTCTTGAAACAACTGAAATGTAACAGTGTTTACTAGCAATTACCCTTCATAATGATGTTAATACATGCTGAAGGGATAGTTTACCCAAACATCGAAATTTAATTACAGGCCCGTAGCCAGCCTGGTGAAAAGGGTGGTTCTTTTTTCACAAAATGTGGATCTTTTTGCAGTTATTCGCCTCATTTTCTATTTAATAATGATATTTAAATACTATTTAAAATTTTAGTGACATTTTAATCACTATTTTTAGCTGGATTAGCTTGTCGGATGGTCATCATAACCACACTTTTTGATGAACCAAAAAAAGTACATTTGATTGAAAATTCTTGAATAAAAACAATAGCCAAATTAGTAGTAAATTCATTTTAACAAGGGGTTTTGCTGCTTCACACCTTTTTAATCGGTCAGTTTTTGTTTGAAGAATAAGGTCCAAGATTTAGAATAAAAGTTACTTGTAAAATGTTTTCTCTATTTAAAAAAAATAAGGTAGCATTTATGTCAGATTGTATGTTTTCTTGCACAGCTGGATGTTGGACTCATGAAAAATAATAGTTTGCATTGAACAAAACTGATTAGCTGAAGTCACACTGATGTGACGGTCAACAAAGGATTCAGCTTGGTCTTAAAGCCTTTTTCAGTGGGCTGTTTTCACATTTTATGATGGTGTAGCAGTCAAAATAGGTGTATGGGACAAATTCTGGACCCATGTCACTGAGGGGTGGGTCTTTCGAAGCACCCAAACTCCCCCTGGCTCCAAGTGGTTCCCATACCTTTGTGAGTTTAGCTGAACACAAAAGAAGATATTTTGAAAAATGGTAGAAACCTGTAACCATTGACTTCCATAGTAGGAAACACAAATACTATGGAAGTCAGAGGTTACAGGTTTCCAAATAACTTCTTTTGTGCTTAACAGAAAACAGAAACTCACACAGAATTGACAGAATTTTCAGTTTTTAGATGAACCATCCCTTACATTTTATATAACATACATTTTACAGCATTTTAAAATGTGTTTAGATTTACTAGAACAACTTGTGTTCTGAATGAAAGAAAAGAACAAACTTTTTTAAACTTAAAGTAGGCTATACATGAGCATCACATGAGCTTTGCGTGATATGGGATTATTTGTGATTATTTGGACAATATATAAAAGGTCTTAAAATATTACTTTACAAATTATTATTTTTCATGTTTAAAATATTTATTTTTGTGTTTAAAGCTTTTGTCATTATGCTACTTCAGTGTCTCAGAGTCATTCAGAAATGATTATTAAGTACTGGATTAATGCATGAGAAAATTTTATTACAACAGATTTGCAAACACGTTTTACACCATTTCAAATATATTTTTTGTGCATGCTGTATAAGTTCACATACATTGTTTACCCATAGTGTATGCATGGTCATAATACAGTAAGTAATACACAAGGATTTAGTTTGGCCTAGCTTTTGCAGCTTGACATTCCTTTCAATGCCCTTGATGGGTGAACATTAGCTAGTGGGGGAGTATCTTTTGTCTCTTCAGGTGGGAATTATTCATAATCATTGCCACTCCCACGCATCAAGTATACTCACCCAAAACAGACTTTACAAAATGTAAATCATTGTAATATTTTCTTTGAATGAGAGAACAGAATACTTTTCACAAAATTGTGAAGTAAAGATTCCAGCCTACAAGACTAGTGACTTAAAAGTCTTATTTAGGCCCATTCAGTGTAGTTTTGTGGACCTTATTTCAGCTTAAAAAATTCTCCAAAACTTACTAACCACGCATAATACTTTTTTTTCTAAAAAAATGCAAGCATGTACATCAATATTTCTTACAAATAATTGTAGCACAGTTTGTGCTGAATACAAAAATATATATGTTGGCCAATACTATGTAATAAGTAGCTGAAATAAGCATAAATGTCAGGGCATGACAAAACACCTTAGGGGTCCCAAAATCACCTCAGACCCCAGAGGGTTAAAATAACTTGAAAGGAGAGCTTCAAAACTATTGATTCAGTAACCACTCAATTCAAGGACTCGTTGTCAGTTATTCATTATATAAACATTAAAGGGGACCTAATATGCAAAAATAACTTTTAAAGGGTGTTTTTCCAAAAAGATAAAAACTTAAAACCAGTCAGCAGAAACACTTTGAATGATAATTCAAATTCACCCTTTGTTCGTGTGATTGGATGGGGAAAGTCCTACCCATTAGTGACGATCTCTCCCTCATTAGCATAGACAGCCTGAGTGAGAAGCAGCCATTCTGAATCTGCTGCTATGCTAATAGACCCTTTTCATATATCCGGGTTTCTCAGTAGCGGAAGGCGTCATGGTTGGGTAAACAAAGAGCACAGTGAATCGGAGAGTACAATAAATGTTTTTCTTACAATCCTATTTGCTGAAATAATGAAAGAAAAACTTTCAGATAAAGGAAAAAATTGTATGAAACCGATGACGGCAACCAGACGAGAGAATAATGTCAAATTAAACGATTACATAACAGTTAAACGCATCATAACAGTGTTGTGAAAAGGGTCCATACAGTAAGCATTTTTAGCTCCACCGTCTTTTCAGAATAGGGCTGGCAGCACAATCTCATTTGAATTTAAAGCAACAGTCACCAAAATAGCACAATTTGGATCAAAGCCTAAAAGGGGCAGTTTCAAAGAGTTATACAACATTATTTATGGGGTATTTAGAGCTGAAATGTCACATACACACTCTAGGAACACTAGAGACTTATTTTAAATCTTGTAAAAAGAGGCAAACAGGTGCCCTTTAAAGTTTCACTGGATTGCTTTTGTTGTTTAGAGACTTTTGTTGGCAAATTCCAGAGGTAATAAGATGCATTCTCCAATTTTGTTATCACAGGGGACATGAAAGTCTTCCTATTGCCACAAATGAAGCCCACTGACCTAACATTTCAGATTTATTAGATTTTTTTATTATAAACCTCTTACTAAACAGTTATTAAAAATCAGATTGTTGTAGTGTGTTTCTTTTTGTGATTCCCCAGTGAGGACCCAGTGTAAACATATGTTTTCTGTAAGACATTAGTATGGAGAAAACATATTTACTATACACTCACCGGTGACTTTATTAGGTACACTTGTCCAACTGCTCGTTAACGCAAATTTTTAATCAGCCAATCACATGGCAGCAACTCAATGCAGTTCAAACCGAGCATCAGAATGGGGAAGAAAGGTGATTTAAGCTACTTTGAACGTGGCATGGTTGTTGGTGGCAGACAGGCTGGTCTGAGTATTTAAAAAATTGCTGATCTACTGGGAATTTACATGCACAATCATCTCTAGAGTTTAAAGAGAATGGTCCGAAAAAGAGAGAAAATCCAGTGAGCGGCAGTTCTGTGGGCGCAAATGCCTTGTTGACGCCAGAGGTCAGAGGAGAATGGCCAGAATGGTTCGAGCTGATAGAAAGGCAACAGTAACTCAAATAACTCATTATAACCTCTACAATACCTTTATGACCACAGTGTACCACCCATCTTCTGATGGCTACTTCCAGCAGGATAACGTGCCATGTCATAAAGCGCAAATCATCTCAGACTGGTTTCTTGAACATGACAATGAGTCCAAGGGCCTCCACAGTCACCAGCTCTCAATCCAATAGAGCACTTTTGGGATGTGGTGGAACAGGAGATTCGCATCATGGATGTGCAGCTGACAAATCTGCAGCAACTGCGTGATGCTATCATTTCAATATGGACCAAAATCTCTGAGGAATATTTCCAGTACCTTGCCAAATCTATGCCACGAAGGGTTAAGGAAGGCAAAATGGGGTTCAACCTGGTACTAGTAAGGTGTACCTAATTGAGTGGCCGGTGAGTGTATTTACTACAACTTTTGCCTCAATAAACTCAGTATTTATTTCTTGTTAATAGTCAGTAAGGCTGAAGTGGTTAGGTTTAGGTACGGGATGGGATTAAGGGATGTGGAATATGGTCATGCAGACTAAAGCATTGAAGGTACAATATGTAAGTTGGTCACACTTTATTTTGATGGTCCGTTTGTTGAATTTAAGTTACATTGCATCTACATGCCAATTAATTCTCATTAGATTATAAGTAGACTGTTAGGTTGGGGTTACGGTTAATGTAAGTTGACATGTACTTGCAAAGTTTCTTATAGTCAGTTAAATGCTTTTTGAAGGAGCAGAATCAACAGATATTAAGCAGACAGTCTACTAATACTCAAATGGACCATCAAAATAAAGTGTTACCTGTAAGTTAATAATCAACTATTCAAAAGTGATATTACCATAATATGTGATATTAAATAATTCTTTGCAGTTTTTGCTGTGGCAATGTACTTTCAGAAAGGGTGAAAGTCAGTACAGGAAACACTTGCGTACTATAAATGTTTCTAAGGAAAAACACACTCAAATGTTTCACAGAAGAGCATTTTAAGAGCACTCATGATAGCTTGCTGTGGAAATGTTTTCTTTGTCATGCCATGTTCCTCTTTTTGTGCTCTATCTTTGAGTCATCTATAATGGACCTTTACCTGTGAGGTAGAAAATCAATTAAAACTACTTTTTACAAGCACATGCTGTCCATAAAGAAGGCTTCAATAAAACTGAAAGGGATAGTTCACCTAAAATTTAAGTTCTGTCATCATTTACTCACGCTTTATGTGTTCAAACCTTTATGAGGTTCCTTCTTCTGGTGAACACAAAAGAAGAGATTTTGAAAATTATTGGAAACCTGTAACCATTGACTTCTAGTATTTGTTTTTTCTCCTATGGATGTCAATAATGACAAGTTTTCTTCAAGCTTTCTTCAAAATATCTTCTCCTGTGCTCAACAGAAGAAAAATAAAAAAGTCAGTAAAATAGTGAGTAAATAGTGATTAAATACCAGTTTTTGGGGCGAACTATTCCTTTATTTCTCTGTAATTGTGTGCTTGTTTAGACATGTTATTAAGATTTCATTAGTGTTAAATTTAGGTTTAAATAGGGTCTAAGATATTTGAGCCTGTCTATTTTATGCTACCAGAAGTAGATGAAATGCATTCAACTGCTTTGGTAGTGCAGATGCTGATGCGTTCTAATTGAACATTTTAAATACACTTCCAGAGAAACACATATGACTGGATTGTTTTCTTATTGTAGACATGCGTGTGGTTGAATGCATTTACATAAACTTCCAACACAATTCAGGTTGAATACATCTGCTTATTCTACGGGTCTGTTAAATGCTTGATTCTGATTGGTTGATGACCATTTTTAAGCTGTGGTAACACTAGAGTTTGACCATACACAATTCTGTTGTACAGAGTTACAAAAAGGAATGGGATACACTGATAAAATGAGTGTTTGTCCATATATAAAGAGGTCACATTTTGATCTTCTATTGGTCTTATACAATCACATGATGCAAATTCGCAGGTCAGAGTTCACAAAGAGGACACAGCCACATGCAAAACTTGTGAGATGGGTCTGGATGCAGACCTGGTGCAGTTGCAATCTGAACTGCATGCAATGCTTTTTAATGTGATCAGCTAACACCACCCCTAATCCTACCCCTTACAGTGACCTCACTAGCTCCATTATGTCTGACATTGCATCTCTTAGATATGCAATCTCAGCTTGTATCATAAAGGCTGCATCCAGATACTATTGAAATGCACAGCAAATGGAGTTCCAGGCAGGTCTGGACCCTAATACAGTTCCATATCACTATGCTGAATGATTTCAGTTACTTCACAGCCTGTCAATAATCAAAACAAATCAGAAGACTTTGGATGAGATGGCTAGGATGATGTTTAAAATTCAAAAAAAGAAGAAAAACCATTGGAAAAACCATTAAGGGCCCTATCATACACCTGGCACAATGCGGTGCAAGGCGCGACTCAATTGCTGTTTGCTAGTTTCAGCTCGACGCAAGAGTCATTTTGACGTTTTGCACCACGCTGTTTAAATAGCAAATGCATTTGCGCTAATATGTGAGCCCATAGGCTTTCTGGTCTAAAAAAGGAGGTGTGTTGAGGCGCATTGCTGGCGCGTTGCTATTTTGAGAAACTAGAATAGACTGTTTAATAGACCAGATAAGAGGAGGTCTAAAGTCCAGCGCAGAGCGCATTAGATGTGCACCTCGCTTAAACATTGCTTAATACACACATGATGTAGAGCTATAGGCAAATATATTTACAAATGAAAAAGAATTAAAGGATTAAAACATTACAAAAAATATTATTTCCTAGCCTATAAATATAAAAACCACTATCTCCATGCCTTCTTCATCTCAGGGGCTTTTTCAGTTTATTCATGACAAATTGCTTTTGTATAATGTTATTATTATTAGCAGTATTATTTATTATATGCATATTTATATTTGTTTTATTAAAAACAAGTTTAGACCTGCTCACCTATCAGCTTTTAGACCATATGGGGCATAGCATGTGTATTTGGATATAAATAGTTTTTTGACCACACTTCGTTATTTTTTTGTTCATTTATTCGTTTGCTGGAAATTAGAACTGAATTTAGAAATACTTTTGAAACAAATCTTTGCGCATAACAAACTAAATTAATTATGTAGGCTAATGGATGTCTGTGGTACAACACTTTTTCCTTATTCACGAGAGTGAAAGTGAAAGTAAAGAATGAGGATGCTCATTCTTTCATTCTTGCGCTGCAGATGGTCTGTTTAACTGTTTTCTCGCTAGTGAAGCGTTCAGTTTTTCCACTTACAAAGTCCGCCATGTAAATGGCAAATGCGCTATGGCGTGACGCAACTGACTCTTAAAGGGAATGGGAGATGAGACTCTGATTGGTTTATTCTCCAAACACACCTATAACTCATTAAGAGAATAAACTCAACCCTGTTAGACCATGCGCCGCGGCGCAAAGTGGAATTTCCCGTCCTTAAAATAGCAAAAGTGGATTCTGACACTCCCTTAATGCTTTTGCGCCCTGCGCTTTGAACTTTGCGACTAGATAGTTAAAATAATAACTCCTGTACAGCAGTCCCACAACATTCTGACACTCGATGACACTCAATGTTTTTTGTGTGTTTACATAGATGAATATGGCCACTGTAAAACTGCACAGTATAGTTACGATCTGCCACATTATATCAATATGATAAAATAATATATGTCTTTAGTAATTTCCTGAAGATAAATACCAAAAAATAAAGCAACTGAAATAACTACAGCATTCACGATCGTCTGATCTCATCTGAAGCAAGAGATTGCGATTGTCATAAGATGACGTGTGCAGGTGCTTTAGTGGTGTCCTATTTCTTAGGGGTAAATTTAGGGTTGAAGCCCTTCGCCTTCACACTGTTACAAGGGCCAAGGGGAAGGGGAAGGGGTACAAAAATAGAATTGGGATTTGTTTACCATTCATTCATTCATTCATTCATTTATATGTTTTACGCAGCGGATGCCCTTCCAGCTGCAACCCATCTCTGGAAAACATCCATACACACTCATTCACACTCATACATCACGGACAATTTAGCCTACCCAATTCACCTGTACCGCATGTCTTTGGACTGTGGGGGAAACCGGAGCACCCGGCGGAAACCCACGTGAACGCGGGAAGAACATGCAAACTCCACACAGAAACACCAGCTGACCCAGCCGAGGCTCGAACCAGCGACCTTCTTGCTGTGAGGCAACAGCTCTACCTACTGCGCTACTGCATCGCCTGCTTTGTTTACCAGATGGTTCTAATTGTATTTGCATTCTAAACCTTAAATAAATGATGAAAGTTATATATATATATATTTTTTTTATGTGGTAAGTTTTTAGGTACTATACTTTTAGAAATCATTCAGCATAAATTCATGGATTTCATACAAAATTCTGTGCAGAAATAGCAAAAAATATCTGGTGTGGCCCTGCGTCTAGCCATTAGAGTAAAGGTTGGTTTATACTAATGCGTGGAGTGATCGGCGTGACCCATGGCACAAGCCTTGCACGTAGTCGTGCATTTATACTTCTGCGTGCTATTGTGTTGCTCTGCAATAACACTTCCGAAATGCTAGCTGGCAGTAAGTTATGTTCCTCTGTATTGAGTTTCTTCGCTGGTGTTTTGTATTGTATGAATGCTTCCTTAATGTACAAGTAGCTCAAACTCGCTCATTCAGAGGCAGGAACCGGCGGATGTACAACAACTTTAATCATAAAGTAAACACAAAACAAAAGTTTCCATCTGAAGCTCCTTCATGGGACTCGACACTTGTAAACACTTGCTCCATCAGGCTCGTAGCTCTCAGCACCGTCCACACTTGTCACAGCTACCAAGACGACCAATCACAGAGCTTGCGCTACGAGTTGTTGCGACGTATAGTTATATTTTTTGGTACGTGTCAGTGCATCCCGAAGACCTCCAAGTGGGAGGGATTACACCACAAGTAGGTTTGGTGACCTCCAAGTGGGAGGGACTTACGCCACAAATAGGCTGGGTTTAGGAGGTGTAGGTGGAGTAGGCATTAATAAATCACATCAGGTTACTGTGAGGTTGGGTTTAGGGTTGGGGTTGATGTAGACATTAATAAAACACAACAGGTTACTGTGAGGTTGGGTTTGGGGTTGGGGTTGATGTAGACATTAATAAAACACTACAGGTTACTGTGAGCTTGGGTTTAGGGTTGGGGTTGGTGTAGACATTGATAAAACACAACAGGTTACTGTAAGGTTGGGTTTAGGATTGGGGTAGGTGTAGATGTTGATAAAACACAACAGGTTACTGTAAGCTTGGGTTTAGGATCGGGGTAGGTGTAGATGTTGATAAAACACAACCGGTTACTGTGAGGTTGGGCTTAGAGTTGGGGTTGATGTAGACGTTAATAAAACACAACAGGTTACTGTGAGGTTGGGTTTAGGGTTAGGGTTGATGTAGACATTATTAAAACACAACAGGTTACTGTGAGGTTGGGTTTAGAGTTGGGGTTGATGTAGACATTAATAAAACACTACAGGTTACTGTGAGGTTGGGTTTAGGATTGGGGTAGGTGTAGATGTTGATAAAACACAACAGGTTACTGTAAGCTTGGGTTTAGGATTGGGGTAGGTGTAGATGTTGATAAAACACAACCGGTTACTGTGAGGTTGGGTTTAAGGTTGGGGTAGGTGTAGACATACATAAAGCACAATATTGGACTGCGTGTCATGTACAAGACGTTAAATAAATAACAAAAAACTCCAGGTTTGTACAACCCACTTGGAGCTCAAGTCCCACCCACTAGGCGCTGGCCCTGACCTCTGTTTATACCCTTCCCTTCTCGAGTGAGCAATGCAACATGCAAGTGTCTCATTGGCTGTAGTTAATGAGCACCTTGATCTGATATGGAAGACATTGACACTGTTGTTTTTATAGTGTTTTTGAAGCACAAAAGTGGTCTTGAAGTATCATATGATTACAGTTGAACCACTAATTGTGACAAAGTTTAGTTCCTTTTTTGGGTTCCATCTTGGACCGTTGCTTTATGAGAGAGCTCTCAGATTTTATCTAAAATATCTTATTATATAATATAAATACAGATTATTTTACACATATTTGTATTCTGTAGATAAATGAAGGTCTCAGCACTGCAAAAAAAATATTTTCTTTGTCTCGTTTCTAGTCCAAGTGTCTAAAAAATCTTAAATCAAGAAGCATTTTCTAGACAAGCAAAAAACATTGTCTTGTTTTTAGAAATAATATGTCAAAATTAAGTGATTTTTTTCTTAAAACAAGCAAAATAATCGGTAACACTTTATTTTGATGGTCCATTTGAGTATTAGTAGACTGTCTGTTTAATATCTGTTGATACTGACATTTAACAGTCCTTCAACAGACATTTACTGACTATAAGAAACTTTGCAAGTACATGTCAGTTTACACTAACCCTAACCCCAACCTAACAGTCTACTTATAATCTAATGATAATTAGTTGCAATGTAACTTAAATTCAACAAACGGACCATCAAAATAAAGTGTGACCAAATAATCTACCAATGAGGGATGCAAAACATGATTATTTTGCTTTTCCCATTGGCAGATTATTTAGCTTGTTTTAAGGACTAGAAACCAGACCAAAACTCTAAGAAAGAAAATCATGTTTAGGGGATAGGAACGACATGAGGGTGAGTAATTAATAACAGAATATTTTTCTTGTATGTGAACTAACCCTTTAATAGGTGTAAACAGGACATTTTAAAGAGAGCCTCAAGTATAGACAATAGACGGTATGGCAGCTTGCTAGGTTTGGAAACAGAGCTACTCTATGTTGGTCATATAAGGCCATCGTGATGTGTAATATCTTAGGGTTTTGTGCGTTGAGCGTGTGGGTTTATCTTGGGCAGAGCTGGCGAGATGGCTCAGGAAGGAGGGTATTGTTTTGTCATCTTTATCTGTAGGAGGCGTGGGCAATCTGAGAGCAAATTTTATTTAGATACCTCCCAGTTCAAATTACACACACAGACGTGATTACCATTACAGAGCCAAACGCAGAGATTCTGTTGTGTTTTCAGACGGCCGTCACTCTCGTTTACTGCCTCGCACAAATCACGATTATATGTCAGCAGGGTGGTCTGGAAAATACGTCATTTTGAGAATGCCACTGAATGCCACAGAATTGCACGTGAATGCCACACAAATGCCCGACCACTGCTCTAGACTCTTTTTTTCATATAAAGAGAGTCAGAGTGAAGTCCACTTTTACATACACACACACAGCTGTGTGATTCAACAGCTGCCAGATTCAACGTTCAAACACACGATCAATCTGACCCAGGGTTGACCTTTATCGAGTGTCTCTGACAGGAGTGATAATGTTCACTACGAATGACAAATTGGTTCAAGCAGTTGTTGTAACATTGACATGACACCAGGAGTATTAAGACGTTTTGTGAAAAAGAAGTATGCTTTAGCATCATTTTAGAATGATTAAAATACTTTCATATGCAATTATAATACTTAACTACTAGAGATTCTTACATCAAAAAAAAAAAAAATGCATTTATTGTGTAGATCCTGTATTACACAACACTTATGGTGCCATAGAGGTGTAAATTGTGGGTCAACTGTGTAACTTTAAATATAATTTATAAACAGCACTAAATGTAATTACATCCATATAATTCCAATATATGGCATCATGTGGCGCAGTGGGTCAAACAATCGTCTCACAGCAAGAAGGTCATTGTTTCGAGCCTCGGCTGGCACAGCCAGCACATGTTCTCCCCGTGTTCGCATGGGTTTCCTCCGGGTGCTCCGGTTTTATGGAAAGCCACATGAATCAAATTGCTCCTATGTTGAAACGTAATCCTCAAAACGCTGGTATGTTTGCCGTTTAAGACGAAAAGATGGTGAAAATCATGGCGTTTTGCAGTGCAAAATTGGGGCAAAAACATAGTTTTTGATTCTGCCAAGGATGCCATTTTTTTTTCCATATTTCACCGTTATTAACTGCGTTTTGTATAATATTATAATCAGCCTCTCCCATTACTTCACAGTTCAGCCCATGAAGTAGGTGGAACGACCTTATGGAAAGCCAAATGGGTCAAATTGCGCCTATTACCAAACTTGTCTATTACCAGACGTGGTATAGGTGAATTAGGTAAGCTAAATTGTCTGTAGTGTATGTGTGTGAATGAGTGTGTATGGATGTTTCCCAGTGATGGGTTGCAGCTGGAAGGCCATCCGCTGCGTAAAACATATGCTGGATAAGTTGGCAGTTCATGCCACTGTGGCGACCTCTGATTAATAAAGAGACTAAGCCGAAAAGAAAATGAATGAATGAATAAATGAATAATTACTATATATATAGAAGTCAGAATTATTAGCACCCCTGAATTATTAGCCCCCCTGTTTATTTTTTCCTCCAATTTCTGTTTAAGGGAGAGATGATTTTTTCAACACATTTCTAATCATAATAGTTTTAATAACTCATTTCTAATGACTGATTAATTTTATCTTTGCCATGATGACAGTAAATACAGTTTTTCTCAGTCGCTTTGGTGCATTTCTCACAACACTATTTACATTTGCACAACTGTTAATGCACTTCTCAAAACAATTAGTCATTTGTGCACATCATAGTAGCAGTTTCTCATTCCTTTCAACAAATTGCAAATACTTTTGGACATGCATCAATTGCTTACGTACAACTTTCTGCTGTTTGTAACATTATCATTTGCTTATGTCATGTCAGTCAAAATTAACTAAACTTGTGAATGCTGAATAGTCATTCCATATAAAACTAATAGTCCTCATTTCATTACTTGAGTCATTACATACAAAAATGTTGAACTAGTTGTCAAAATCTGTCAAGCTCATTTTATTTTAAAATTTTTAAATCTTTTTTTTTCTCCTGAACATGTCTTCTAAATTGAACAATTTCATGAATGATTTACAGACCTGTGTATGTTTTAGGTTCAGCTCCAATATGTACTGCAATATTGTTTACAGTTGTGCACAGCTCTACCCAAAGGAAGTTTATGTTTGTTGTACAAAAGGGTGAATTTATTCTTTTGCACAATGCTGTGAATAAATTAGAATTGTAAAGAGCAAATGCAGTAAAAATGTGAAACATACATAATCAGTGTCTTGTACTCAGATACCTCACTAAATGCAGTGATGTCTAACTTTACTTTAGTTTTCAAATGGCTTTGCAAATAGTATAAAGTGTTGCCTTGAGCATTTTCAGGAAGTGTCACCAAAATCTGACTTTATTGCATTGAAAAAAGTAAAGTGTCATATTGAAAACATGACTAAGCCATTTGACTATCTTGTTCATAAACAATGGTGGCAGGACTTTTCATTTTGATGACATTGACACTTTCATTGACATGAATACTTGCTTTTGAGGAATGAGCTTTCCATTTTGAGCAGGTGACACGCTTTTGCAGGTTATCTACTAGGTTTTGCAGTTTGCACTAATTGTTTTGAGAAATGCATTAACTGTTGTGCAAATGTAAATAGTGTTGTGAGAAATGCACCAAAGCGACTGAGAAAAACTGTAATATTTTACTAGATATTTTTCAAGACACTTCTATACAGCTTAAAATGACATTTAAAGGCTTAACTAGGTTATTAAGGTTAACTAGGCAGGTTAGGGATATTAGGCAAGTTATTGTATAACGATGGTTTGTTCTGTAGACTATCGAGAAAAAAAATAGCTTAAAGGGGCTAATAATTTTGACCTTAAAATGGTTTTTAAAAAATTGAAAACTGCTTTTATTCTAGCCGAAATAAAACAAATAAGACTATCTTCAGAAGAAAAAATATTATCAGACATACTGTGAAAATTTCCTTGCTCTGTTAAACATTTGGGAAATATTAAAAAAAGAAAAAAAGAAATCAAAGGGGGGCTAATAATTCTGACTTCATCTATCTATCTATATATATATATATATATATATATATATATATATATATATATATATATATAAAATGTAAGTACAATGTAAAACATGCATTTACATAATAAGTGCATTGTACCTAATTATTAATATGTAAGTACATAAAAATGAATGCCACTAAACATTAAACATTTTGTCTTTATTCAACCATTAAATTCAACCATTAAATATTAAACAATTTATTGTATTTTTAATTTATATTGCATGCAATTGTTTGAAGTTGTGTGTGCCTTTTTAAGTCATATAGAACGTATTTTAGAATGTATTTTCATAATTCAGTTTAAAAATGTTTCAAGTGTACAGTTAAATGTTTTGACACATTAAATGTGACCGACTATAAAAACCGACTATAATACTCAGTGCTGTTTTGTGAATGACTTGGCAATTTAATGAATGTTTAATGTTGTCATGCTTGCATTTGTGTTTCCAGCAAAGAGCTGTCGTGCCTGACAAGATTTAAAGGGGTCATGTTATAACAAAAATTATGCTTTTAAGATGATAAGGGTGTGACGTACTAGGTGTCCTAACCAAGCGTGACCCAAATGTTCAGTGACAAGTCATTTGTTTTTCCTCAATGAAAGCAAAAACGGTGTGCAACCCGAGCCCCAGCTGAGTTTATTTAATGTTTAATGTACAACTGAATGGATTTTGGAAAAATGAGAATTCTCTCCGGGCAAAGCTGCCAGACGACAGAAATAGAAAGCAGATCAAATATCGTGTTCCATGTTACACCTCCATCAATTTACATGAAATAAACTGTTTATATCGTTAAGCTTTATCATGTCACACCTGGCTACAAGTTGTAAAAGTACATTGTAAAAGTGTATTTATTAAAACTAAATTGCACTGATAGCTTGTTAATTAATTGTTGATGTGGAATCACAACCATGTTTATAGTGTATCATTTTTGAGAAACCTCCGATGCAGGTTATTAAGGTCAGCCAATCATAATGGAGCCCATTTGCATGTAGAAGTCTTAAAGGTACAGTAACCTATTTTAACACTCTTCTGTTGTAAACAGTGTAAAGCAACCCAGGCTCATTCTAAAAATGTACCGTATACATACATTTCTGGAGAGCGCCAAATACGTACTGTACTAGGAGCTACACTTTTTTGCAGTTTTTCGCGAATCCACCAGAGATCGCTGTGTATGCTTTTTAAGATCTCAAATTTCTCTCATGAGTGCCATTTACGCCTGCTCTTCTCGCATAAATCCACCAGAGGCCGCTGTCTACTGACTGACTGACCGACTGACCCACCCACCAAAGCGACAATGTTTTTAAAAGCAATCCAGAAAAAGAAAACCCTTCGCAGGAGCCTGATTTTTAACATGTTTTCAGATTTTACCACATTCTCACCTTATTTACTTGTTTATTTAATTTTTTGTTTTTTGTTTTTGTTTTACCTGCTTTCTGTCTTCGCCGTACTCAAACCCTGTCATCGCGGTCAACTTCTGTGTTGTGACGTCATCGCTGTGTTTGCGGAGGTTCGCTTTCGGTGCGCGCGACATGATTTTGGCTGGCGGAGTGAACAGATTTCGGTGAACAGTTCACGCGGCGCCGTGTTTGATTTGACTTGAATATGAAACACTTTGAAGAGATTTTGTCTGAAACAGGTACGACTGTACAAACATCTTTATGATCCGTCCATGCGTGATCATCATAGAGATAACCAGAGGACCAATAATTCTTGGCTAGAAATTGCAACAGCCGTGGAAAAGGAGGAAAGTTTTTGTAAAAGTTTGGATAAAGCTGAGGGATAAGTTTGTTAAGACAAAAAAAGATGCCATGGCAAAAGTGGGAGACCCGTGTGGTTAATAGCTACAAACTAAAATTAAGTGACAAATTATGTCTTTGATAACTGGAAAAAAACATATCAGTTTACAATATACTGATGCCCAAATTCTGGGCTTTATTGGTGATAATGGTCAGGAATGTTGGACCATTATTGCCTTTTTAGCCAGACAATAATGTGTGAATTTTTTAATGGGCAAAATAAAAAAAACGTCAGAATTTTTAGTAAGTATGTTTTGCTTTTATTCTTACCATAATAAAAAATATAATTGTAGAGCAACCCATTTTCTCTTGTCATTGACACAGTATTTAACTTTAATAGGTAGAACTGTCTGAGATATGAACAAAATAATATAATAATAATAATTATAAATCATAACAATAATAAAAAATACTTAGTTTTAATATCTTGAACAATATTAATGATATGCCGTAGTTCCGAAAACGTACTACATCTCTGTTTATCCGTCTGACTTTACGGTGGGTTTCCGGCCCCTGTCATTTTAAAGAATATTACAAGGGCTAAAGCATCAAGTATAAAAGCCGTTTCGTGAGGTGCGCGTTTCGTGAGGTGCGCGCACAGTCAGCGTAGGTGCGCGATGCGGCGCCAGCGAAAGTATAAATCAGCCTTAAGATGTTTTTTTTTTTTTTGTAGTTCAGTGGTCCATCTAACCTGTCTCTAGTACAGTTCAATTTAAATAAATGTATTTTACCACTAATTTTGTGATTTTGCATTTTCTCTCGCGTGTTTTTTATATTGTGATATAGGTCTTAAATTTAATACTTAATGGTCTTAAAAAGGTCTTAAAAAGTCTTTGACATTATGATATCTGCAGAAACCCTGTCAATGATATCAAAATAACAGTGATCCATATATTTAAACACAAGATGTTTTCCATTATTCAGTGATTTAAATATACAAATTTTAAATAGCTACACCATACACAACAGTTTACTTTGAGGCAGACGACTTGCAGTTTTAGCAAACTATTAATTCAACAGCCATTCATACGGATGATGTTGTTTGTGTCTGTATAACATGTATAAATGATTAAAACACTCATTTCATATAAATCATTTACCCGTGATGCTGACTACACTGATATTTGTGTTGCTCCCAGCGCAAAACGAAGAAAGATGTTTCGTCCATGTATTGTATATTGTCAACAGCTATTATCAGAATATTATATTAACCGTCAGTGAGATTTCAAAAGCCTGTTCTGAAAGTCTTAAGAATGGGCTGTGCTGGTTTAGCAGTACACAGGCGTTTTGACTGTCTGCATCTGTGTCAGCGCTGCAGTTTGTTGTTGTTGTGAATCGAGGCTTTGTTTGGCATCTCTCTCTGCGATGATGTAAAGTCAGTGAGTGACAGACACAACCTGTGGCATCAACACACACCACAACAACCTGATACTGACCCGCTTTACTGCCCGATCTGCTCTTTTGTCTCCAGGCTCCAATGCTTGTTGTCAGGAGTTGTAAAGGGTCAAGCAGGTGCAAACGGGAAAAAACAAACAAAACAAAAACCTGTCACCTGAAGTCTAAAGAAATGTGTGCTGAAGATAGTCAACATGTCACAGTTCTCTTCCCATATGATAGTTTTATAAGTGGAAAGTGGGCATTTGTTTTATTTGATGAATGACTGTTGCTCTTGAATTATTGATCATGGCCAAATGTACACAAACATTTCCTTTTTAAAAGAAGTAAAAATCTGTTTACCATATGCTTTCCGTCGACGGTGCAGTATTAATTGGTGTGTGAAATAGAGCTGACTTTACTGAAAGTGAGAAAATATCTACTTACTATTTTAAGGGCTTTTCACTCTTGAAAAAGTTAACTCTGGGTAACTCCGAACATACTTTTTTTCCACGTACGAATCACACTGTGCTAATTAGTTCTGGAAAAATATGATGAAAAATGTAAGCTTGTAGCTGCACCATTAATCAAACCCTCATGCGCTGATTTTTATCAATATGAATGATTCTGGAAATGAGGTCTGTATGAACCCCAAAACATTGCACTCCAGGTTTTTTTTACATTTACTTACATGCACTTTTTTGTATTCCAGACAAATTTGGAAAAAGAGACATTAGTTTGTAATGTTTACCACATGCAGCTGGAAGGGCATCTGGAGCGATTCATTCTGCTCTGGCAATCTCTAATAAATCAGCCACTAAGCTGAAGGAAAGTAATCCAGCAGGCACACATCATAAGTAATATTAGGTTAGATTTAGGTCAAAAATGACTAGCCAGCATCCAAGGACAACGTTTTTTTTGACGTCCAATAATGACGTCAAATGACATTGATATTTGGTTGATTTTAGGTTGTGTTGGAAAGTGACCAAAATCCAACGTCGAGCCGAAATGTTAAACCAACATCATATTGACGTCAAATACTGACATTTATTCATCAGGTATGGCAACCAAAATCCAATGTTTGCTAGATGTCTCAGTGGTAACATCCACACAACATCAAGCTGTAACATCATAAGATGTTGATATTTGGTTGTTTTTAGGTTGCGTTGGAAAGTGACTAAAATCCAACGTCTGATAGACGTCATAGTGCTAATGTCCACACAACGTCAAGCTGTAACATCATTAGACGTTGATATTTGGTTGTTTTTAGGTTGTGTTGGAAAGTGACTAAAATCCAACGTCTGATAGACGTCTTGGGGCTAATGTCCACACAACGTCAAGCTGTAACATCATTAGACGTTGATATTTGGTTGTTTTTAGGTTGTGTTGGAAAGTGAAGAAAATCCAACGTCTGATAGACGTCATAGTGCTAATGTCGACACAACGTCAATGTGGAGAGGTAAGCATGATCGAACACCCAATAAGGGGGGAGAGCATGCTCAGAGCCCGGCGGCTAATCAGCAGACCAATCAGAAATAATAAATAACACCTGGTTATTATAGTGATTGGGCTGGAGAGACACCCTTCTTAAGGAGAAGAGAAGGAGCAGTCGGGAGAGGAGAGAGCACCCACACACACACATCAGAGGGCTTGAGTGTGTGCATTAAAAAATAAAAAGAGCATTTGTTTACCTTATATCGCCGACCCTGTCTTCTTCTTCCCTCACAACAACGAACTTTACTACAGTGGTGCCGAAACCCGGGAAGAAGAAGAAACTTTGCTGCCAGAATGACCACTCCGTCAAGACTGCCATTTGCGGAAGCCATCCAGGCCCTCGCGGCCCTCCACCAACAACAACATGATGCGCTGGTGGAACTGAAGAACACCCAGGAACAACGTTTCCAAGTCCTCATGGAGGCCCAGCGGGAGGACCGTGAGCAAATCCGGAGTCTGCTGTCCCAGGAGATCCGGCCCGCTCCGACATCTGCCGCCCACCCTCCCATCGCCTTACAGAAAATGGCGTCGGAGGACGACCCGGAAGTATTCCTCGATCTCTTCGAGAAGATGGCGGAGGCGTGTGGCTGGCCGCGGGCCGAGTGGCCGGTACGAGTCATCCCGCTGCTCTCGGGCAAAGCCCAGATCGCAGCACAGCAGCTACCGGCCCAGAATCTCCTGGAGTACCCTCACCTGAAGCGAGCTATTCTCCAGCGGGCCGGCCACAACCCGGAGGAGCAGCGTCAGCGCTTCCGGTCGCTGATTTTGACTGAAAGTGGCCGGCCCTTTGCATTCGCTCAGCAGCTCCGTGATGCCTGCCGCAGATGGCTACTACAGGATGGCCAGACCGTCGCCCAGATAATGGATGCCGTGGTGCTGGAGCAGTTCATCACCCGCCTCCCCTCCCGAACATCGGAGTGGGTCCAGTGCCACCGCCCCAAGGATCTGGAGACGGCCATCCAACTGGCGGAGGATCACCTGGTGGCGAAGTCCAGGGTCGGCGAAATAACCTCTCTCTCCTCTCCCCCTCTTTCTCTCTCTCTCTCTCTCTCTCGTCCTGTTCCCAGGCCCAGAATGCGGAGGCCGCCCACGCCAGCACCCAGACGGCGGTGCACTGAGACGGATCCGCAGCCGGTCCCGCTGGAAGCGGGAGACTATCAGGACGGAGGGGCGGAGTTTTCACCCCTGGCTGCTTCCCAGACAGCACCAGGTCTCTCTCCGGTTCAATCGGTTGGTCTTGCTGGCCCCGGGGGTGTAGTGAGAAGGTCTGGGCCGATGCATTGGCGTCGTGGGGGCGAGAATAGCGCACCAAAAGTCCGCTCCGTGAAGGAGGTGAGTGCGTTGATTCGCGTCCCCGCCACGCCAATCGTCGCCCCTGGTCGCGACGGGCTATACCGGATACCAGTGAGTATTAAAGGGGGTACATATCAAGCTTTGGTGGATTCGGGGTGTAACCAGACCTCCATCCACCAAAGCCTGCTTCAAGACCCGGTATTGGATACGAGCCGCACGGTAAGGGTAAGGTGTGTACACGGGGATGTAATTCACTACCCGCTAACGGCAATAGATATTCAATTCCGGGGTAAAAAGCATAGCGTAGAGGTAGCGGTTAACCCGCACCTCAAACACCCGCTAATTCTGGGAACCAATTGGCCTGGATTTAATAGATTATTAGGGGTCTTATGTGCGGGTGTTTCTTGGAAAAAGAAATCGCCGGAGAGGGGGCGGGTCGCTCAGCTGGGGGAATCCCAAGCAGTGACGTCACGCGCTGACTCAGGGGAAGGGCTGGGAATTTCCCGGTGTAAAGACTTTCCCCTGGAGCAGTCGCGTGACGACACGCTCAGACATGCACTGGAAAGAGTGCAGGTCATAGATGGGCAAAACCTCCAGCCTGATCGGCCCCTCTCCTATCCTTATTTTGCGATCATTAATGACAGGGTGTATCGAGTGACCCAAGACGCTCAGACAAAAGAAGATACAACCCAATTATTAGTACCAAAGAGCCGTCGGGAAATGCTTTTCCAGGCGGCTCATTCTAATCCTATGGCCGGACATTTAGGTCAGGCGGCCACACTAAATCGCCTCATGGCCCGATTCTTTTGGCCGGGCATTCACGGTGATGTCAGCAGATGGTGCGCTGCGTGCCGTGAATGTCAGCTGGTAAATCCACCGGCCACCCCAAAAGCGCCATTGCGCCCATTACCAATTTTGGAGATCCCCTTCGAGAGAATTGGTATGGATCTCATCGGGCCATTAGAGCGATCCGCACGCGGGCACCGGTTTGCATTAGTCCTAGTGGATTATGCAACCCGGTACCCGGAAGCAATAGCTCTCCGTAGCATCTCTGCAAAGAGTGTTGCCGAAGCGTTGTTTCGCATAATCTCCCGAGTGGGAATCCCCAAGGAGATTCTCACTGACCAAGGCACTGCGTTCATGTCACGCACATTGCGCGAACTTTATGGATTATTGGGCGTTAAATCGATTCGCACTAGCGTCTATCACCCACAGACAGATGGGCTGGTGGAACGATTTAATCGCACACTTAAATCCATGATCCGTAAATTCGTTCACGAGGACGCGAAAAATTGGGATAAGTGGTTAGAGCCCTTGTTATTTGCTGTGCGGGAGGTTCCCCAAGCCTCCACGGGGTTTTCCCCCTTCGAGCTTCTCTACGGCAGACAGCCCCGTGGGGTTTTGGATGTCGTTAGAGAGGCTTGGGAGGACGAGCCTTCAAACAGCAAAAATGAAATTCAATATATTCTGGACCTTAGAGCAAAACTCCACACACTGGGGCGGCTCTCTACGGAGCATTTGCTTAAGGCCCAGGATGACCAACGCCGGCGTTATGACAGGGGCACTAAACTACGCAAATTTTCACAGGGAGATAAAGTACTTGTACTGCTACCCACTTCCAGCTCTAAATTACTCGCCAAGTGGCAAGGGCCGTTTGTGGTCACACGACGAGTCAGCGATCTTGATTATGAGGTGGTTCGTTCGGATAGGGCTGGTTCACGTCAGATATATCACATCAATCTGCTGAAGCAGTGGAGGGAGCCGGAGGAGGTGATGCTGGCTACGCTGGTTACCAATGAGGATGACCTGGGGCCAGAGAGCTCTGGTCACCGGGGGCGATCATCTCTCGGCTAGCCAGCTCATCGATATCCGGCACCTTCAACGTGAGTTTTCTGACGTGTTCTCACCCCTGCCCGGTCGAACTAACTTGATTCAGCACCATATCGAGACCGAACCGGGCGTGGTCATTAGGACCCGGCCATATCGTCTGCCTGAACACAAGAAAAAAGTGATTCAGGAAGAATTGAGTAATATGCTGAAAATGGGTGTAGTAGAAGAATCCCACAGTGACTGGGCCAGCCCGATTGTCTTAGTGTAGTGATGTGATCGAGCAGCCAGCGTTAAGCATATTGTGGGTGGACCCTCTAATTGGGGTATTCGGGGTGTATAAAAGACTGCTCTGACCCCGTACTATGCGCGTCTGTGTCTTTTGGGAGTGACGTCATCTCCAGGGCGCCGTCAGAAAGGTAGGACCCGTTTGTGTGGTGCGGTTTGTTAGCGCTTTGAGTGGTATTAAAAATACTGTTTCGACTCTACGTACAGTGTGGCTCGGGGAGCATTTAAGTGAGACCTTGAAACATTAAGAAGGATTTGTGCACGCCATCAGTGGATGCGGTGGATTGCCACTTGCAGGTATATTTTCAGTAACTTCACTAGCTCTGGGGGTGGTGTATGTTTGTAAGGGGGTTTCAGTTTCACTTAATATGTGTTTTATTTCAGTGATACGGGAGTCAGGAGGGTTGCAGCAGGCTCATTCGTACCAGTTAGAATCAGCGTCGGGGGGGGAAAGTTTTCCTCTCTCTGTCTTTCTCCAGTCGCGGTCCATAGAGGCTGCGTCATCGCAGCGCCGCTAACGGGGAGACTGAACGCCGTGGGTGTGTGGCGTGCAAGTCGGCGCAACTGCAGTTTCGCTCCTTCCAGTGGCCGCCAGGCCAAACAAGAGATCTGAGATGAGTATAACCAAGTGATTTGAGTTGG
This sequence comes from Danio kyathit, assembly GCA_903798195.1. Lineage (NCBI taxonomy): Eukaryota > Metazoa > Chordata > Actinopteri > Cypriniformes > Danionidae > Danio > Danio kyathit. The sequence continues at coordinate 51,143,784 of LR812536.1, forward strand.
ATTGCTGTGACTTTCGTTTCTAACCAGAATAAACTGTGACCGGTTGTGACGTCGGGTTCAAAGACGCTGTTTAATTGAGGAGCTTTGCAGCATGAATACGGTTTAATTGTGACCATTTTTACCAGTCACCACTGTTGGGCTATATTTCACTTTTCTCTCTTTACATTGATGTATTTATTGATGTTACGCTGTACTTGAGTGATTTTTACTAGGTTTGCTATTTGTCCAATTCTTCAGAAAACGCTTCATGTGAGTCCTTTTATATGATTGTGTCTTGTGCATTTGGGGCTCTGACTTGTGAGTAGTAATTTGTGAACGGTCATCTATTGTTGTAAGCCCTTTTGTGTGTGCGCGTGTTTTATGAGTATTGTGTTTTGTGAGCATTGTGTACCGGTTTTATCTACTGTTTCTTCTTCTTCAGAATTGGGGCGTGCTGGCGTGGAAGACTTGCTGTGGTGTGGTGGTGGTATCTCTCGCCTGCTGTTCACAACTGGTGGTGTGGAGTGTGTGTGTGTGCCTCCAACACTTAAAACAAATCCAGTGCCTCCGGTTCTGGGGAGGAAGTACTAGTGAAACTCTCCTTTTAAATCTGTTGATACTGTTTGTACTATTTTATAACTAGACTTTATAATAAATGTGAATTCAGCTACTTTGTTGTCTGAAGTCTGATTGAGCCACAACGAATTTGCGTGTCCCAAACTGTTGCTGAACATTTATGTAGTGTGGGTCCCTGGCCACTAATTTTCAGGGTGGCGTAGTCGGTCATTCTTTTACCAAGCAGCTGTCTTAGCAGCCCCCCCAACGCCACATCTGGCGTAGCCGGCAGGATCGTGGCTCATTCAGACTCAGAAATTATTGTGTTTTTTTCTTTTCCTTTTTTTTAGTATTGTGGTGCTTGAATAACAGTGGTGACTGTGCAGAGGAATTGGTTTAGGTAAGTGCCCCATTGTAGCCTTTAGCTATGGAGAATGAATTACAGGAAATGAGGGAGTTGATAGCCCAGTTAAGGGCTGAAAACGAGAGACTGCAGCGGGACCGGCAGCCAGTTGAGCTGCCTGACCCCGGTGCAGCCTCTAGTGGTGCGTCACTGCCTGTTACGCCTCAGCCGGCCGATGCAGTTATTGGTGTTACTGAACGATTGGTGTTTATTCCAAGAGATCGACGCTGTCCAAAATTTAATGGCCGAACTGGTATTGGGGTTGAAGAGTGGGTTGACGAAGCGCATGCATGTATGCGTTTGCGTAACATGACGGTGGCCGATAAGGCTTTCTTTTTATTTGATCATCTTGAAGGGGAGGCCCGAGATGAAATAAAATATCGTTCAAGTGCTGATCGGAGTGATCCAGAAAAGATTGTTTCTGCGTTGCGCGAATTATACGGTTGTGCACAGTCTTATATTGTGCTTCAAGAAGCTTTTTATTCGCGTCGACAGCTGGAAGGAGAGACTTTATTGGAGTTCTCGCTGGCCCTGTTAAGCCTCTTTGAACGAGTTAAAAATAGGTCACCCCATGTTATTGCAAATGCGGACATTTTGGTAAGGGATCAATTTGTTGAATGCGTATTAGATAATTCCCTTCGCAGAGAGTTAAAACAGTTGATTCGACGTGAGCCTGCTGCAACGTTACTGAAAGTGCGGGGAGAAGCTATTCGTTGGGAACAAGAGGGGACACCAGGTGGCGCTAGAGGGCGTAGTCAGTCTGCTCCCCTGGTTAGTGGGATGCAGTTTGGTGTTCACGGGGGTTCTAGGGGCGTTGAGGGCGGACGTCAGGGGTCCGAATTGGGTGAACTGCGAGAAATTCTACGCCAGCAGCAAAAGCAGATCAATCGGCTTGCTGAAGCATTGGCCCATAATCAAGATCCTTCGTTTCGTGATCGTCCGTCTCGTCCCGATTCAGTGTTATGTCGACGATGTCAGCAACCGGGTCATTTTGCCCGTGAATGTAATGGAGAACGTCGCCCTAACCGCCCCTCATCCCGTCCGGTTGTTAGCTTCTCCTCGAGTGAGTCAAGGCCATTTTCGGGTGCTAATCAGTCGGGAAACTGATTCCCACTGGGCTGCAGAGCCACAGCTCGGGTGGGGGTATGCATGGCTCTCGTATTTTTAATGATGGTAAATCAATGTCTCATTTGGTCTCCTCGTGTCCACATTTTGTCGTTTCCATAGGGAGTGTTCCAGTGCCCTGCTTGATCGATACCGGCTCAATGGTATCGACCATTACAGAGAGCTGCTTCCGAACGAAGTTTGAGCCGTGGGGCCGGGATCGATTAAGGTCATGTCACTGGTTGCAGCTTCGTGCAGCCAATGGGCTGGACATTCCTTATGTGGGGTACGTAGAACTGGATGTTGAACTATGCGGGCGGGTCATACCTGGGTGCGGAATACTGGTGGTCCGTGACCCTCCATGTGGTAGTTCTAGTGCCCCTGGCATTATAGGTATGAATGTGCTCAGACGCTGCTATCGTGAGCTTTTTGGGCAGTATGGGTCCACCTTATTTGAGCTGCCCCAAGTGACACAAGATTCTGAATTGTCTCTGGCCTTTCAAGCTTGTCAGCGAATCGATGAAGTCTTGAATCAGGGAGGCAATGTTAAAGTTCGAGGGCGCAAGGTGTGTCGTGTTCCAGGCGGCACCTTGAAATTTGTAACTGCAACGTGCTCCGCAGCTTTTACAGGTAAGACAGTGTTGTTTGAGCCCTTGGAAACTGGGCTGCCTGCTGGCCTATTAGCTTCCCCGTCACTTGTAACTGTGGTCGGTGGTACTGTTCAGGTCCCCGTTGTAAATGTCGGTGTTCTTGACGTAGTATTGTATTCTACAACCATTATTGGTAAGCTGCGAGAAGTGTACTTAGTGGATTCGCCTGCGGGCCTGACCGAGGTTGCATCTGTGGAGGCCCTAGTGGCTGCACAGGTTGGTGCGACAGCATCAGTGTCAGAACGGATTGAGGCTATTGAACTGGGGGGGGCTAGCAGAGGAAGAGCAGGGACAGGTGAGGGCCCTGCTACAGCGATTTCAAAATGTGTTCTCTGCTGGTGAGGGAGATGTGGGTTGCACTAACCTTTTGTCTCATGAAATCCCTTTAGTTGACGATACTCCAGTCCGACAACGCTACAGACGAATTCCACCATCCGAGTATGAGTTGGTAAAGACTCATATTAGCCAGCTTTTGGATTCCCAAGTGATCCGGGAAAGCTGTAGTCCGTATGCCTCCCCAGTGGTTTTGGTAAGAAAAAAGGACGGTAGTTTACGCATGTGCGTGGACTACCGTCAGCTTAATTCTAAGACTCGAAAGGATGCCTTTCCACTACCTCGAATTGAAGAGACATTGGACTCTTTGACAGGCGCACGCTGGTTTACCACTTTAGATTTGGCCAGCGGTTATAATCAAGTCCCTGTTGCGGAGGCCGATCGTCCCAAAACTGCCTTTTGTACACCTTTTGGCTTATTCGAGTGGAATCGTATGCCCTTTGGACTTTGTAATGCGCCGAGCACATTTCAACGCTTGATGGAGCGGCTTTTAGGCGACCAGCGACATCAGTCAGTTTTGTTGTATCTTGATGATATAATTGTCTTTTCTTCCTCTGTACGGCAGCACCTACAGAGGCTGGAGATGGTGCTGGGTCGCCTACAGGCCGCAGGCCTCAAGGTCAATTTGGAGAAATGTGCATTTTTCGGGGAAGAGGTAAGGTATCTCGGGCATGTAATATCATCACAGGGGGTGGCTACGGACCCAAGTAAGGTTGCGGCTGTGGTTCAGTGGCCCTGTCCAAAGACTGTGCCAGAGCTGCGTACTTTTCTGGGGTTCGTTAGTTATTATAGGCGTTTTGTTGAAGGGTTTGCTAAACTCGCAGCCCCACTGCATCAAGTAGTGGCAAAACTAACTAAGGGTAAAAGGGGACGGGTTAGCCAGGAATTGGGAGCCGCGTGGTCTGAACAATGCAAGCAAGCGTTTCACACCCTCATACAGAAGCTTACCACAGCACCGGTTTTAGCATATGCCGATTTCACGAAGTCATTCATCTTAGAGGTGGATGCAAGCCATTTGGGATTGGGTGCAGTACTTTCCCAAGTGGTCGACGGCAAAGTGAGGCCAGTGGCTTATGCAAGCCGGACACTTCGACCAGCAGAGCGTAATACCGCCACCTATAGTTCGATGCGACTTGAATTTTTGGCTCTAAAGTGGGCGATGACCGAAAAGTTTCGGGAGTATTTGTTAGGACACCACTGCATCGTGCGTACTGATAACAACCCACTGAGTCATTTGGCTACCGCCAAACTTGGGGCTACTGAGCAGAGGTGGGCTGCAGAATTGGCAGCCTTTAATTTTGAGATTCAGTATCGGTCAGGACGGTCAAATCAAAATGCAGACGCCCTTTCACGCTTGCATCCGGTAGGGAAGTTCAGTTATGGGAATGGTCCTTTTGGGGCAGTAGTTCCGGAGTTGTTGAAGCGTGTGGGGGGTGAGAGTCCCACAGAAGCTACTACGTTAAATGCAGTGCAGGTCATGCCGAGTCGCTCTGTGTCTGAACTTGTTTCTCTACAAGAAGCAGACCCTACCATCAGTGCAGCCCTTCGGTTTTGGTATAATGGAACTTATCCAGGGCCCCAAGACCGTCGGACATTACCCAGGTTAGTGTTGACGTTACTCCGACAGTGGGACCGTCTCGTAGATTTAGAGGGCCTCCTTTTTCGTCAAGTCCATCGTTCTGATGGGGGGGAAGAGGTGTTCCAATTGGTGCTGCCGGCTGCATTGCACAATGAAGTGTTGACACAACTGCACCAGCATCATGGACATCAGGGTATTGAGCGCACACTTGAGTTAGTCCGGCAACGTTGTTATTGGCCAGGCATGTCTGATGATGTAGCCCGTTGGGTGCAGGAGTGTGAGCGGTGTCAGCAGGCTAAAGCAGCTGCACCAGGTGCTAGGAGCTTCATGGGACATTTACTTGCTTCCTGTCCAAATGAGATAGTTGCGCTCGACTTTACCGTTCTGGAGCGCTCTCAGTCAGGGCAGGAGAACGTGTTGATAATCACAGATGTCTTTAGTAAATTTACTGTGGCAGTCCCTACTAGAGACCAACAAGCAGAGACCGTTGCCCGTGTCCTGGTGGAGGAGTGGTTCTTTAAGTTCGGGGTGCCAGGTCGGATCCATTCGGACCAGGGCCGTAATTTTGAATCTCACTTAATCCAGCAGTTGTGTGGCTTATACCAGGTAGCCAAATCTCGCACAACTCCGTACCATCCCGCTGGTAACGGCCAGTGCGAACGGTTCAATAGAACCTTACACAATTTGTTGCGAACTCTGCCTATTGAGAGGAAGAGAGATTGGGCTTCCTGCCTGGCCCAGGTCCTCTTCTGTTATAACACCACTCCCCACCAGGCCACCGGCGAGTCTCCGTATTTCCTGATGTTCGGGCAAGAGCCTCGTCTGCCGGTGGACTTTCTACTTGGCCGGGTTCCGGAGCCGAGGGCTGGTAACGTTCATCGCTGGGTGGAAGAACATCAAGCTCGATTGCAGGTAGCATTTGATGGTGCCCGAGAACGGCTGCAAGCGGCCGCTCGGTCAAGAAGGGACAGGCATGATCAGCGAGTTAGGGAACAGCCGTTTGGTGAGGGCCAGTTGGTCTACTTGCGGGACCTTGGGATCCCCGGCCGTCATAAGATCCACGACCTATGGAGTCCCATTATATATCAGGTGGTTAGGGCCCCTCAGGCTGGTGGATCTGTGTATACAGTGGCTCCTGTACATGATTTGAGTAAGGTACGTCAGGTACATCGAGCATTGTTAAAGCTTCGTATTCAAGTAGAGCCAGCCCAAGTTGAACCCTTAGAGATCCAACCTGAGCCTCCGGTAGTAGAAGACGAGCTTGAGGAGGGAGACCTGGCTTGTGTGGTGTCTGAGACCCTGCCAGTAGTCCAGGGGAGCTTGGATGGAGGCAGGGGTCCTGTTACTACACTAACTGTGGAGGCTGAGGATTGTTTGGCGGAAGTGGACCACGAAGGGGCAGACCCTCAAGTGGAGTTGGCGCTTATCCCTTCTAGGTCACCTAGTTCATCTGGGGTGGTCTTAAGACGAACGAGCCGATTAGGGGCAGGTCAGCATTCCAATGTGCATCATTTACCACGAGCTGTGGGTGCAGGTGTTGGTCTGCCCCCTGATTCATCTGCCGTGGAAATGAATGCTGTGGAAGTCTGGTTTAGGCCTTGGGACTAGTGACCATTCAGAATCTTGATCCATCGTCGGGACTACGATGCTTAATGGAGGGATGGATTGTAGTGATGTGATCGAGCAGCCAGCGTTGAGCATATTGTGGGTGGACCCTCTAATTGGGGTATTCGGGGTGTATAAAAGACTGCTCTGACCCCGTACTATGCGCGTCTGTGTCTTTTGGGAGTGACGTCATCTCCAGGGCGCCGTCAGAAAGGTAGGACCCGTTTGTGTGGTTGCGGTTTGTTAGCGCTTTGAGTGGTATTAAAAATACTGTTTCGACTCTACGTACAGTGTGGCTCGGGGAGCATTTAAGTGAGACCTTGAAACATTAAGAAGGATTTGTGCACGCCATCAGTGGATGCGGTGGATTGCCACTTGCAGGTATATTTTCAGTAACTTCACTAGCTCTGGGGGTGGTGTATGTTTGTAAGGGGGTTTCAGTTTCACTTAATATGTGTTTTATTTCAGTGATACGGGAGTCAGGAGGGTTGCAGCAGGCTCATTCGTACCAGTTAGAATCAGCGTCGGGGGGGGAAAGTTTTCCTCTCTCTGTCTTTCTCCAGTCGCGGTCCATAGAGGCTGCGTCATCGCAGCGCCGCTAACGGGAGACTGAACGCCGTGGGTGTGTGGCGTGCAAGTCGGCGCAACTGCAGTTTCGCTCCTTCCAGTGGCCGCCAGGCCAAACAAGAGATCTGAGATGAGTATAACCAAGTGATTTGAGTTGGATTGCTGTGACTTTCGTTTCTAACCAGAATAAACTGTGACCGGTTTGTGACGTCGGGTTCAAAGACGCTGTTTAATTGAGGAGCTTTGCAGCATGAATACGGTTTAATTGTGACCATTTTTACCAGTCACCACTGTTGGGCTATATTTCACTTTTCTCTCTTTACATTGATGTATTTATTGATGTTACGCTGTACTTGAGTGATTTTTACTAGGTTTGCTATTTGTCCAATTCTTCAGAAAACGCTTCATGTGAGTCCTTTTATATGATTGTGTCTTGTGCATTTGGGGCTCTGACTTGTGAGTAGTAATTTGTGAACGGTCATCTATTGTTGTAAGCCCTTTTGTGTGTGCGCGTGTTTTATGAGTATTGTGTTTTGTGAGCATTGTGTACCGGTTTTATCTACTGTTTCTTCTTCTTCAGAATTGGGGCGTGCTGGCGTGGAAGACTTGCTGTGGTGTGGTGGTGGTATCTCTCGCCTGCTGTTCACAACTGGTGGTGTGGAGTGTGTGTGTGTGCCTCCAACACTTAAAACAAATCCAGTGCCTCCGGTTCTGGGGAGGAAGTACTAGTGAAACTCTCCTTTTAAATCTGTTGATACTGTTTGTACTATTTTATAACTAGACTTTATAATAAATGTGAATTCAGCTACTTTGTTGTCTGAAGTCTGATTGAGCCACAACGAATTTGCGTGTCCCAAACTGTTGCTGAACATTTATGTAGTGTGGGTCCCTGGCCACTAATTTTCAGGGTGGCGTAGTCGGTCATTCTTTTACCAAGCAGCTGTCTTAGCAGCCCCCCCAACGCCACATCAGTACCCAAGACTGACGGCTCGGTCGGGTTCTGTGTGGATTACAGAAAAGTAAACGCTGTGTCGAAATTCGACGCATATCCAATGCCGCGTATTGACGAGTTGCTCGACCGGTTAGGTGCTGCTCGATATTACTCGACATTGGATTTGACAAAGGGATATTGGCAGATCCTCTTAACTGCAATATCCCGCGAAAAAACAGCCTTCACGACGCCGTTTGGATTACACCAATTTGTGACCCTTCCGTTCGGGCTGTTCGGGGCACCGGCCACGTTTCAGCGTCTGATGGACAAAATACTCGGCCCTCATTCAGCATACAGCATTTTCAGTAATGATTGGCAGCGGCATATGCAACATCTGAGGGCGGTATTGTCAGCGCTGAGACGGGCTGGGCTCACGGCCAACCCGAAGAAGTGCGCAATTGGGCGAGTGGAGGTAAGGTATCTGGGCTTCCACTTAGGTCATGGGCAGGTGCAGCCCCAAATTGATAAGACTGCAGCAATTGCAACCTGTCCAAGACCTAAGACCAAAAAGGAGGTGAGACAGTTTTTGGGACTGGCAGGATATTATAGGCGTTTTGTTCCTAATTATTCGGCCCTCGTCAGCTCACTGACTGATCTCACTAAAAAGGAGGAACCGGATACCGTCCAATGGTCGGAGCAGTGCCAACAGGCCTTCTCAAAGGTAAAGTCTATACTTTGCGGGGGGCCGCTATTGCACGCTCCTGACTTTGCTCTCCCCTTTATTTTACAGACGGATGCGTCCGATCGGGGTCTGGGGGCGGTTCTCTCCCAGGAGGTGGCTGGAGGGGAACGGCCGGTGCTGTACATTAGCCGCAAACTCAGTAAGAGTGAGGCTAAGTACAGCACCATAGAGAAGGAATGCCTGGCAATAAGGTGGGCCGTTCTCACTCTTCGCTATTACCTCCTGGGCAGGGAATTCGTCCTCTGTTCAGATCATGCTCCTCTCCAGTGGCTCCACCGCATGAAGGATACCAACGCGCGGATCACCCGTTGGTATCTAGCGTTACAGCCTTTTAAATTCAAGGTGGTCCACAGGCCGGGTGCACAAATGGCTGTAGCCGACTTCCTCTCCAGGGCGGGGGGGGGAAGGGCTGCAGGCCGGACGGCTCCCCGGCCTGAGGCGGGCGGTGGGGGTATGTGGAGAGGTAAGCATGATCGAACACCCAATAAGGGGGGAGAGCATGCTCAGAGCCCGGCGGCTAATCAGCAGACCAATCAGAAATAATAAATAACACCTGGTTATTATAGTGATTGGGCTAGAGAGACACCCTTCTTAAGGAGAAGAGAAGGAGCAGTCGGGAGAGGAGAGAGCACCCACACACACACATCAGAGGGCTTGAGTGTGTGCATTTAAAAATAAAAAGAGCATTTGTTTACCTTATATCGCCGACCCTGTCTTCTTCTTCCCTCACAACAACGAACTTTACTACAGTCAAGCTGTAACATCATTAGACGTTGATATTTGGTTGGTTTTAGGTTGCGTTGGAAAGTGACTAAAATCCAGCGTCTGATAGACGTCATAGTGCTAATGTCCACACAACGTCAAGCTGTAACATCATAAGAGGTTGATATTTGGTTGTTTTTAGGTTATGTTGGAAAGTGACTAAAATCCAACGTCTGATAGACGTCATAGTGCTAATGTCCACACAACGTCAAGCTGTAACATCATAAGAGGTTGATATTTGGTTGTTTTTAGGTTATGTTGGAAAGTGACTAAAATCCAACGTCTGATAGACGTCATAGTGCTAATGTCCACACAACGTCAAGCTGTAACATCATTAGACGTTGATATTTGGTTGTTTTTAGGTTGTGTTGGAAAGTGACTAAAATCCAACATCTGATAGACGTCATAGTGCTAATGTTTACACAACGTCAAGCTGTAACATCATTAGACGTTGATATTTGGTTGTTTTTAGGTTGTGTTGGAAAGTGACTGAAATCCAACGTCTGATAGACGTCATAGTGCTAATGTTTACACAACGTCAAGCTGTAACATCATTAGACATTGATATTTGGTTGTTTTTAGGTCCGGCGTTGGACACTGGCGTCAATCTGCCGTTGGGTTTTGACGTCAACCTGATTTTCATTTCCACCCAAAATGCAACGGCCCACGAAGCTGGGGTACAACAGCAATGCTTCATTAGTATGCAAGGCATATCACACTCAAGAGAAGAAGTTTAGTTAATATATCACCTTTAAGCAAATATATCACCTTTAAGCAATACAAATGCAATTGTTTAATGAAAAGAAAAGGGACAAAAATTATAAAAAATATACTCCTTTTTCCTAACAATTGCAAAAATGCTTTACTTACTTAGGGTTTTTGCCTTGTTTCTTACCCAAATATTAAAACATTCCAACACGATCATATGGCAATTCGTAACCTTTTGATTTAGTGGCAAATTTGTATGAATTTGTACGATCTCATTCATACAATTTAGTACGGTTTAGGGGTTAGTTGGGTTTAGGGGTGGGGTTGGGTTCCACGCCTTTTTTTAAAATCTTACATTTTCGTATGACTGAACTTATAATAATTTGTACGTATTAGCCACTAAACTGACAAAGCGTAAAATAGTTACGTTTCTTAGTGAAATCAGGCTGAAAAAAATTCTTAAAACAAGGAATATTTTTTAGACAATTAAAAAATGTCTTGTTTTCAGAAACAATATGTCAAAATTAAGTGACTTTTTTTTAAATTAAAATAAGCAAAATAATCAGCCAGTGGGGTATTTCAAAGAGAAAACAAGATTATTTTGCTTACCCCATTGGCAGATTATTTCACTTATTTGAAGGAAATATCACTTAATTTTGACTTATTATTTCTGAAAATAACAAAACTTTTTGCTTGACTAGAAAATAATTTAACAATTTGTAGTTATTTGGATTAGAACAAGAAAAAACACATTTTTTTTTTTTTTTTTTTTTTTTTGCAGTGTTGCGGTTATCAAGTTTTTATTTCTAAAAAGTTGAATGGTGAACCGCTTAGAAACCAGTTACTATTTTCCTAAACACGAGCACCAGCCAACAATAGATGTTCCAGCAGCTAAAGATACTATCTCTCACCAAGTAGCCTGTGTAATTTGCTGTCATAATTGTTTGCTGGTTTCATGCTAACCTTATCTTGTGTTTGGAACACGAGCGCACAAGAGGGGGAGAATGAAGATGAGGAACACTAGCAGCCTTCATGACCTCCTCATCATCACACCAGCTAAACTTCGCCACCAACGTGATTGTGTTTTGTTTTTGGAAAGAAAACACTACTTGTCAGCGTCCCACCAATTAAAACTCTGTCCCTCTATTGCTTGTTTCATTCTCCTCTGACTGCATCATGTTCTCCTCTGTCCTCCCTAGACTGTGTTTGTTTGCTTTGTTTCGACTGTTGAGATCAGATGCTGCAATGCGGGTTGACATCAAGACGTTAGTGAAGTCACCGATTCTGTGTTTATTGTGATTTGTTTGGAAGTAGCTTTGCAACTGCATGTCAACCAAACAGTATTAGTAGAGTATTGAGTAATTCCTAAATCACAATGCATGATTTTCTAAGTTGTCGGGCTGACATTTACATTTCAATATATTCATTTAGTAGATGCTTTTATCCAAAGCGACTTACAAGTTGCTGCAGGTGTTCACATTGTGCGATGGTTCACACTTTACTTTTTTAGTTCAGTCGTACGAAAACGTACGATTTTAAAAAAGAGGCGTGGCACCTAACCCCACCCCTAACCCCAACCGTCATTGGGTGATGAGCAAACCGTACTAATTTGTAAGAATTAGATTGTACGAATTAGCCACTAAATAAAAGAGTTACGAATTGTCGTGAGATTGCGTTGGACTGGAAGTCGTACTCTGTTTTGATATAGGCTACAGCTCAGACGCTCTGCAATGAAAGCAATGTTTGGTATTACTTTACTTGAAAGGGTGATTATGAGACTGTAATGAAACCTTTATAGCCTTACACATAATGTTAATGAGATTTTATGCATGTTTATAACAACTGTCATTAAGTGTAATTTGCTCAGTGGTGACATTTAAAATGCAAAGATGACATTGTTTATTATGATAACTTGACATTAATAATACATCACAATTAAATATGCTTATAAAAAGGGCAGGTTCTGTTGTGGGGTGTACACACTATAGAAGAGATTGCACATGATCGAGTGATGGACAAACTTGTCAGTATGATGAACCATGATAGTCATCCCCTTTTTGATACAGTCCAAGCGTGGGCAAGCTCATTTAGCTTAAGATTAATTCAGCCCCGGTGTTATAGGGAACGATACAGGAAGTCATTTTTACAAACAGTGATCAGATTAGAAAATAAGATAAGCAAAGGCATACTAGATAAATTATGCTGAATTGTAATAGCATTAATACTGAGGATATTGACTAGTGTCTACTCGTTGTTTGAAACTGAGGTGTGCAGTATGAATGTAATTTTCGAGAGTTCCCACTTATCTGATGATTGATTATAAAGCTTGTTTGGCATGCTGTCCCGGTGGAGAGCCCTGAGCTCATAAGATCCTCGAGCCCGTTTGCAAGGTGAGAAGGGAGTTTAAGCTCAGGTAGATCTCGAGAACTCCCCTGCTGTAGTAGCTAATGAACACATAGTGATTGCTCTTAAGATAACTACTTACTAGGAGCATGTGTATGGTGCCTATTTGGAAATTATTAACCCCCCTGAATTATTAGCCCCTCTGTTTATTTTTTCCCCAATTTCTGTTTAACAGAAGATTTTTTTCAACACATTTCTAAACATAATAGTTTTAATAACTCATTTCTAATAACTGATCTCTTTTATCTTTGCCATGATGACAGTAAATAATATTTTACTAGATATTTTCAAGACACTTCTATACAGCTTAAAGTGACATTTAAAGGCTTAACAAGGTTAATTATGTTAACTAGGCAGAACTGTTTTTATTCTAGCCGAAATAAAACAAGACTTTCTCCAGAAGAAAAAAATATTATCAGACACACTGTGAAAATTTCCTTGCTCTGTTAAACATAATTTGGGAAATATAAAAAAAAATAAATAAATAAAATAAAAGGGGGTTTAATAATTCTAATTGCAATTTTAAATATTTACATTTATACATTTGGCGGAAGTTTTATAAAAATTATTTGGAGTCTATTCAAGGTATTTTAACAATTTTACATTCAAAACATTTTAACAATACCCACGTTTCCTTGAATGGAACATTTTTTATCGTTTGCTTCATAAAAAAAACATAAAGACAGGTGCTGGTTGGTGTTTGTATATTAAAGCCACAAATGTAATGTCTATGAAGGGCTATAGTATGCAATTTCAGAAATTCAGGATGAACAGATACACTGTAAAAATATCCATAAATTAGCAGTTTTCTGTATTTTGTGATTCATGTTTTTATTTTTCTCTGTTTATTTATGCTTTTGAATTGCATTATGGGACCTTAATCTATCTTCCAACTACTTCTAACCTTAAAAAGTTTGAAAAAGTGACTTTTATGAACATTTTTAACAGTTTAAAGTGATATATAGTCTAGGTTGGTGTTGTATATTACAAACTGCCAGTGCATTTACAATGTACTGTCATTGCCAGTACAGACCTATTCCTCTCTATATTATGTATTATTCATTATATTATTTCAAGCTACTTCAATGTCAATAAAAGTCACTTTGTTAAACCGTTGAATATTCAACATCAAAAGTTGACAGAGCAGAGATCAACGTCCCAAAATCCAATTCACAACCACAAATAAACACTTGTGAATAACAAAATACAGAAACTGAACTGCTGCATTATACCCAAGGGAAGCATTATCTACAAATATAAGCATACGCTAACAATATCTTTGAGGAATGATCACGCTACTGCTACGTACACCAGGTGACCTGTAAATGCAAAGAAAACAAATGTTTCCATTGGAAGGGGGATCATCAAATAAAGCGCTACCATAGATTTTGTTTGAAAAATGGGCAGAGGCGGCAGATGGATTCTTTTTGTTCATGTGTTTGCATATTCACCTGCATTAGCCATCTGTAGGAAAATGAGATGGGATGAATTGAAGTACAGGACACCCCTGGCTTATGTTTCACACAGTGATTTAAGTCTTTGTAATTATTTCTGAAATAAACAATAGTTGAGCCAAACGACTAAACAAACTCCTAGACAAAAAGTGATAAAACAATATTCCCCTCATGATTTTCCACTCTGTGCCGTCAAATACTTTCATGAAGGGTTTCCCAGTCCCAAAGGAGGATTTCATTTCTCATGTGATGTTTTTAAAAGGTCAGGAAACTTACAAGACATTTCAGTTGAGTCAGTGACATTTTAGCTCTTTGACTGTAGACTAGAATTGGGCAAAAAAAAAAAAAATGTATTCAAAATCCTAATTTTGTACCTTTTTACTTTTAGTTTGGAATGCTACACATATGGAAGGTTATTGTAGTTTCACATTTTTGAATGATTTTTTATTTCAATACTATTTCAGTTTAGCTTAATGGTTTTGTCAGTTTTAGTTTAGTTTTTATTTGGTGGACTCATTTCTATTTCACTTTTAACCACTTACTTTCAGTTTTGGCTTTAGCAGTTCTAGTTTCACATAGTTAACAGAACATGTCCAGTGTCAACCGGTGTTTGCAAAGTTTACATTAACTCTTGTACAGATGTTGTAGTGATAAAAAAACAAATAATTGGTAACACTTCAAAATAATGGGCCATTAATTAATGTATTTACTAACATACACAAACAATTAGTAATACATTAATTACTGTATTTATTCATCTTCATTAGCATTAGTTAATGTGCTTTAAGTTAAATAAAGTTAGTTCATGTTAACTCACAGTTCATTAACTAATGTTAACAAGCACAACTTTGGATTTTATTAATCCATTAGTTATGTTGAACTATGATTAGTAAAAGCTTTATAAGATTATTTATGCTTACTTAATGATAGTAAATACATTAATTAATGGATTATTATTCTAAACTGTTACCAAATAACTACAGTATATTTACATACGGTTTGCACAAAAACAACCAAAATTACAACTAAAATGAAAAACAAAAAAAGTTAAAATTGTGTAAGTAGTTTTTTTTTATTCAAGTAGTTTTTGCACTTAATTGTTTTGTTCAATCAACTTAAATTTGCAAAAACAATTAAGTTAACTTAATCGATTTGTGTTGGGACAACATAAAGGGATTGTGTACAACCCTGCATTTTTTGGCAAATTATTATTATTATTATTATTATTTTGTTTGTCTTTAAAAGTTCCATCAACAGGTGTTTCTCTAAACTGTTTGTGTAAAACTGTCAGTTTTTAGGCCACAAAAGGAGCATTTGTATTGCTTCTGAAAACGCTAATTCTTATTTTATTTCAGCTTTTAGTGACTGTTGTTAGTTTCAGTTAGTTTTGGTTTTTAATTCATTGAAAATTTTTTTCTTTTTTCAATATTTAAAATTAACATTTTTTGATGAATAGTTTTAGTTTCATAAAATAACTTTGCATTTACTTTGTCATCTGCCAGAAAAGCTTTAGAGGTTTTTTACAGCTGGTTGCACTAAATACACCAAAAAAAAATTATAATAAATAAATCAATACCTCTAAAGAAAAGGAAGAAGGCAGCATTCTCTTGTAGACATTTCAACAAAACCAATCATAAGGTTTTAAATATGGATATTTTTCTTACAAAAACTAATTAGTTCACTACAAAAGACCTTTATTCACCCCTGAAGCTGTGTGAGGTACTTTTTTATTATGCATGGATGTGCTTTATTAGACTTGTTTTGGACTGTTAAAGAAATAAAAAATACACCTTTCCGTTTTCATTGTAGAGCTGGAAAAGCACAGAATATTTATTAAAACAACAGATTTGACTAAAAGAAGAAAGTCTCATACACCTAAGATGCCTTGAAGATGAGTAAACAGCAAGAAAGATGTTTTATCAAAGTAGTTTTTATGAGTTTAATAAACACTAACAATAGAGTATGTACTGTATGATTCAATTATTTCACATTTATTTTTTGCATATTAAACATCTTCCTTTGTGTCTAATAGGGTGAAGGACATTATGACATCATTTTCATTTTTGGGTGCACTGTTATGCTGTGTTCACACCAGACGCAGCATGCGCAGATAAATCGTGCTATTCGCGCGTAAATAGACGCGTGAACATTTTAAGTTTACTTGCTTCATTCGCACGTCAAATCCGATTCATTCACGCGTGAAATTCACTTCACAATAGACGCGGATTCGTGTCATGGTCAGAGCTTCTGTCTGCTTGGTGACTCTAGCTTTGTTGCAAATGGCTAACATGGATTTTATTGAGAGACTAGTAAATAACTGAAAAATTACCGGAATGACTTTACGTAATTTAAAAAAAAAGTGCTGTTCACACAGGCAAGAACGTTTCAGAATTTTTCCAGAAAACACCATTCACACATCTATTCCAAAATACCGGTAAATTCTGACATCATTAACCAGAAATGACCTCTAAACGGCTGCGCTTGTATTTGTAAACGTAGAAGGGGTCTGACTTTTGTTGATGGTTGATGGTGCATAATATGTGTGTGTGCTGGTACTCACCAGCTGCTTCATGTGCACACACGTCAAGCAACTGAAGCAGAGCTTGAAGGTAAACAAACAGCGGTTTATCATAAGCATTTTATCAATATTTTTTTCCACAGTTGCTATTAAGAAGGAACATAGATACGTTATCTGACTAACATCTAGCAGCTAAATGTGGAAAAAATATTCAAAGGCTTTTATTTTTATAAACAGCGCAGATGTAAATGCGTCTTTTCTTTAAATGCAATTTTCCTTCCTTGTTCACACAGAACAGCATTTCGACAATGTTACAACTTTTCTTTTCGGATAATTGCCGGAACGAATTTACCAGTATTTTTAAAAAGGGCCTGTTTACACATGATCTCTTTACCGGCAATTTTCCGGAAAGGTCTGTATGTGTAAAAGGGGCTAAGAACTGTGTTTATGTGCTTAATTAAGGCTGAAAACGATTCGTTGATTAGTTTGGAGCTGTGTCTGAGTCCACTAGATTCTTTCAGAGGTGCACCCAGATCTGTGAGTTCATAAACTCCTCCAGAAATTTAACCTGGATGATGGAAGCGTTCAGTGGTGCTTCCGACTGAGCCAAGCCCAGTTTGATCAACTGTTGTCCGGTGTCGGCAGGAGGATTTCCCCCGAGACACCAACAACAGGCGCTGTGTCATAAGCACACCCCTACAAGAGAAAGCTCCTGATTGTTTAACACATCATTCGTGCCACCCTTCGTGATTCAAGTTAAGTTAACTGCCCCTTTACAGTAACTTACTTGTAAATGTAACAGTAACAGAGTCCTACCGCAATTTCATTTTACATTAAAACAGCCTTACCGCTACTTCTTTTTATGGTAAAATGCCCTTTACCACGTGTTAATTTTACAGTTTGACAATTTTTACAGTACTTTTACTGTTATTTATTGACATTTTACACTAGTAGTACAAAACCTTTATTTTTAGTATTTACTATTGAATTTATTACATTCCAAACAAGTGACGAGATCATGTACAACAATATTTTTATTATTCATTGTTATTATATCCATTTTAAATATGGCATTGTAGGTCATTTTAAAACTTTTTTCTGTTATGATCACCAGCAATCTAACGGCTGCTGGTAAACACACAGTTCACTAAAGAAGTACAACTCTGACAGTATATGGACTACAAGTTCCAGTCATGCACCGCTCACATGCACCTGTTCCTCATTCCATTGATTTCATACACTCACGGCTGGGAGCTGCTCATGAACTGATTACATGTACTATATACACAGCACACACGCACACCTCTTGGCTGAGTCTTGTTATACTGTTTGTGAACATTACAATGTGGTTTCCTTGCCTTGCCTTCCGTGCTTTTAAACCTTCCTTTGTTTTGCAATCCGCCTGTTAAATGACCACGACTCTGGAATTGCCCGTATACATCTGTTTGCTCCTTTGTTGACTGTTGCTTGCCTGACCATTTTAAACATTTTGTCTTCAGCTACAGTAGCAGTACTTGATTCCTTTGATTACAGTAGAATACTGCAAATTCCTAATAGGCAGTAAATTACTGTAAAAGTTGTAATTACCCACAATACAGTACAAATTACAGTAGTGAACTCTAAAGAATGTATTTTACTGGGTGTTTTCCAGTAAATAAATGTAAAATTGCAGTAAAGTCTAACAGTGTGAACTATCCCGCAAAACTATATTTTAAATCACATTATTTCCATAATGTTCTTTTTCACAAGAGATGTTATCACACCTGTCCTATACCTGTCCAAACACATTTCAGCCCTGTAGTACCAAGTGAATATCCTTAAACCACAGTATATTTTACTACAAGTACAGTGGGTGCGAGTTTTGACCGATAATCTGGATAATAATGAATGCAGCGTGTCTCAGTTGGCGAACGATGAGCCCAGGGCGTTTCTCTACCCATAATCCACCTGTCATACCAGTCATTTATGAAGGCGACACAGACTGAGAACTGCTAATGACTGCTGTAGTGTCACAACATCACACTTAAATTCACCTGACAGGCTCGCATCTCTAAATTGGAGAAGTGGTACATGCAGCCGGAGGGGGAATAAGAGAGTGTGTGTGTGTGTGTGACTGACACAAGCTTGTCACAGTGTGTGTTTGTGTGTGTGTAGACATTATTAGAGGCTATTTTTGGTTTCTCATTGGTGTGTGTTTGTTGGTGTGTTTGTGTCTCTGGAGGGCTTGTTCTGGAATCACTGTAAATTTAATCAGCATTGTCAGCAGAGCCATTTAAATGACTGATGAAGGAAACTAAAGAGGGGGGGGGGGGGTCCTATTGTAAAAGTAATTCAGTTAGCCTCACTAGTATAACAAAACAAGCATGATGCTGAGTGAGTGTGTTGAAGTTTGTGTGTTTAGTTATATATGTGAGTGTACAACTAATAAATGTTCGCCAAATGTATTAAAATGGCAAAAACCAACATATAAATTATTATTTGGGAAGCTCACAATTGGGAAAAGTCTGTCTAATCAGTGTATCTATCATGTATTTTTGGATTATTCTTAGATGTCTATTCAATTTTCATTGACAGCCCAAATTTGGCCATGCTTTATCCAAGACGTTTATGATTAGATGTCTATAAGACAGTCTATTGGGATGTTTATTAGATGTCTATTCGTCTTTTAAACCTAAATAAAAATAATTCCTTGGTTATTATTATTATTATTACCATAGGTTTTCTTAAAATAATAATACACTCTCAGTAATAAAGGTACACAATCTGTTACTGGGTTGGTACCTTTTCAATAGGTTAAAAAATGTGTACTCATAGTGCCAACATAGGCTCATTCTGAAAATGTAGCGATACATTTCTGGAGGTCGCGAATTATGTAGCGAGAGGTATGTATGGCTGCATTTCGTCTTTAAAATGAACACTATGAGGTGATATGATGCCGTCCATTTTCCCTCTTACCAGTTGACCGCTTACTGTACCTCCGTATGGATGGCTTTCCAGTTTGTCCAGTTAGCTCACATGTTGGCGGACTTGAGACGCAGAGAGGAGTTGACCACAACGACGGGGTTTGAGTCTGGCGACGAACGGTTCCAGAAAGCAGGTAAAACAAAAAATAAAACTAAAAAAATAAACAAGTAAATAACAGGGTGAGAATGTGGTAAAATCTAAAAATGTAGTAAAAATCAGACGAGGGCTTTTCTTTTTCTGTATTGCTTTTTAAAACTGTCAGTTGGGTTTAGGAAAGTGGGTGGGTGGGTCCTTCGGTGCTTTTGAAAACACTATTGGTTGGGTTTAGGGAAGGAGGGTGGGTCAGTTGATCAGTCAGTCAGTCAGTCGACAGCAGATTTATGCAAGAACAGCAGGTGCGAATGACACTCGCGAGAGAAATTTGAGATCTGAAAAAGTGTACACAGCAGCCTCCGGTGGATTCGCGAAAACAAAAACTGCAAAAAAACGTAGCCCCTGGGACATATTTGGCGCTCTTCAGAAATGTATAAAGCGGTTTGTTTTCAGAATTAGTCTGGCTTGCATAGTACTTTAAAGGTACAAAAGTGAACCTTAAAGCTACAAAGGTTAACCCTAAAGGTACTAATGTCCACCTGTATGGTACAAATGTGTACCTTTTACTCAATTACCACCCCAATGACACATTGTGTATCTTTATTTCTGAGAGTGTGTAATTATTTTAACAAGAACTCAATCATCCAAACTGCTCGGTAACTAACATTCTTCAAAAATATCTTGGACTTTAGCCTTCCATCAATTCTTTCTTTTTTTATTTGGAAAGAAAACAAGAAAACACTTTGACTAATAAACTGTCTGAAAGATTTATCACTTACTGTATGCGGCACAGTGATTTTTATTTATATATGCTGCACGTATCAGAACATTATAATGGAGGCATCTGATGCTGATGGAGGAATCTGAGATTTACTCTCAAACTGCAAGTACTTTTCATCAACAAAATAGGAATCAGACTCATGACTAGCCCATACGCTAAACTATTTTTAAAGGTTCTATCAAAGTAGTCATAGAAGATTGTTACCATAATAATGACAATAACGCACATAAACAGTAGTAGCTGTTCTGTCCTCAGGCAATGTTAGCAGAACCGATGAAGGGATTTGCCTCATTGGTTGCAGCATTACTTGGAGAAACAGACTGAAATGTACTCATCGGTAGGGCCAGACAAAATCTGCGGATTTCTGCGGAATTATTTTGGGAGTCCCATAACTAAAACCTTAATATGTGAAATAAAAAATTATGTCTTTTTAACTTTTATTTAATGTTTAAAATGCAAATCCAATTAGATTCACTTTATTTGGTAAACAAAGCAAGTCTCTGATATAATATATCTACTAAAAGACAGAAAATATTACTTTACAAACTGCATTGTACATAAATCAGATGAACATTTTCATATTAGTCAATAATATTACTGTAATTATTTTTAAACTGAATAAATGTAGATTTACACACATTTACTCAAGTAAATAAACAGAATTAATGATGGGCTAAAAATCTGTGGAATTCTGCGGAAAATCCTGTGTGGGCCTACTCATCGGTTAACCCGGTTTAATCTCGGTTAAATTCCACAAAGGGAAACTTCAACATGAAATGCGCACATACAAATATCGTTTAGTACCGTTATCAGTAACTGTCACTTACCATGGAGGGATTCGCTCACGCACATATATCTGATAATCTAATAATCCACATCTTTTGCAAATATTTAAAAATGTAGCAAAAATACAGAATTGTCCTACTTGGTTACATCACTTCAGTTTTTGTTCTCGCACTCTGATTAGATGCTGAGAAACCAATCTGAGTTCTCTTTTCAGCTGAATCAGGCCAACTCGATCTGACATTTACCCGGTGAGAGGCAACATGTGGAACACACCAAACCAAATAGCCTGTCCGACAACCCGACAAAGCCCAATGGCCATCCACTGGCTAGCTTTGTCCTGTCTTTAACCCTTGTTTCCTGTAGGAGGGAACAGAGATGATATGTTGGAATCAACTAAAGGCTGATTTATACTTCTGCGTCAAGCGCACGCGTATGCTATGGTGCAGCCTACGCGTGGACGCATAGCCCCTCGCCGTGGCCATCTGGAACGTTGACGCGCACCTCTCAAAAAGTGTAATGCGTACGCATAGCGCAAGCTCTGTGATTGGTCGGTTTGGTAGTGGTGATGAGTGTGGGCGGAGGTGAGAGCCGCGCGCCCGATGCAGCGAGTGTTTACACGTGTGGAGTCCCGTGAAGGAGCTCCGGATGAAGACTGTTGTTTTGTGTTTACCTCATGATTAAAGTTGTTGCACGTTCTCCGGTTCCCGCCTCAAAATGAGCAAATTTGAGCCACTTGTACATTAAGGAAGTGTTCAGAAAAAACAAAACAGCAGCGAAGAAACTCGACACAGAGAAACATAAACACCTACTGCTAGCTAGCATTTCGGAAGTGTATTGCAGAAAAACAGAAACAGCGCGCAGAAGTATAAATACATGGATACGCGCGAGGCTTGCGCCGTGGGTCACACCGATCACTTGACGCAGAAGTATAAACCAGGCTTAAGGTTGTGCTTTTAATCTGGTGGCCAAGTCCGCCCAGTGGGCTGTGATGGTATTGCAGGTGAGCCGTCTGCTGCTATTACTCAAAATGACAATGAAATATATGTAAAAATGTCTAGTCATAATTTGATGTATAATAAATGAATGAGAAATAAATAATAAATTATTATTATGCATTCACGCTTTGAATTTGCCAGTTTAATAACAACCCGCTAATTTAAAACATGTTGTTGCTGTATACGTGGCTGGCAATAGGCCCAGTGCTCTGGTTCTTTTCTTGTTTTGACTGCTCGTCTGACCTAGACAACTGCACTTGGAAAAGATTTGATAGGTAAATGCGAGTGCGATAGTTACTATTGCAAAGTGTGGATTGTGGGTGCTTAAAATTGTCTATGGGATTTTCACAAAATGCATACATAAAAATAAACTAAAAAGGCAAATAAATTGTCATTTACCTAACTCACAGAAACAACAAGGACACCTTTCACTTGGGAAGTGATGAATCGCTGCACACGGGTGCTTGTTTCTGTATGTGTGCACGTCACGGCATCAGGTCAGTCATCACCATATAATTACAATACAGCAACATAGGCTCATTCTGAAAACTTAGCTCTATATTCATTTCTGGAGACCACGAATTATGTAACCAGGGCTACATATGGCTGCGGCTGCATTTCATCTTTAAAATGAACACTTGGGGGCTGTACGATGAAGGACTTGAGATGCAGAGAGGAGTTGACCACGACAACGAGGTTCGAGTCCGGTGAAGAATGGTTCCAGAAAGCATGTAAGACAAAAACAGAAGCTAAAAAAAATTAAATAAGCAAGTAAATAACAGGGTGAGAATGTGATAAAATCTGAAAGCGTGGTAAAACCAGGCGAGGGCTTTTCTTTTTCTGGATTGCTTTCTGAAATACTGAGGTTGCGTTTGGGGAAGGGGGTGGGCGGGTCAGTCGTTGCTTTTTTAAAATGCTAATTGTTGGGTTTAGGGAAGGAGGAAGGTGGGGGATCGGTCGGTTGGTCAGTCAGAAAGTCAGTCAGTTGACAGCAGCCTGGATTTACGTGAGAACAGCAGGCGTGAATGGCACTCTCGAGAGATATTTGAGATCTCAAAAAGTGTACACAGTGGTCTCTGGTGGATTTGCAAAAAAAAAAAACTCAAAAAAAAAAAAAACAATCTCTCCTGGGACACATTTTGCTGTCTCCACAAATGTGTACATCGGTACGTAATCAGAATGACCCTGGCATGAATTACAGTCAATAAGGTCACATTTGTATTTGCTTAAATCTAACACAAATGTTACGTGGGAAAAGGGCAAAACTTCAGTATTGCAGAAAAATCTGTCTCGAGCAATTTCTAGTCCGAACGTGTTCTATCTGTTCCCTGATTGCTACATTGATGGTCTACGTAGATATTTATTTTCCCTTTTCCAAAAAAGTGTCTCTCTGGGCTTGGTGACCTGTTTTGTTCATTTCATGTTTATTCAAATTATTGGCAGTATTCAATAAGACAGTTAGCAGTTTGGGATCTGAGTAAGTTACCAACCGGCCACAAAAAGCAGGTTCATTTAAAAATTGCGGTGGGCCACAGGAACATACTTGCTTGGGCCACGAAAATTAAACAAGGTTAGGAACCACTGCCTCATTTGTTCTGACATGACTCAGAGAGACCGATTGAAAGGTTACTTTGGGTGTCAAAATATGCTTGGGCACAGTTCAGCTCAAATGATCTGTATGAGTACACCTTTATTTATGTAGTATAGTAATAGGTCAGACAAGAAATGTGGTTAGATGAAGCTGATAAGAAAAACTAGCAAAACCAAACTAGAAGCAGGTGTGCATAGTTATTAGTAACCGTGACAATAAATGATAAGCAGGAAAACAGGAATAAAACAAAGTAGAAAATGGAAAGGAAATTCAAACCAAAGACTACTGCTACTTCTTGGACACCCATTATGGCCTAGATATATCTAGATATATTTGTGTGTTTTGTTTATTTTGGTCTCGACAGCTGTAGTATCTCTTTTTGAGTGAGTGGAAAGGGCAAAAATGGAATAGGTAAACAAAATCGAACTGAGCTTGTTTATCTTGGCCACACAGCGGACAAACCAAAAGATTTATTCATTAGCAAACTTCCCTGTTCAGTTCTGTTTTTTTTTTTTTTTACCCATGAGACCAAACCTAAATACTCTAATGTCAGAGTACATAAGCTAGTTTAGCCCAAACAGTTTTTAATAACATGCAGATTTATTAAAGTGTGCAGGTTTTGTACCCAGAAGTGAGCTAAACCTGACTAAACCTCAATTTTGGCACATTCTCATTCAAGAATGTTGTAAAAATAAAATAAATAAAGCGTCTTGTGTTTGTGTTTGTGTGTGTGTGTGTGTGTGTGTGTGTGTGTGTGTGTGTGTGTGTGTGTGTGTGTGTATGTGTGTGTGTGTGTGTGTTTGTGCAGAGAAAGAGTGCATCAGATCACATGCAAGATCTCACTGTGTTTAATTTAATCTTGGTGTGGAAAGTATCGTCTGCCAGTGATTAAGTTTATTACAGTTTACATTTGCAAGTGTTTATATCCTCACCCACCACTGCTGAATTCAGTTATAAATAAGCCCTTACATATACATATACATGATGTTTTACAGCTGTTGGCACACTTAAGTTTGAAATAAAAGTCCTGTCATCATTTACTCACCCTGTTTTTATTATTATTAGAAAAACAAACATTGCAAATGGTGTACATAAAAACATAATATGTTGTGCCTCACTTGAATGCGTGTTATTTACAAATAGATGAACATTTATTATAGTTTAAACTTATATTAATTAGAATAATTTACACATTCTAACTATATCAATATGAACACACTGTACCTGACAAAAGTCTTGTCATTGATCCCAGATGTAAGAGCAAAAAAATAATAACTTGACTTTTAGTTGATCATTTGGAAAAGTGGCAGAAGGTAGATTTTTTCCAATGAATCATTTGTTGAACTGCATCTCAATCATCACACATACTGCAGAAGACCTACTGGACCCCACATGGACCCAAGATTCTCACAAAAATCAGTCAAGTTTGGTGAAGGAAAAATCATGGTTTGGGGTTACATTCAGTATGAGACGTGCGAGAGATCTGCAGAGTGGATGGCAACATCAACAGCCTGAGGTATCAAGACATTTGTGCTGCCCATTACATTACAAACCACAGGAGAGATCAAATTCTTCAGCAGGATAGCGCTCCTTCTCATACTTCAGCCTCCATATCAAAGTTCCTGAAAGCAAAGAAGGTCAATGTGCTCCAGGATTGGCCAGCCCAGTCACCAGACATGAACATTATTGAGCATGTCTGGGGTAAGATGAAGGAGGCGGCATTGAAGATGAATCCAAAGAATCTTGATGAACTCCGGGAGTCCTGCAAGAACGCTTTCTTTGTCCTTGGAGATGACTTTATTTTAAGTTATTTGAGTCATTGCAGAGATGTATGGATGCAGTCGTCTAAGGTCATGGGAGTCATACATGATATTATTTTTCCACTGCACCATGACTTTATATTCTATACTGTACATTATTTCTGTTAAGTGACAAGATGTTTGTCTAAGCAAAGTCAGACCATAATGTCCTAATAAAATAATTAAAAATCATGGCATGATCATATTTTATTTAGGTAAAATAAGCGTAATCTAGAGGCCTTTGCCTTTCATGAGAGCCACTTCTGATACCAAATGATCAACTAGAAGTCAAGTTATTATTTGTTGTTCCTAAAACTCGGATAGGCGACAAGACTTTTGTCAGGTAGTGTAAGTGCTTATCTGCAACTGTTACCTTAAATGAGCATTTTTTTAAAACAAATCTGATGTGACCTAACAACACACAGTATTGATATTAATTTATGTATTTAGGATTTAAATAAGTAAACAAGTACACGCACACATACACTAATACAATAAATACATTTTTGGTTGTCTTTATAACGATTTTTACATTTCTGTTGTATTTAAAATGCAAAACATTTATATTATAATGCTGGGATGGCATTAGACAGGGTTCCCCCGGGTCCTTAAAAAGTCTTAAAATGTCTTAAATTAAAATCTGGGAAATTATGGTCTTAAATTGTCTTAAATTTACCATAAAGTTGCTGTAGGTATTACATTTTCAGCCAGTGTGCTTAATGACGGAAGCACAGTGGTCCACCGTAAAACAGCTAATATTTGATCAATTTAGTATGTGTGAAACAGGAGTGAAATGACAGTGTGCGTGATTTATTAGCTTATTACGGTAGGTCAGCTACAGACGCTGACGTCAGTCTGCACCTGCGTGCTGCCATAATTACGTGGTTGTCGAGGTGAGGTGACCATGGGGCTCAATGCCATCGAGTCGCACATGAAAGGAGAAAAGCGCCAGTGGTACGTTGCAGCAGCTGGCGCGTCCATAAAGGTGACCTAGGCGGCCGCCTTGGGTGGCAGAATAGTGAGCGAACCCCCCGGTCTTCACTTTCATCCGTGACACCCACCCCCTCCCTCCCAGTCCTCACTTTCATCCGCGACACCCACCCTCTCCCTCCCGGTCCTCACTTTCATCCGCAAACCGGTCACTTTCTATTTCACTTTCGGGTTGAGGGGGGCGTGATCGCCGTTTGCCTAGAGCGCCAGTTTAGCTTGCTCCGGCCCTGGCAGCAGCTAGTCATAGCGGGACCAGGTTAATCCTTGCGTTGTTTGCAGCTCGACCTAACGATGTTACTAGTTCAGACGCCACCTCACAGTTGGCTATAACAAGTTTCATTTTACCGCCAGACACCCAAAAGTCAGAGATACTGTGGGTTCTCCATACCAGGGGTTTTCAAACTTTTAGGACACCAAACCCCCCTCCCCCAAGTTTGGCCAATTTCACTCGCGCCCCCCTCTCCCCCGAGCCAAAATTATAATCCATGTGCAAACATTCACATATCAGTAAATGCTTTGAGATGATTTACTTCATATGCAAAGTATTTATTAAGACTGGTAATCCCGAAATAAAGATGTTATTCTCTATGTGCAACGATGGTGAAAGCAGTGTAGTTTATATATATATATATATATATATATATATATATATATATATATATATATATACACACACATATATATGTACTGTATATTTGAGGGGTGGCGTGCCCCAGTAGAGCTTTATGTCTAGCAACGCCCCTGTGTGAAACTCCAGAAAAAGATGTAGATGGCCTTGCAGAGAAGGCTGAGAATACAGCAGGAACCAAGATGGCAGAATTTATCACTAAATCTAATTCCAAGAGAAAAGATGCAAGGAAAAGAGAAGGGAGTTGGTGGACC
This sequence comes from Danio kyathit, assembly GCA_903798195.1. NCBI lineage: Eukaryota > Metazoa > Chordata > Actinopteri > Cypriniformes > Danionidae > Danio > Danio kyathit. The sequence goes on from LR812536.1 coordinate 51,170,958, forward strand.
CAGATCATGAAATTAAGAAGAGAGATGCCACATGTCTTGAGGAGAATTTGGGATGTTACAAAACAAAGGGTTTCTCTCATTAAAAGTCATGTAATAACATTTGTGTTTTCCAACAATTATGTAGATTATTTGTCAACATTTTGGCTTGTGAAAGGCTGTTTTGAGGACTTTATTATTGAGCTTATTTTCAGTATTTTATTCTATATAGTTCCTTTATACAAGGCATTGTGTTGTTTAGTGTAATCCAATTTATCTATGTTACGTTGGCTCTGTTCTACATCACAAAGGAACAAAAAAAAGAAAAAGGTCTCAAAGAAAAGTATTTTTACTTTTTTTTTTTTAACTTACCGAGTTTACACATTGCACATAATTGATACCAAATGGAAAACTTTCAAGTTTTGATTTCCATTGTAGGAGGCAATAAATTGAGTAACCTATTCCAAAAAAATTATGAAATTTTTGGGTCTTAAATTATATTTGTTGAGGTCTTAAAAAGGCTGGGGGTGGTGGTGTTGCCCCGACGCGAAATCTCTTGTCAATTATACTGTACGTATTGTGTTTTTTGGTGTTAATAAAAACATAGTCAGAAAAGTGTCTCTTTAAAGTACAGTTAAGTACCTTTTCAGTTCACAGGAACTGAATTCAATCCTGGTTGGCTCTGATCAGTAGGAGGACAGTTCATGTCAACACAGGCTCTTTATGGAGACGTACCCCTGTATACATTTCTGGAGAGCGCGAAATACATCCCAGGAGGTACGTTTTTTTTGCAGTTTCTGTTTTCGCGAATCCACCAGAGGCTGCTGTGTATGCTTTTTTAGATCTCAAATTTCTCTCACGAGTGCCATTCCTGCCTGCTCTTCTCGTGTAAATCCACTAGATGCCGCTGTCAACTGACTGACCGATAGGGAATAGTGATCCCAACTGATAGTGTTTTTGAAAGCATTGATTGACCCACTGACTGCCTTCACTAAACCTAACCGACAGTGTTTTCAATAGCAATCCAGAAAATGAAAAGCTCTCGCGGCTGCCTGATTTTTACCATGTTTTCAGATCTTACCACATTTTCACTGTTATTTACTTGTTTATGTTATATTTTGCCTTTTGTTTTACCTGCTGTTTGGAACCGTTCTTTGCCAGATTCAAACCCAGTCATCGCGGTCAACTCCTCTATGTGTCTCAAGTCCACCAACGTATGTGGCAAGCCACTGGGCAAACTAGTTAGAGCAGAAAAGCCATATTCACAATGAGCCTGTTTTGGTTCATGTTGTAATTGGATTTAGCCTTTGTCACAAATTGTCACTGTATCTTGGGACTTTGCTAACATTCTCTTTTCTGCATTTTATGCTTTTACAAATCAACAAAAAAACTGAATAGTTTCGTCAGCTCAGTACAATGTAAAGTCAACACACACATGCACGCACACATAAACACACCATCGCCACAGTCTGATTGCTTGTGTTTGTTTATGTGTTATTCTAATCCGTCATTTGTTGTCACGATAGTTCCCGTTCATTAATTACAATCATCCCTAACCATTTCAAAATGTCAGTATCAAAGTTCAAAGTATAACAATCAATCACAGAATGTGCCTGATGTTTATTGCCCATACTAAACAATCAAGAGACAAGAGAAAAAGATGATGTACAAAATTCTCTGCAGATAGAACATGAGTCTATTTAGAGGATTGGAGACAAAGATATTATTAGTTGTGTTTTCTAATTTGAGTATTACAAACCCCAAATTTTGGCACAGTATGGAAAAAGTTGGGGCTGTATGGCAAATGCAAATAAAAAAAGAAAGTAGTGATTTCTAAATTTGTATTTCATTGCAGACAATACAACAAACATTATTTAATGTGTTCCTCGTGAATTTTATAGTTTTTTTTTTTTTCAAAATAAACACATATTACAATTTTGGCTCTTTTCTTTTTTTGTACAAATTTCTAAAAAGTTGGAACAGTAAAGCATTTACCACTTTGTAATGTTGCCACTTTTTTTTGCATTAATGGGGCCATCACAGAAGTGCAAGTTACCTTTGACAAGGGCACTGACATAACCCTGACAGACCCTGGCTTTTGAACTTGTTGCTAGTAGCAGTCTGGATGATCTTTTTCTTCTGTGGTCCAGAGCACATAGTGTTCATTATCCCCCCCCCCCCCCCCCCCCACCCATACCCCCCCACCCCCACACACACACACACACCCAAAAAAAAAAAAAAAACCTGCATTACTGATTGACATGACCACAGTGCATGTTTTCACTGTGTGATGGTCCATCCCAGATGCCTCAGAGCCCAGAGAAGTTAACGGCATTTCTGGACACTGTTAACATAGGGCTTCCTTTTGGCACAGTAGTTTAGATTGGCATTTGTGGATGTAACTACATATTGTGGTTCTTGACAAAGGTTTGCCAAACTCCTGAGTCCATGTGGTGATATCGCTTATAGACATACCTGCCAACATTTGTCTCTGAAATTCCAGGAGGCGGGGGTGGGCGTGGGGGTGGTTGAGTTACTATGGTTACTACCAGTGGTGTAAAGTAACAAATTACAAATACTCAAATTACTGTAATTAAGTAGTTTTTCTCAGGAATTGTAATTTACTGAATAGTTTTAAAAATGTGTACTTTTACTTTTCCTTGAGTACATTTTTAGTGCAGTATCTGTACTTTTACTCCACTACTTTCCTTCAACCTGCAGTCACTACTTTATTTTTCTTGTCCATGGGGATTAGAAAAATCAGTCCTGTGATTCCTGTCCGATAAAATCGCACATACCGTAGAAGGTATATCGCATCATAATGAACTACCTCATGACGTGTGCACTTTATTATTGCAGCAAACTGTTTGGAAGTATTAAAAGTGTCCATGAAGATGTTCAAAATCTTTACGCGCATTGACCCAGAGACTGTTTAGATGCATGTCACTGATGAAAAGATGACGGATGTTTACTGTATGATGACTGAAATGGCCTTAAACACCCAGCAGGCACAAGACGTCAACATGACGTCTGATTAACATTGAACCCTAACGTCATGGAGACTTTGCATTTTTTTTAGTAATGAAAATCGTGTTGACGTCAGAACTCAACGTCAGGCTGACGTCAATGCACAACGTCCAACCTAAAACCAACCAAATATCAACGTCTAATGATGTTACAGCTTGACGTTGTGTGAACGTTACCCCTATGACATCTATCAGATGTTGGATTTTGGTTGCTGTACCTGATGAATAAATGTCAGTATTTGACGTCATATATAACGTTGGTTTAAGATGTTGGCTCAACGTTGGATTTTTGGTCACTTTCTAACAACCTAAAATCAACCAAATATCAACGCCATTTGATGTCATTATTGGACATCAAAATAACGTTGTCCTTAGCTGCTGGCTTGACAATTGATTTTAGTCACCTGACATTACAACCTAAATCTAACCTAATATTAATGTCTCATGATGTTGTGTGCCTGCTGGGCAATAGCTAAAAGCACTACAGAATGTTACGTTTACACACAGATGCACAAATTACATGTAAACATATCAGCTTTTGACAGCATAATACTCACTACTCACTACTCTTGAGTACTTTTAAAAGGTCTACTTTTTACTCATACTTTGAGTAATATTTACAACAGATACTTTTACTCTACTTGCACTACATTTATATGCAAGTAATGGTACTTTTACTTGAGTATGATTTTTCAGTACTCTTTCCACCACTGGTTACTACTAATTTTTAAGGGCGTTGCTCTGTGATCAAAACTGCAACTACATTTATTCTACACCATTTAGCCAATTAGAATCAATAATTTCAACAGACCACTTAATCTAAAGCTACAGCTACACTAATCCTGATAAAATTGAAAACAGTGTTTTGGTCTAAAACGCTCTGTCCACACTATCGTTTTCAATTCTATCCATCATCCACACTAAAATGACTTAAAATATTTTCGTTCATGTACTTCACATGCACACAGACGTAAGACGCTTTTACCTGCATCATATCTATTTATTTACTTTCCGTCTTTTTGAAACATCTCGTCAAAATGTCACAACTGTTGTCTGTTTCTGCCACTGAACAATAGCTTCCTGTAGACTTTTCGTATCCTTTGAAAAAAGGCAATATAGAGCATTACAATTACAGCTTTACAATAGATGCGTTCGACATGAAGCACAGCTGCAGCCGGTGATCAATGAGATTAGGCGTGCGCAGGCGGGGCGGAGTTGAAAACGGAGCTGTCAAGCCGGACACTTCGGGGCTCGAAGTTGCTGCTGTCATGATGACCGATCACCATACCTGCCAACACTCCCGTTTTTCCCGGGAGTCTCCCGTATTTCAGACCCATCTCCCGTATTGTTCTGTCTCCCGGTAAACTCCCGGAATCCCCCCCATCCGCCCCCCGCTCCTCAGCATTTTGGTACAGTCTGGGCTGAAACCTGGTGCTTGTGCTCTTCCGGTCGCGCACCTCCATCTCCCCAAATCTCTCACCCCTCCCGGCCCGCTCCCCACTCTTCAGTTCGCGCCAGTGTTGCCACCTTGGCGACTTTTCAGACCCCCCTAGCGACAAATCTAGCGACTTTTTTGTGTGTTACTGGAGATTTTTATATTTTAGAACAAAATGTTTTGATTAAGTCTTAAACAATGATTAAGATTATTTTGGATAATAAAAACATTTTTTAAAAAGCACTTTAACCCATAGAGATTGAACAAAAGAGCCACAATAAATGAGCTACAGTAAATAGAAATTTCCCAGAAAGAGCAGGTACATCAATGTCACTTTTAACATTATGAACAAATTATTTAACAAAAGATGATACTGCAGTAAAATATCTGTAATCTTTTAATAAGCATGATGTGTACAAGATAGAGAGGGTATGAAAAGTTCATTGTTTGTTTTGGAATTTGTGAATCGGAATTTGTCTAGTAATAAACCCGAAATACACGTGGTTGTTGTCATGCTGTGAACTCGGCCAATCGTGTAACATCAGTGTCGTCATCACAGTTCAAGCAGTCACTCTTCAGGTGCTGCGCAGTCTGACTCAATCGTCTGATCTCGGAGCGCTGTCGCGGTACTTTGATGCCACATGTGACAGTCACATGGCGTCAGCGCAGCATCAATCCGGCCAAAATTTCTAACCGGCATGCACCGCTTTAAAACAGATGTCAAGAGTTCACACTTAGCTGATGATTGATTATAAGCAAGTTTGGCATGCTGTCCCGGGAGAGAGCCCTGAGCCCAAAAGGTCTTTGAGCCCTGGGCACCCTCCCGTATGCAGGGCGAGAGGGGAGCTTTGAGCTCAGGTAGATCTCGAGAACTCCCCTGTCGTAGTGATTGAAGAGCAGATAGTAGTTCTCTTTAATGAGATAGATACTAGGTAGGGAGCAAGTCTATAGTGTTGATTTAGACAATGACTTAGGTTGCATGTTTTTAATCGGTGGGAGGAAACCGGAGAACCCGGGGAAAACCCACGTGTGCACAGGGAGAACGTGCAAACTCCACACAGAAATGCCTGCTGGTTTGGTAAAGCCTAGAACCATTGACATTCTTGCTGTGAGACAACAGCGCTAAGCACTGGGCCACCGTGTCACCCAACTAGGAAGGAGGAGGAGTAGGGGTGGAAGGAGGGGGGGGGGGGGGGGGGGGTTCTTCAAATCGAAGATGACTGTAGTAAGAAACCCTGGCTCTTTATAGTGGGTTAGGGATCGTCTGATTGGATAGTCATGTGTGGTTAATGCGTAACCAGCCGTGTTCAATCATAATCACGTGATCCTCTCGAAATTAGTTTATGACTAAACTTCACTTCGATCGGTCTGCGCAGCTCTGCATGAAGTCAAACGCACCTACTGTCTTTACAGGTCACATGAGTGCGTCACATGACTAAAATACATAATCATTTTCGAAAGCCTCCATTTTCACTGTCCATTTATCTTAACTTTGGATTTATCTACTTTTATCTACTTTCCTAAAATACTGTCTGAATGAAAGTGTGGATGAAAGGCCAAAACCGAGAGAAAAATATGCATTTTTAAATGAAAACGTTTTAGTGTGGACATGGCTTAAATTGAACTGCTTATATGACTATACATTAAAATTAGAAAACATAACTGGTGTAATTAACATGGTTGAGTGTCAACATTGTTTGTATATTCAAATATGAAATAAAATGACTTTCGTCTTCCAAAACAAGGTTTACTGTATGTCTTTTTTTCCTCCACATGCTGTCTGTTGCATAAGATTTAGCACAGATATATTAAGTGTGTGATTTCTTCAGCTCTATTTTTTCCCTTCCTGTGTGTGTGTGTGTGTGTGTGTGTGTGTGTATGCGCGTCTGTGAATGTGTGAAGCTGTCAGCTAAGATTTTTTTCAAACACTGACGAATTAATTAAAAAGGTGTTGAAAACACATGACTCCAGACACAACACAGACCCCTGCTCTCCTCCGACACCCCCTCCACACTCGCTCTCTCGGCTATACCAGCAAAACAAATATGTTATTTTACATAAACAAATGATGTTGAGTCTCTGAGGTAATTTGTTTGGACATGAATTTATTATAAACATGAATATAGAATGTTGCTAAGAAATGAGGAAGACACCCATATTTCCCATTAGACCCTTAGGACCACTGCTTGAGACATTGTGGTGATGTTTTTTTTTTTTTTTGATCATTAACAAGATTGAAATAGACAAATATAGTATTGCAGTGTGAGTACATTTAACAAGAAAATATAATTAGTTTAATATGTTACTATTTTTTTAATAAATAACTGTGGACTGTGGATCAGTTTTTCAGTGTAAATTGTGTGCACACCACACATGTAGCTTGGACGGTTTATATTCATTAATTTAACTAGATTCTAAACGACAGGTGAACATGAGGTGTAATTACCCAGCATTTCAAGCAGCTTAAATTGAGTAACTTATATTTTGAGAACAAAATTGACTATTAATGTGATCCAAATTTCAATTACATTTCAAACCCAAAATAGAATCTGATTGAATAAATGTTTTTACCCTCATATATTGTTTAAAACATAATTTTTTGTTTAGGCTAGGCCAGTCAGATGCAGGTGCAGAGCACAGGCTGAGCTCAGGTTTCAAGACACCAATCACATTATGGCTGTTTCTGTGGTAGGCTATATGGAGATTCCCACAGCAGCTGCAGTGATGCTGTCATCATAGAGCTAATGCTGCTATAAAGATCAAGGGATAACTTGTGAATATTTAATTGCAAACATGTTTTAAAAAATATCCAGCGGATATGGTGGCTCGGCGATTAGCACTGTCGCTGGTTCAAGTCCTGGCGGGGCCAGTTGGCATTTCTGTGTGGAGTTTGCATGTTCCCTCCGGGTGCTTAGTTTTCCTCCACAGCCAAAAGACATGCGCTATAGGTGAATCGGATAAACTAGTCGTAGTGTATGAGTGTGTGTGTGTGTGTGAATGAGTATGTATGGGTGTTTCCCAGTACTGCTGGAAGGGCATCGACTGCGTAAAAAATATACTGGAATACTTGGCGGTTCACTCCGCAGTGGCGACCCCTAATAAATAAGGTACTGCGCCAAAGGAAATTGAATGACTGAATGAAAATATCCAATAATCAGTTGAAGTAAGAGACTTTGCTTGTTAGAGAACAAAGGGTTGGATTTAAGTATGCTAGAAGTCATTCAAAACCTCTATGACTGGATCTTTATTGTAATGTTTAATGTGTTTCTGGCTTTTTAACAATTTTTAACCCATTTTAATTATTATTCATGACTAAGTATGCATTATTATGTACACATACCTCGGATTTTAAAGTACACACTGCAACATGAAAACAGAATATTCACATTTATTCACTGGGGAAAGTTTACACAGAACAAAAATATAGTCTTGGTCTGGACAGAAGATCAAAAAACCTCAGTAAAAAATGTTCAATCTTTTTCAGATGTATACAGATGTTTACACATAGCCTATGTAAATTATATACAGTTGAAGTCAGAATTATTAGCCCCCCTGAATTATTAGCCCCCCTGTTTATTTTTTTCCCCAATTTCTGTTTAACAAAGAGAAGATTTTCTCAACACATTTCTAAACATAATAGTTTTAATAACTCATGTCTAATAACTGTTTTATTTTATCTTTGCCATGATGACAGTAAATAATATTTTACTAGATATTTTTCAAGACACTTCTATACAGCTTAAAGTGATATTTAAAGGCAAAACTAGGTTAATTAGGTTAACTAGGCAGGTTAGGGTATTACGCAAGTTATTGTATAATGATGGTTTGTTCTGTAGACTATCAAAAAAAAAAAAAAAAAAAATAGCTTAAAGGGGCTAATAATTTTGACCTTAAAATGTTTTTTAAAAAATTTAAAACTGCTTTTATTATAGCCAAAATAAAACAAATAAAACTTTCTTCAGAAGAAAAAACATTATCAGACATACTGTGAAAATGTCCCTACTCTGTTAAACATAATTTGGGAAATATTTAAATAAGAAAAACAAATTCAAAAGGGGGCTAATAATTCCGACTTCAACTGTATATATATATATATATATATATATATATATATATATATATATATTGGTGCCAAAACAATTGGTCCGAGATCGCCTGAATGAGATGGTCTCGGCTCGAATGAAACGAACACTGGAGCGGATCAATTGTAGTGAAAAAGCTATACGATCCGAACCAGCCTATATCACAGTGTATTATGGATATGTAATAGGCATATATGGCTATATGAAGAGAGAATTATGAGTAGTGCGGGATGTCATTCCTACTGTTCCTAAATGTGCGTTTATGTCAAATACGAAAGTGAAAGCATGCTATTAACGAGAGCTGTTTATCCGTTAAGAAAATTGATATCCATTAAGTTATTTCTCTCTATTATGTAAAGTCTATAATGCATAATTCTAGCCAACAGCTATGAACAGTTTGAGAAATTCTTACCTCTGATTTATACTTGGGGATAATGTCTGTGGGTGTCACCATTCAAAATGAAAGCGCAGCTTTTCGCTTATAAATGTCTTATTGCTGACTAATGAGAGTTTACTCTCACGTGAATTGTTTTAGCTATTTTGATTTGTTTAGAAACTTTGTCATGTGAAAGCGAACTGCACCAAGAGCAACATTGTAACAATTTTAATCCCTGTTTTGGAACAAAACAATCGATCTACAGGTATGAAAGCACCCTTAATTGTTCTTTTTAAAGTGGTATTGATTTGTCTATTAGAAACAACTTCAATGTAGGCGGTGCTTAATGTTACATCCTTTCCTGATATACAGACACAGATATATAAACGTAATCAGGTTCACCTTTTTAACTGGTCATAAGTAGGCCCACATGAAATCTGTGCATGCAGAAATCTGCAGATTTTTAGCCCATCAATTCAATTTATTTACTTGTGTAAATGTGTGTAAATGTATATTTATTCAGTTTTTAAAGTAATTTCAGTAATATTATTGACAAATATGAAAGGTTCATATGATTTATGTACAATACAGTTTGTAAAGTAATAATTTCTGCCTTTTAGTAGATATATTACATGAGAGACTTGCTTTGTTTACCAGTCAACCTAATTGGACTTGCATTGTAAATATAGGTGGGCATAGATTAATTTTTTTTTTATCTAGATTAATCTAGATTAATTTCAAAATTAATCTAGATTAATCTAGATTAAATTGGCTCATTTGAATTCTGCCGAAGGCATTCAGAATATGTGTGCTACCCAAATAATAAGTCTTTGAGAACGGGTTTCTCAAGCCAGGTGACGCATTAGACCAGGGGCTCATCTCCTGTTTCCAAAATGCATCACAAACTGCTTGAGAAACTGTTCTACTATGAAAATTGGTGATGAAAATAAATGATGTTCAATAAGATGTACTGGTGTTTACTAACTGTTTATTCAGTTAAACATGAATGTTGAACTGTAGGCCTACATAAGCTCCAGACAGTGATTTCATTCTTGCTTTTGATGTACGTACATACAGAAAATGCTGCTTCACAAAGACAGGTTCACAGAGCCCTGACGGTGTCAAACATTGAGTATGTTTACATGGGCAACAATACTTTAATTCAATTTAATATGATTAAAACAATACTCTGATTAAGAGTCTACCATATAAACAGCGATTTTTGATTACTTAATGCAACTGCAGTCATAACTGAACTAAACAGAAATGGAATTGAAACATGGAGTATGCTGATATTAGTGGCATTACTGACAAATCGTCATGTAAACCGTCAAAGGACCGCACAGACACACAGACGCACACACACAAACGTCGCGAAATGCGAAAGTTTTTTTCTTCTCATTTGGCGTGCGTTATTAAATTCCATAACACTCTCACCTGTCCTTACTCATTTATTTGCGTCTAATACCCCAGTTTGTCACGAAGGCATGAATTAAATGTTCATGAATTAAATTAAATGCAGCACGTTAACACCGATAACGGCCCACCACTAATTGTAAAGTTTAAATAAAAGTTAAAAAGGTCTTTTTATTATTTCACATATTAAGATTTTTGTTATAATACTTCCAAAATCTTTCCGCATAAATCTTCAGATCTTTTTTTAACAATATTCTGACAAGAAATAGCAAAAAATGTCTGCAGATTCTGTCTGGCTCTAGTCATAAATCACAGCCAACAAGCTAAATATTTAAAATGTTTATTAAAGGTGCTGTATGTCTTCTAAAGCATAAAAATACTATAATATGTTATATAATAAGCGAATATTTAAAAAAAAACATGCTAAGTGAGCATGCAAAGGTTTATAGAAAAAAAAAAAATCATAAAGTCAGTTATTCTCAGTAATTAAAAATGTGCGTTCTGTGTCGGAATGTCTGTCTTTGTTTTGGTCAGTGTAACTCTGCCCACTGCCAGTGTACCTAATTATATTTCAGCACTTTAGATAGTCTTGGCTGAAAATACAGCGTATATCATATTTCACAGCATAGTAGCAGCCTCTGAAATAAGTTAATTAGCAAAAATTGCTAATATTACAAGTGTAAACATTAGCTGTGCAGCTTAAAGTATAAGATGCGGTCGTCAGGCATGCTCCTGTTTGTGTTATCAATTTGGCAACCTGCGTCAAGTTAATAGAGAAATTGGACTGCAATATGTAGTTCAAGCACTAGGTGCATCTTTGACAGTGCCGCAAGTATAAAAAGGTCTCTCATTTCCAAATTGCCAGCAGGCCAACATTTCTTAAAACAGAGTATGCAGTATGTTTCTTTACATGTTGAATGCACAGCAGTGTCTCTTTACAAACTTCATACACTTAATAAGCCCTAACAGAGGTCTGTTGAAACACATGAAAGCTATATCTGCACTGAGAACAGATTTGTACTGAGGGAATTCCTGTTTCTGAGGATAAGACACATCTTTACTTTCCTATCTTAAAGCTAATGTTGCCATGGGCTACATCTCTCCTTCCCACTCGTTTTGTTCTTTTTGTCTCTCTCCATTTCTCTGTCTTCCTCTAAGGAGAACACTCTGATTTCTGAAAGCTTCTCCAGTGAGTCCCCGAGGGAGAGACTCGACACGAAAACAGCAGCTTCTGCTCACGTATCTCTCCTCCTCTGAAGCAGACATCACCACATAAAGCATAAACGATAAAAACAGACGGCGACTGATGATCTGACTACAGCAGTCCTTGAAATCCTATAGCCATCATTTTGAAGTCAGATTGCATTTGCAAGGAAACCATAGCAGAAATGCTTGCAGGGAGTAAAAGAAGTTCAGTTTAATTTGCAATTGAATCTACTGTTTAGAGTTTTGGGGTCATTAAAGTCTGTTTGAATTGGAAATTTTTGTTGCATTTTTCCAAATGAAATTGATAAATAAATAATAAATAGATTTGAAAAAAATGGGAGTTAAAATGTTTCTCTTTTGGATCTTAAATAAAATATCTGAAAATGTAGTGTTTTGAAAACGCTGAAGAGGCCATTTCCATTTTAAAACGCGGCTGCTTTGTGTCATTGTGGATGGGGGAAAATGGAGGCAGACATTTGTCTATCTGATTGAGACTTTTTCCTCAATATTAAGTACACAAAGTTCAGTCTTGAATCCTCTCCTTGTAAGATCAGACTTCGCAAGTTTAATATGGACCCCCGAGGACATGTTGGGTAAATCTTCAAAGGGAGCAGTGTACTTTATAGATGTCACTCACATCACCCGGGCTACGTTGTTTCACCATCTTAACATGAAAATGATAACATGATATAACTCAACACACACCAAAAATGTTGAGGCATCGTGTAACTACATATTTATATGAGCATCAACTTCATTGTATGCATATTTACGTATAACAAAACAGAGCCTATAACATAACTGCCTCCTTTCATTTTCATTGAAAAATATATAAAACATACCCTCTCTCTTTTGCTGAATATCAGTTTTAATAATCAATAATGGCCATTATAAAAGTATAATGTAAAATAAGTTTATATATTATAGGAAATAAAGGCAAGCAATCAGTGAAATATTGCAGTGTACGCGGTTATATCAATTATTAACTTATCTTTGCGCTCAGCCAAAAAACGCTACCTGAGAACAAGTATAGATTCAAAAGACCAAAGTCAGGTAATGTGTCATATAGACCAGATGAATTAAATATCCCATTTAAGGATGAAACGCCAGTGTGGACGTGGATCATTTTCATTCTAAAACACCATTTTAAAACTAAAGCGCACCAGTGTAAACAGTGTATTCATAGCGCTTCACATTTTTTACTTTTTTTTTTGGTTACAGCCTTATTCCAAAATGCACTAAATTCATTTATTTCCTCAAAATTCTACACACAATACCCCATACTGACAATGTGAAAAAGATTTTTTGAAATCATCGCAAATTTATTAAAAATAAAAACCTTAAAAAACATATGTACATAAGTATTCACAGCCTTTGCCTTGAAGCTCTAAATTGAGCTCAGGTACATTCTGTTTCCACTGATCATTCTTTAGATGTTTCATCAGCTTAATTGGAGTTCACCTGTGGTAAATTCAGTTGATTGGACATGATTTGAAAAGGCATACACCTGTCTATATAAGGTCCTAGGGTTGACAGTGCATGTCAAAGCACAAACCAAGCATGAAGACAAAGGAATTGTCTGTAGACCTCCGAGACAGGGTTGTCTTGAGGCACAAGGCTGGGGAAGGTTACAGAAAAATTTCTGCTGCTCTGAAAGTTCCAATGATCACAGTGGCCTCCATCATCCGTAAGTGGAAGATGTTTGGAACCACCAGGACTCTTCCTAGAGCTGGCCGCTCATCTAAGCTGAGTGATCAGGGGAGAAGGGCCATAGTCAGGGAGGTTATCAATAACCCGATAGTCACTCTGTCTGAGCTCCAGCGTTCTTCTGTGGAGAAAGGAGAACCTTACAGAAGGACAACCATCTGTGCAGCAATCCACCAATCAGGCCTGTATGGTAGAGTGGCCAGACGGAAGCCACTCCCCACCTGGAATTTGCCAAAAGGCATCTGAAGGACTCTCAGACCATAACAAAATTCTCTAATCTGATGAGATTAAAATTGAGCTCTTTGGAGTGAATGCCAGGCATTACATTTGGAGAAAACCAGGCACCGCTCACCACCAGGCTATTACCATCCCTACAGTGAAGCATGGTGGTGGCAGCATCATGCTGTGGGGATGTTTTTCAGCAGCAGGAACTGGAAGACCAGTAAGGATAGAGGGAAAGATGAATGCAGGAATATACAGAGACATCCTGAATGAAAACCTGCTTCAGAGTGCTCTTGACCTCAGACTGGGGCGTCGATTCATCTTCCAGCAGGACAATGACCCAAAGCACACTGCCAAAATATCAATGGAGTGGCTTCACAACAACTTGGTGAATGTGCTTGAGTGGCCCAGCCAGAGCCCAGACCTAAATCCTATTCAACATATCTGGAGAGATCTGAAAATGGCTGAGAGATACTGCTAAGAGGAATGGGCAAAAATTCCCAAAGACAGGTGTGCCAAGCTTGTGGCATCATATTCAAAAAGACTTGAGGCTGTAATTGTTGCCAAAGGTGTGTCAACAAAGTATAAAGCAAAGGCTGTGAATACTTATGTACATGTGATTTTTTAGGTATTTTATTTTTAATAAATTTGCAACAATTTCAAAAAATCTTTTTTTATGTTGTCATTATGGGGTATTGTGTGTAGAATTTTGAGGAAATAAATGAATTGAATCCATTTTGGAATAAGGCTGTAACATAAAAAAATGTGGAAAAAGTGAAGCGATAAGAATACTTTCCGGATGCACTGTATTATACGCCAGATCAGAATTTGCTGCTGTTACCTTGTTCATAAAAAGTACCTGTAGAAAGGTAATGATATGCCATTGGCGGATTGATGCTGGTGTCTTGAATAAATTGCAATATATGTAAGATGTGTCTCTGCATTTTGTTGCAATTTGAAGTAAATCCACTCTTTGCTGATCAGCAGTTTTGAACATTTGAATACCCTGTACTCTGCCATTGTTGTGCATGTTTGACTTTAATCCACGCTCCCCTAAACACAAAATATACAGGTGCGTGACATCATCATTTTCAAACACTTTAGTTTTTGAGTGTTAACACAGAGAGGTCAATGGCGGTGTTTATTTTATTTTTTTAAATATCTACTAAGAAATCGGTTTTAATTCCCAAAAATAGTTTCCAGTTTTTGGCTGAAACAGTTGATGTGTAAATGGCTACTAATGTTGAATGATAAACAAACTGAAATTTGGAGTTTGAGCGTGAACATTTAAAGCCTAGTTTATACTTCTGCGTCAAGTGATCGGCGTGACCCACGGCGCAAGCTACGCGCGTAGCCGTGCATTTATACTTCTGCGCGCTGTTTCTGTTTCTCTGCAATACACTTCCGAAACGCTAGCTGGCAGTATGTGTTTATGTTTCTCTGTGTCGAGTTTCTTTGCTGGTTTGTCGTTTTTTCTGAACACTTCCTTAATGTACAAGTGGCTCAAATTCGCTCATTTTGAGGCGGGAATCGGCAGACTCGCAACAACTTTAATCATGAGGTAAACACAAAACAACAGTCTCCATCCGGAGCTCCTTCACGGGACTCCACACTTGTAAACACTCGCTGCATTGGGCGCGCGGCTCTCACCTCCGCCCACTCTCGTCAGAGCTACCAAGCCGACCAATCACAGAGCTTGCGCTACGCGTACGCGTTACATTTTTTGAGAGTTGCGCGTCAACTACGCCAACGGCCACGGCGAAGGGCTATGCGTCCACGCGTAGGCTGCGCCGTAGCATACGCGTGCGCTTGACGCAGAAGTATAAATCGGCCTTTAGTGGTTTAACCCTCCTAAACAATGTTTTTTCACCTTAAAATTTGGTTACATTTTTTAAATGATACACATTCAGTTTACAATGTTTGTCCTACTGGTCAGTTTTGACCCACCACCCTTAAAGCCATTTTTACAACACAAAAACTATACTGACACACACACGCAAACTCCAACACACACACCTTCCAACACTAAAAAAATGCAGGGTTCCACACAATCCCTTCCTGTTGTCCCAACACAAATTAGGTTAACTTAAATGTTTTTACAATTTTAAGTTGATTGAACACAAAACAATTAAGCTCTCTCAAAAAAAAACCTCAAGAATTGTGTTGTTTGAGCTCATTTAAAAAAATGAGTTAGAACTAGAAGCAAATATATATATATATATATATATATATATATATATATATATATATATATATATATATATATATATATATATATATATATATTGAAACACACACAATACGAATATGTTGCTTTAACTTTTAAAATTACTATGTTGCTAAAATCTTACACCTCTTTACACTTTAGTGAAGATGGGTCTTTGACTTGAAAGACAAATGTTGCAAAAATAATAATGTGTTGTTTGTTCAAACTGCTTGTTTAAAATGAGCTGAAACAACACAATAATTGAGATTTCATTGGGTCAGCTTAATTTTCTAATTTTCAAACCACTTATTATTTTTTTAAATCTGTAGATTTTTCCCTCGCCGCTGTCGCCACTGGCTTGCATGGTTCGGGATCTGTAGAGCTGCGCATCGATGGATTTGCTATTCAGTGTTTGGACTCTCTGTAGTGATTATTAACCCACACTGAACTGAACTAAACTGAACTGAACTTAATCTCTGAAAACTGAACTGACACCGTTTCAATTCACTATAATCTTCCATGTGAAGCTGCTTTGACACAATCTACATTGTATAAGCGCTATACAAATAAAGATTAATTGAATCGAATTGAATAGAGTTAACTTAATTGATTTGTGTTGGGACAATATGAATGAATTGTTTGAAACCCAGCATTTTTACAGTGTGTATACTGAGTTCTAGGACAATAAGCGGGTTAATATGTTTTATATTTAAGGTTAAGACAGAACACTTGAAGAATATCAGCGCACTGCGGTCTTGCAAGCCATGTAATAAAGTTTGTGGTTAGATTAGTTGTGTGTGTGGTGGCGGCATAGCCGTGGGCCTCCTCGTCTGGGATCCGCACCAACTCTGCAGTGACGCTTACACTCCTGTGAGGAGCTGTCAACTTTCAAAAGACGCACAGCAGAGATGCTTCAGTCTGAGTGAGAGCTTGGCACAACACTGAGAGGCTTCACTCTTTCCACATTGGAAAAAACACAGAGAGGAAACGCCGATGGAACAAAAATGGGTAAAATGTGAAGAGGAAAAAAGAAATGGAGTGGGAAAGTGTGAGCCATGATGGAGAGTGAAATTCACTGGAAAGACTGATCTAGTCTGCTTGGTTTTAGGTTTGATGTAAAGGTCACAGCTTCTTATGTAATACTAATGAAAGAAATGTATTTCTCTAGGATTATTTCTCCATAAACATGGAATTGTGAGAAATAAAGTAACATAAGATAGATAAAGGTAAACAAGTTCTGAACTGTGCATTCTTAAAGAAAAAACATAGTATAAGAGCCATATGTTAATTGTTTTTCAATCATTCATACATTTTCTTTTCAGCTTAGTCTCTTTAATTGTTTCTATTTATGCTAAATTAATAATAATGTGAAAAGCAAAACTTGAAAATATAATAAAGTAATTTAATTATTAATATAGAAGATATGGGCAACGCAGTGGCGCAGTAGGTAGTGCTGTTGCCTCACAGCAAGAACGTCGCTGGGTCGCAGGTTCGAACCTCGGCTGGGCTGGGTCAGTTGGCGTTTCTGTGTGGAGTTTGCATGTTCTCCCTGCGTTTGCGTGGGTTTCCTCCGGGTGCTCCGGTTTCCCCCACAGTCCAAAGACATGCAGTACAGGTGAATTGGGTAAGCTAAATTGTCCATAGTGTATGAGTGTGAATGTGTGTGTGGAAGTTCCCAGAGATGGGTTGTGGCTGGAAGGGCATCCGCTGCGTAAAATCGTGCTGGATAAGTTGGCGGTTCATTCCGCTGTGGCGACCCCGCAAGGGACAAAGCTGACAAGAAAATGAATGAATGAATGAATGAATAGAAGATATGCTGCATGTCATTTCCGGGAAGGAAGAAGTTGTGTCATGAAGATGGAAGCAAAACAGTTTTTGACCGTGTAATATAGTTCAGTTAAGTTGTTATCAAAACTTACATAACTAGACTGTCTTATGTTACTTGTGTTCAAATCCCGCTTATTCAAAGAAAGAAATAAGACAAAAAAGTGATGGATTGGTATAATACACATAGAACAAAAAAAAAAAAAAAACTCAAAATGATAAGATATAAACAGTAAACACACTTATAAATCACATTTCAACATTTACATGTAACAGTTTGTACTGTTTTTTCAGTCATGCAAGAAAAAAAAGTAAGATACCACAAATATGGCGGGGGAAATAAATGTTGAACGCGTCATGTTTTTTCCTGGGAATAATATTTCTAAAAGAGCTGTTGACATGGAATTGAACTAGATTTTTGGTAAAACCCCAAACAAAACAAGCATAAAAATAAAACAAAACAAAAAACATCTGAAAGATTAGTTGTGTAATAACAATGAAATGACACAAGGAGAAAACTTCTGAAACTTATTTAATACTTTATATAAAAGCTTTTTTGGTGATGGCAGGTTAAAGATGCCTCTCATATGAAGAATAAAGTCACATGCATTGCTCAAGTGTGATTTTTTCAGACCTCAACAGAGCGTAAAAATCTTGCTGGTTCTGTGGGTCTCATCTATCAAATCTGATCTTTAATTTGTATTTTCTACTTGATTCAAGTCAGGTGATTGACTGGGCTATTCTCCAGCTTTCTCTGAAAGCATTTGAGCGTTTCCTTTACTGTGTTTTGGATCATTGTCTTGCTGAAATGTCCACCCTGGTTTCTTTTTCATCCTCCTGGTAATGTAGATGTTGGACTGAAGCAGCAAATATTAATTTACAGTGAGGAAGGGCAGAGAATTGCTGAAGAACTACAGAGATTTCAGCTGCTGTCTGGGCTTTCACTCCCTTTTCACACCTCCCTTTCTTCATGTGATTAATAATTTTTCCTGTGTCATTTTATTTGATTATGCATAACTTCATTTGTAATTACATTTGTTTTCCTGCATATATGAATTTCTTTGGTTGTTACCAAGTCAACAGCACCTTTAGAAATATGTTTTCTGAGAAAAATGGTTACCTGTTCAATACTTATTTTCCCCACTGTACAGTACCTCTTTTTTTGTTTAATTATTATTTTATTTATTTATTTATTATAATTTTTATATGTTTATAAATAATGTGGTGGTGTAAACTGTCTTCCAAAAGTATCCACACACGTTTTGTGAAAAAAATGAGAAACCAAGAAAAAAAAAAGTAGATTGATTTACACAGTAATGGATCTTCCTTTAGGGATATGTGATATACAGTCATTATGTTATGTAAAGAATGTTTATTTATTTACTGTATGCAGTAATGAAAGATTATTTCTTTATAAGTAAACAATAAATTAGATTGTAAACTTTTATTGGTGGCTCAGTGGTTAGGACTTGTCGCCTCAATACAAGAAGATATACAGTAGGTGAATTGAATAAACTACAGTAAATTGGCTGTAGTGTGTGAATGAGTGTGTATAGATGTTTCCCAGTACTGGGTTGCAGCTGGAACATATGCTGGATAAGTGACCCCTGATGAATAAAGGAACTAAGCCGAAGGAAAATTTATGTATGAACTTTTATCGCAATCAGTAAAATTCAATAGTTAAATTGCTTTCCATACTGTGAAAGAAACTACATTTTTTCAACAGTGTTCTATAGAGCATTTTCCTCATGTGAAATCCTTAACACAAATGCATCTAATTTGATCTCCAAGGGTTTAACAACTAAACTGAGCTAGAAACAAAAGTAGTCATTCATCTTTTTTTGTTGTCTTGTGTGGGACATTGGATTGTTTTCATTGTTTCTCATCATCTGAAGCCCAAACACTAACAGGAAGCACTGATTGCGAATCAATACCTGCTCCACAGTTCAAATTTAGCAGCCTGAGTTCATTAGCTGCGCTCCGCACCCTGGTTTTCTGAAATCATGGACACACAAAGACTGATCCAAACAACCTGAAAAACATATTACAACTGCCTTAAATAAATCCTAATTTTGGGCCTTCTTAAAGAAACAGAGGTCAATGGAAAATTTGTTCTAAAAAGGCTTTTTTTCCATCCAGTACAACTTTTTTAAATAAAGTACATTAAATGAAGTGCATTTAAAAGTATTGGGTGTGCATTTGTAGCGTACTTCAATGCATTCAAAAGCAGCAAGGTAATAATAAAGGGTCATGATCTGGTCACAAACACTTGTCATCCACAAACAGAGCTCAAAATTGGTGAAAACAATGAGTAATGTCATGAATAATTAAGCAAATGCCATCTCATATGAGGGCACACAATCTCATTAATATTTATGAGACACCTACATGTCACAAAGTATGACTGTAATGTAAGTGATGTCGAATTGGTGCGGATTTCAAACCAGCCAAATGAAAATAGCACAAAATAGCTTAACATAAATTAAATAATTGAAATAACACAAATAGATGCATAAATAGTTCTCTATTGGCCATTAAAAAATGTTTCAAGAGAGCACACTTTCATGATTATTGTAAGACAGTTTAAATCAGTTTATGTTGACATTTTAGTTTTGATGTAATAATATTTGGTCACCGTTTGTGGTATGTAAGTTACATTGCATCTAAAGCCAACTATTTCTCATTAGATTATAAGTAGACTGTAGGTTGGGGTTAGGATCGGGGTTAGGGTTAATGTAAGTTGACATGTACTTGCAAAGTTTCTTATAGTCAGTTAAATGTCTGTTGAAGGAGCAGTATCAACAGATATTAAGCAGACAGTCTACTAATACTTAAATGGACCATCAAAATAAAGTGTTACCTAATACTTTGTGAGACTTTAAGAAAGTACAACTTCTTGTGTGTTGATAGCATACTATCAACATAAATAGCATATACAGTTGAAGTCAGAATTATTAGTCCCCCTTTGAATTTATTTATTTATTTTTTTTAATATTTCCCAAATAATGATTAACAGAGCAAGGAAATTTTCACAGTGTGTCTAATAATATTTTTTCTTCAGGAAAAAAGTCTTATTTGTGTTATTTCAGCTAGAATAAAATAAGTTTTTAATTTTTTAAAGACCATTTTAGGGACAAAAATATTAGCCCCTTTAAGCTATATTTTTTTTTGATAGTCTACAGAACAATGATCAAACCATCGTTATACAATAACTTGCCTAATTACCCTAACCTGCCTAGTTAACTTAATTAACCTAGTTATGCCTTTAAATGTCACTTTAAGATGTATAGAAGTGTATTGAAAAATATCTAGTAACATATTATTTACTGTAATCATGGCAAAGATAAAATAAATCAGTTATTAGAAATGAGCTATGTTTAGAAATGTGTTGAAAAAAAATCTTTCCTCCATTAAACAGAACTTGGTGAAAAAAAATAAAATGGGTGGCTAAGAATTCAGGGGGGCTAATAATTCTGACTTCAACTATATATATATATATATATATATATATATATATATATATATATATATATATATATATATATATATATATATATATATATATATATAGAGAGAGAGAGAGAGAGAGAGAGAGAGAGAGAGAGAAAGAAAGAGAGAGAGAGAAAGTTTTTTAAAAGTATATTGTTTTGTGTATACATTTAAAGGTAAATTTATGTACAAAAACTTTCGCTAAAATAGATAAAATTGCTTAATTCGAATTAATTAATAGATTTAAATACATGACATACTTGTTTCAATAGAAATAACAATGGAATTAACTATACAAAGATGTATACCAAAGAGGGCCGAAAGCTCAACTAATTAAATTTAATGTAAATTTGAACTAGTATTCATTTTAATGTTGTCATTTAAATATTTAAATAACATGTAAAGCATTACATTAAACTAGTATTCATTTTAATGTTGTCATTTAAATATTTAAATAACATGTAAAGCATTACATTGAACTAGTATTCATTTTAATGTTGTCATTTAAATATTTAAATAACATGTAAAGCATTACATTCAGTTTAAACGTAATAGTTTTGAAGTATACAGTTTTCCAAAATAATTGAGTTGAGTCACTATACCTTTCTGCAAACGAAACCAAATTGATCATTCAACAAGTAATGTAACTTACCTTGTAAATATCACATCAGTCTGTGTGCGGAAATCATCAGTTGCTCTCATCTGCTCCACCCGCCAAGTTTGAATCAGGGAGCGTGCGCATAGACTTCCTGACTTTGTGAAGTAAGTTTCTCTCGTGTATGTCTGTTTTTGCATTAGCTCAATATATTACAAAACACTAAGTAAATATTACTTGGCCATGTCCATTTTGAAGTAAAAAGATAAAATATGATTTATTTGTAAAATGTACTTGGATTATTCTCTCTTTATTTACAAGCCCCAAAAATCTTTTTTTGCAGTGTACGTATGTGAGCTGGCAAAAGTCCTGTATGTGCAAAGTGTTCATGCAGACATTTTAGTATTGTAAAACTAATCAGACATTCTGCATTTCATTACAATACTTTTGCATAATTCTATTTCTATTTTAAAATTAAGTAAATTAAATGAACTTTTAAATGATTTACAAATTATTGTGTGAAAACTGGAGAAAAAAAAGTTTTATATTGTACATGGGAGAATGTGTTTCTGTAACATTTTTGTGAAACGTGTTGTGAAATGTTTAGCAAAAAATAGATCTTTTGATTTATGTTAAAGTATTTTTTATTCTTTATTGTAAATGGAAAAGGTGCATTTACACAAAAATAAACTTAAAAAAAAAATGTTTAAAAATGTATTTGATGTTTTATATTTACTGAAAATAAATTGACGCATTTTGGATCTAGCAAAATGCCTTTAAACTGTTTTTGAAAGAACACATTTGACACTGTTAAGGTACAAAGTGTCTTGTCACTGTAGTGGTACCTTCAGGGATCACATTTGTACCTTTGATGAAGGTACAATATTGTATCTGCAGGTTCTAAAAAACAAAAGGACATTTTGGTTTCCCATGGTACAAATCATGTCCTTTAAGGTACAAACTGCAATGGTACACATTTGTTTCTTTGTCTTAAGGTATAATTTTGTTCCATAAAAAGGTACTGCCCCAGTGACAAGGGTTTGTACCTTCTTTGGTACAACATTGTACCATTTTTTTTCTGAGAGTGTACTATTTCATCAAATATGTGTGTGTTTATACATTTTCTGTTGCTAGTCGAGTTTCTTGTTTGCTACTTCCTAAGGGATTTACATATAGTTCCATTTTGGTTAATTATGTCTTGGAGGCCATTCACAAAGACAACATTATACTGCACTTCCTTTCTGTCATTGTTTTTCTATGTAAATGTCTGCTTGACAGACTAATGCACTTCTGTTGAGTTTTTTTTTTTTTTTGCACGATCTTGAACATGACAGCATTTTAAAAACACATTGTTCGAGGTAAAATAAGTGTTTTTTTTCCTGTGTCTCATGCATTTAACACCAAAAAAAACTTCCTTACAGTCTGCATGTAATAAAAATTAGCAGTGTTTGTTTTGCTAGAACACATTGTTAGTCTTGAAGTGAAAAATTAATCTGTGCAAGTTAATCTACTGGGAATAAAGGAAAAGTTAGTTTTGGTAATCTTTAATTAAAATCTGACCATCTGCAAATATTTTCAAGGTAAGCACTATTTCACCAACTATGTGTGTGTGTTTACACATTTTCTGTTGCTAGTCGAGCTTCTGTGATGACATCAGTTTGATGAATTGGGTGAAATTTGCTAAGCCAACTCCAACCACTAGTTTGCTGCGAGTGAAAGATTCAAGGCGGACCTCAAAAATAAAACCCATCTCCCTACTCAAAGTTCCATTTATTAATATTTCAGTTGGAAATATCTCATCATACTGAAATAAAAGTATTCCGTAAAAGACTTCCGGTTCATGAGGACTTTAAGCAAAGATTATAGAACACACAAGACCCCAGTAGACACACAGCATCATAAGATCTTAAATTTGGTTAGATTTAGGTTGCCAGTGTCTAAGGACAATGTTATTTTGACGTCCAATAACAACGTAAAATGATGCTGATATTTGGTTGATTTTAGGTTGTGTTGGAAAGTGACCAGCATCTAACATCATATTGAAGTCAAATATTGACATTTATTCGACAGGTATGGCAACCATGGTCTTATTAGTAATGTCCACAGAACGTCACACAACGATGTTGATATTTTGTTGTTTTTAGTTTGTGTTGGAAAGTAACGGTGGCGCAGTGGGTAGCACTGTCACCTCACAGCAAGAATGTCGCTCGTTTGAGCCTCAGCTGGGTCAGTTGGCATTTTCTGTGTGGAGTTTGCATGTTTCCTCCAGGTGATCCGGTTTCCCCCACATGTGGTACAAGTGAATTGGGTAAGCTAAATTGTCTGTAGTGTATGTGTGTGAATGAGAGTGTGTGGATGTTTCCCAAAAATGGGTTGCAGCTGGAAGGGCATCCTCTGTGTAAAACATATGCTGGATAAGTTGGTGGTTCATTCCACTGTGGCAACCCCAGATTAATAAAGAGACTACGCCGAAAAGAAAATGAATGGAAAGTAACCAAAATGCAATGTCTGTCCAACGTTGGACATCGACGTCGGCCTGATGTTGGGTTCTGATGTCAACGCGATTTCTATTTCCAAACAAAATGCAACGTCCCACTATGTTGAGGTACAACGTCAATCTGACAACCTGTGGCTGCTAAAACATGTCACTCATATCATTTTGAATGGAGAAAAGTGTCAATACAGCAAATGAAGCCCCGCCTTCTAGTACAGGAGCCAATCATCAATCTCTATAGACTGCCGATTATCCGGGAAGGGGCTCGGAATAGATGTGTATTTTTACGACAGTTTCAGCAGTTGTTGTGAAACATCTGGGGTTAGCGAACATACTGCAATCTCAGCGAATACTTGCTTCATAGATTTGAGAAATATATCCATATAAAGCTTGAAATCTCTACTTTTAAATGAACCAGCTACACTTGAAAACAAATGAAGTGTTCAGATGCAAAAGCCGCTAAACGCCACTTTCGCCAAAAATGAGCTAATGATATTGAGTGAATGCTTTAGGCACGTAGTGCACGTTCAACAAATAAATTTGCTTTAAATCATTTAAACCCCAGCGTCAGCGCATTCAGAAATAGCAGTTTGTTAGCAAAAGCCTCTAAACGCCACTTGCCTTTGACAGTAAAAGCTGCTATGTCCCGAGAACCAATTAGAAGGCACGAATCGAATAACATGTTTTCAATGTAACGACTGATATGCTGGCTTTTATGAGGAGACTGTTTTAATCCGATTTAGATTTTAAAAGATGTAGTTTGATGAACTGCATGAGCCTGTCTGACTGTCACTGAATAGCAAATGAAAATGCCCCTTACCTCAAAACACACTGTACATGCAGTGGGAAGTGTAGCACTCATTCATAAATTTTTTTTGCGCAGTGACGCTACTTTGAATGAGTCCAATTTACTATACATTAATCAGCAACTCCTGTTGGCGCAATAGCCTAGTGGATAGCGCGCCGACATATGGTGCAATAGCACGTCAGGGCGTCCCGAGTTTGAATCCCGGCTCGAGGACATTTCCCTACCCTACCCCCCTCTCTCAGTCTCTCTCTCCAACTTCACTTCCTGTCTAAATACTGTCCTATCTAATAAGGGCCAAAAATATATCTTTAAAAAAAAATTTATCAGCAACTCCATTTCACGAAAAGATGAGGTTAAGATGCCGTTCTTTTATCCCACATGGATGCTATGAGGATAAACAAGAGACGAAAAAGAGATCAAGACCTTGAGTATGGTGAGAATGAATGAATGACAGCTTCTAAAAGTGTCTGAGAGGCATCCCCTTTTTAGCCCAGTAGGCCTAGCTTGTGTTTTATTTGCAAATTTAAGCTATTATCATTTAAAAGATAATATAATGTATAAAAACTATACATGATTTATATTACTTTATACTACACGTCTCATAAGCTTTTTATATTAATGGACAATGCACACATATTGATGTTTCACAATGTTTTTACACTACATTATTTGAATCTAACAAGCTTAGTTTACAATGTTTGCAATGTTTACTTCTGCTACTTACATTAAATCTAAATCCCAAATATCAGAAATGACAACAGATTGTTAAGATTTAATTAATGTTCATTTTAATGTTATTGATTAATGCACTTACTTGACAGGTTTCAGTCATTCATTTTCCTTCTGCTTAGTCCCTGGTTTATGGCAAGGGGTCGCCACAGTGAAATGAACCAGCACTTACTTGACAGATTTATGCATTTTTAATTTTAGGTGGTTTGTGTAATGTGTTTTATGTTTGATAAAATAATTTCTAATCGCATTTTAAGTGATTTTTCAACTAATTACAGTGTCTTATCCCAATAGGTGGATTTAGAGGTTTTTGCAAAAAAAGCACAAGGGGATTTAGCTGGTTTTGACACAAAATAAATGTCACTTTAGACAATTCTTTGGTTTTTAACAAGGTAGATCCTTGTTTAAAACCAAATAATTGTATAAAGTGACATTTATGAAAAAAAATATTTTATTTACTAGCTAATAACCTTATCATTACCCATAAAATGAAATCTCTGAACCTAATTATAGGAGCTAATAGAAAATGCTCAATTAAAAAAAAAAAAAAGAAGTCTGATGGATTTAGAAGGTTTAGCATCTGAATGCTTCAAATGTTCTCTGATTTTGTAATCTGTATGAAACAAACACAAGGTACTGTCTGTTCAATCAAACACCCACAAACTTGTAAACAAAGAAGTCGTTGTCATTTTAACAGGAGTTACGCCGGTCAAGACCAAGTTGGCAGTTACTTCAGAAGATGAAGATTGGACGAGACATTATTCAGAGGATGATAAACAGTGGTGGAAAGAGTACTAAACAATTATACTCAAGTAAAAGCATCATTACTTTGCCAAAAATGTAGTGCAAATGTAAAATAAAGTATCTGTTCTAAATATTATTCAAATTATGAGTAAAAAGTAGTCCTTTGAAAAGTACTCAAGAGTAGTGAGAATTATGCTGTGAAAGGCTGATGCATTACTTGTGCCTGTGTGTGTGAAAACGTAACATTCTGTAGTGCGGTTAGTGATTGTTTAAGGCCATTTGGTGATTTCAGTCATCATACAGTAAACATCCTTCATCTTCTCATCAGTGATATGCAGTCTAAACTGTCTCTGGGTCGTTGCGTATATAAACATTGGACATCTTGGACACTTTAATGCTTCCAAATGGTTTGCTGCATTTATTAAGCGTCCATGTCTTGAGGTTGTTTAGTACGATGCGATACACTTTCTATGTGTGATTTGATTTGACAAGAGTCACAGGACTAATTTTCATGCTATTTCTGTACCCCATAAACAAGAAAAAGTAGTGACTGCAGGTTGAAGGAAATAAGTAGAATAAAAGTACAGCTACAGCACTAAAATGTACTCAAGGGGAAGTACACATTTTTAAAAATACTTTTAACTACAATTCCTGAGAAAAAACTACTCTATTACTGTATTTTGAGTATTTGTAATTTGTTACTTTACACCACCGATGATAATGTATAACAGAAACAGATTTTGTGTGATTTGAATGTTTGGAAACGAAACTTAAGAGGCAGTTGTTGTTTCATGTTGCTGTTGATGTTTTTTAAACATAGCAATTCCTACATTCCATTTTATTCAATTGTGCTGTTTTAACTGCAAGAGTTCTGTGTGAACTTCCTTTTAGCAGCCTATTTAGACAGTAGCCAGTGAAGCGGCTTGCTAGGATTTGGAACCGAGCCATTATCAACACCCATCTCACTGTGATCTGATCTGATATCAGTCCAGCTCGACTCATGCTGACCTTTCGTCTGAAAGCGCAGAAGGTACATGGGTTATTCTCAGTGCGCGTATGTGGTTTTCTCTATCCCGTGTGTCTCTAATGTGTGGTTAAAAAGAAAGGTCAGCTGTCAGTTCGGACGAGATGTTGGATTTTGCCCTGTGGTGATTTTTTGTAAATCAATTTATTGCATGGTAATAGAGATATGGGACCGAGTGGCTAAATGTAGGTCATGTTATAACACTGGTACATTAAAGGGTTTGATGTCAGGCTTAATAAAAGTGTTTTGTTTGAGAGAGACCAATGTCCTTTGCTCTCTGAGGTTGTTAATTTTGTTCAGGGTGTTAGACTGTACACAGACTTCACTTGTGTTATGGTTTTATGAGATTAACTTGGTTAGGTATTGACTGAGGATTGGCAGTTTATGGTTATGTGCGCTAAGAGCGTAGCTATTGACTGATATTATGTGGGTTAATTTTGTTTTATGCAATTCGTCACCTTAGAATTATAAGGTTCTATCTGACATTTTTGTCAAAATTGAGTTATTGACATATTCTTATTTACATTATGAGATGTTTTTTCATAAGTTGTTTACATTTTAAGACTTAAAAAAAATGTTACACACATACTGTTTGCTATGGAATGCAAAAACTTTGAAGCTCAATATCTCACAGTCATTCAGAACGCAGATAAAACCTTATAAGTCTAAGGTGACGAATTATCTCTGGGTGCTATAATTTCTGTCACCGACTAAACCAGCGATGTCAGTCATTTGTGAGTGAATCATTATTATGAATCAGTTCTTTCATTTGAGTGAATTGGCCAAAGATGGTTGTGAAACCATCTGAATCGATTAGCATGCATTCATACCACTCTCTAATTAAATCAAATGAAGTGGTTTCTCAGTCAGTAAAACAAACAGGCATCACTGTGATACTTACCATAAGAACACAGAGAACAAACTGCATGAAATGAAGTGGACATTATCTAACAAACCTCTTTTGAGAGGTAACGTTCAACTCAGCTCATGTGAATAAGTAGCTTTTGATGTTTAATTTTGGAATTAAAACTGTTTAAAACATGATAGATTTAAAAGACGTTTACTCAGGTTTTGTTCCAATGATCTAGTCCAAAGTCTTATCTTCTATAGATGTGCGTTACTGCTAGTAAACATACTCAAAAAAAAATCACATATTCTCTCAGAGACGTGAGTATGAGAAGATATTAAATTTAGAGTTTAGAATCAGGGTCGCTGCTGGCCGGTACAGGCCCTATGACAAAATTCTTGAAGAGTGGTGTTACGGATGAAAGTAAAGAGCATGGAGGAAGGGGGTTTGGGGGGTGTCGCTGACGAAAGTGAGGAGCGGGTGGGCTCTTGAATGATAGTTATGAGCGGGTGGAGGGGGTGTCGTGTATGAAAGTGAGGAACAGGGAGTGGGGGGGATACCAAACCTCCCCTCTTCACTTTTTGTCCGTGACACCCACCACCCATCCCATGGGCATGGAGAAACCCCACCGCTCTCCCAAACCTACACCCGTCCTTCAATATCATCTGCGAAAGGGCGGCACAAACTGTGAGGGTGGCATGACCGTCATTTGCCTAGAGCGCCAGTTAAGCTTGCGCCGCTAATGTTATTAGACCTTCTTATTAATAAAAATCATAAAATTACTTTAGCTGACTCTTCAAACTAGTTATTCTTGTCAGTTCTTATTAACGTAATTGTTTTAAGCTCAATCCACTTATATTTGTGCTGGGACAACATGAGGGAATTGTGTGGAACTCTTCTACCTTCCTGCAGATTTCAGTTGAAACCCTTATCAAACACACCTGTCTGTAATTATCAAGTGCTATTCAGGTCCTAATTAATTGGTTCAGGTGTGTTTGATTAGGATTGGAGCTGAACTCTGTAAGAAGGTAGATCTCCAGGAACAGGGTTAAACTCCCCTGGTCTACATTTTACAGCATATTTTAGAAATGAAACAACCATTACCATATTTGACAGCAGTCTTGCTTAAGCAGTTGTAAACACTGTAGGATTGCCTTGATTGTACTATGTTAATTCGAGTCCATGTTCGACGATGAAACAATAGAACTAGCTAATCCACACCAACCTCCATAATGGGCACAACATGAGCAGGATGTATCTACTGTTATCTATGCTAGCATTTTATAGATTTTCAAACTGTTTGTGTGCATGTTCTCGCGGTCTACCGACCTGGCAAGACCGGTCTTCACAAGAATGGCAGTCCGTTCTCTTCGTTCTTGGAATTGAGAAACAGCCAATTTCTCCATCATTAGCATAAACAGCCCTGAGTGAGAAGCAGCCATAAGCCATTAGAGTTTCAATCTGCTGCTATGGCGACACATAGGCGTGTATCGCTCCACCGGCTTTTGAAATGAGAGCTGGTAGCACAATCTCATTTGAATTTAAAGAGACAGTCACCAAAACGACACAATTAGGATCAAAGCCTAAAAGGGGCAGTTTCAAATAGTTATAAAGAATTATTTGTGTGGTATTTTGAGTTGAAACTTCACATGCACACTCTAGGGACATCAGAGACTTATTTTATATCTTGTAAAAAAGAGGATGAATTGGTCCCCTTAAAGCAATACATGGCTCTTTGGTCTTGTTTTTGTAGAAATAATACCAACAAATTGAATAATGTTGTGTGCTTAATTCAAGGCACACTTCATGAGCCTTTAAAATAATGATTTTCAGCACAACTGTGGCAAAATACTTTGTTTTAGACATAAATACAACACAATGGTGTTGAATTAGTACACAATGAAAGTGCTTTTGACAAAGCTCTGGCAGAGTATTAAGCAGGCAGGAATGAGCAGTATCCTTTCTGACATCAATTATTTCAAATGGTTTTAAACGTTTCGTTTTATTCCAACTACTATTTCAAAGTAGGAGCTCATTTAATTTACAACACACCATTCTGTTCTGAGCCCAGCTTAAAATGTATGTTGGTTTTGGTCAGTTTCCCTCCATCTAGATGTAATAAACACAGAATATTGGCAAATTTTAAGACAGAAGTCTAACCATTTGCACGTTTTTCAAAAGAAATAACATAAAATTAGGACAATATGTGAGGAACATTTTAAGTTCAGCACTTTTTTTATTTCAAGCACTTGCCTGCTAACCTGCTAACTTTTTAAATTCAAAATGAATAATACACAATAATACATTCACACATAAAAATAAACAAATTATTGACAGAATTTATAAGAAAGTAAATATGACTTTTTAATTCTGACCATTTCAAAGACTTACTTTTAGAAAGTTGTACTTGTTATGAAGTTATAATTCTGAAAAATAAAGTCAGAATTGCAAGAAAGCCTTTATATCCACAATTCTGTAATTCTGCAATTCTCACAATTATATTTCACAATTCTTAGTGTTTTCTCCAGTTTTTATTCACACGATTCTTCGATTTTATCTTTCGGTTTTCACATATTTTCTTTGAATCATAATGAAAATGTCATAAATGTAGACATAAACCTAGAATTGTGTGAAAAGAGTCAGAATTGAGTGATTAAAATGTTTTTTTTTTTTACTTTATTTTTTTAATTCGTTCTGAGACGCAAGTGTTCTTTCATAAACCTTTTGTTAAAATGTAGAAATTCTTTGAAATTGGATACTGTAGCCAGTGATGATGAAAGATTGACTGCAGAAAAAGGCACCTTGCTGTTTGAATATTGAATCAAATATATTTTACAGCATATTAATCTCTAATAATTCATCAAAGGATGGTACCATACGCCTCCACAGATGTCTGGAATAAACCCAGAATTTCAACTGACCCTTGAAAAATCCCACTGTGGGGGTGTTCAGTCTCATATTTAACATCACATTGAGTTTTAAAATGAACTTTAGTTCCTAACTGTTTAATATCTTCCATAATTCTCAGTTTTCAAACTATTTGGTGCAGGGTCTGCTTAATGACCAGCCACAAGTGACAAAAAAGAGCCTGTTTTGACACCTTAGATCTAATAACAGCTGTGAAAATATTCAAGGCTCCAATGACACACTGTACAAAAAAAAATCCATAAATTAGCAGTATTTCATATTTTGCGATTCATGTTTTTATTTATTTTTTTATTTTTCCCTGTTTATTTATGCTTCTGAATTGCATTATGGGACTTTTAATGGTTTAAAGTGATTTATTATCTGGGTTGGTGTTGTATATTACAGTACAAAAACCTTGTAATAAGCTTACAGTAGATTTACTGTTATTTTACATGACTTATTTCTCAAGATTTAATTTCTTATACATTATATTATTCCAAACTACTAAAATGACTCAAAAAAGTCACTTTGATAAACTGTAGAGTTGAATTTCCAACATCAAAAGTCGACAGATCAAAGATTAACAGCCCATAATGCAATTCACAATCGTAAATAACCGGAAAACACTTGTGAAAATACAGAAACTGTCAATTAACAGATATGTTTTACAGTGCAGAATTAAAGAGTTAAATGTTGATCTTCTGTTTGCGAGCAGCCACTCTGTGATTATTTCGACTTTGGTGAGTTTAAAAAAGGACAACAAAGGAAGAAAAACCATCAGCAGAACGATGACTGGCCAGCAAACATCAAATATAACTGTCCTCCTCCAGAAAAGAAGCCAGAACAGCCCGGAGCGATTATATGGATTTAAAGAAGCCTTTGAGGGCAGAGTTACGTCTGGCACACACGTGCGTTTTCCAGACTCAGCACAAACCGCAAGAGGTTTGCTACCGGCAGCTGATTTTTAAATGGAAGCTAACCGTTTTTACATCCTCCCAGCAGATCTTGAAATGTCAGACTAACGCTGATAGCTTTATATTCATCTCTCCTGAACTCGCTGTCACAAGCTACTCAAGCTTCTACTTCTTCTGCTTCATTGCTGATGGACGAGACTGCAAATATCCTGCTTACTATGGTGAGAAAAGAAAGCTGATGAGTAAACAAAGTTTGCTATAATCTGATCTGACGGAAATCACACCTCACTGCTGAAATGATTGACAATTTAGGGCTGACAACAGAGTTATCTATTCTCAGACATTTCTTTATTCTGTGAAACACAACAAAAGCTGTTTTGAAGTAAGGTTTTGACTGCTTTTGTGTATAAAATATGATCAAACATTCAAAAAATTGTTGGTGTAAAAATGTTTGAAATAACATGAATACATTAGGACAGATTATTAATATTATTTTATTTATTTATTGCAAACTAGAGTTTCAAATTTTATCTCATAACTTACTGAAAATTTGACATGTATATGACATTTTTTTTTTACAAAAAAAAAAAAAAACAATTTTACAACAAAACCCAACAAATTTACACCAAAAAACAATAATAACAATAATGATGATGATAATAGTATTCCCAGTAATCAGTAATGGCAAGCTTCAGCTGTACATGTGTAATCAAAGGCTAATCTGTAACTGGTGTGTGAGTGTAGTGCATGATGGGCTATGTAGTTCAGTCGAATGACAGGGAGTGTTCTCCAGCAGCCTGCAAGAGCAACACTGCTGGTAATCATAACATCTACAGTACGCCCACGCTGATTTCAATTTTAATAATAATAACAATGACTAGGGTGTGACAACAGATGTGTGGATCAAAATGCAAATTAATTAAAATTAGTCAGACAGGTGAAGCAAATACAGGAGCAAACTGACACATTAAGATAATCCAAAAGAGTAGTGGTAGAAACAGGCGAAGAGGTCAAGGCAGGCGGTAAAACAATGTAAACAAACACAAAATAAAAAAACACAAGGAAAACACTATGAAATGTACACTCTGGAAACAAGACTCAGCACTGTATATCAATGTGTGTGGTGTATATATTGTCAAAGTAATCAGTAATGACAAGATTTAGCTGTATGTGTGTAAATCAAGGAGTGATCTGGAACTGGTGTGTGAGTGTAGTGCATGATGGGGTATGTAGTTCAGGTGAATGAGAGGGAGTGTTCTTCAGCAGCTTGCAAGTGCAACAACACTGCTGGTAATCATAACATCTACAGTACGCCCATGCTGATTTCAATTTTAATAATAATAATAATAATAATAATAATAATAATAATAATAATAATAATAACAACAACAACATGGTATTTGTAACTAAACCATAGTACAGTAATAACAAATGAACTATGTTTCTCTACATTAACCATAGCTTAGCCATAGTATTTGTATCAGAACTGTCATTATAAAATAACAATCCACACGCCATCCAAAAAAATGTCACATACAGTATTTCCAGTGAGCATGGGATTATTATACCTATGTGACAAAGGGGGTGGAGTGATACATTCCAGCAAAAAGTGTTGCAATCTAAATAATGTGAGATTTTTGCAAGGCATCTCTGTTAATTTTCATTCTTCTTTATGCAGCTTTATATATGATGTGGTCTCTTCTATTACAGCATGTATTTACTGTAATAACTGGTGTGTGAAAACAGATGTGCGGATCCAAATACAGTTTAATTAAGATCAGTCA
Source organism: Danio kyathit (assembly GCA_903798195.1). Lineage (NCBI taxonomy): Eukaryota > Metazoa > Chordata > Actinopteri > Cypriniformes > Danionidae > Danio > Danio kyathit. Next base: position 51,204,769 of record LR812536.1, read on the forward strand.
GACAGGCAAGGTAAATAAAGGAGCAAACTGACACATCAAGATAATCCAAAAGAGTAGTGTTTGAAACAGGCAAAGAGTATGAGGCAGGCGGTAAAACAACGTAAACAAACACAGGGTCAAAAACACAGTAAGGCAAGACAAGGAAAACACTATGAAATGTACACTCTAAAAACAAGACTCAGCACTGGAAATCAGTGTGTGTGGTATATATATATATATATATATATATATATATATATATATATATATATATATATATATATATATATATATATATATATATATATATATATATATATATTGTCCTAGTAATCAGTAATAACAAGCTTGTGTGTAATCAAGGGCTGATCTGTAACTGGTGTGTGAGTGTAGTGCATGATGGGTATGTAGTTCAGTTGAATGACAGGGAGTGTTCTCCAGCAGCCTGCAAGTGCAACACTGCTGAAAATCATAACATCTACAGTATGCCCATGCTGATTTCAATTTTAATAATAATAATAGCAACAAGGACATTTTTCTTTTACTATTTATTGCTGGTGGAATAATATTTCTGACCCCATCTGGGATGCAGAGAATCCTTAACATTCATGAGACAGCTGAACTCATCCTGTTTGCACTTTATTTTACAGTATGTGTACTTAAAGGATTAATTTAGCCAAAAATGTAAATTCTGTTATACACAAATTAAGATATCTTGGTGAAATGTGAAAGCAACCTGATCCTCTATAACCAACAAGGATTGTGAGATATTCAATGGTCAGAAAAGGAAAACATCTCATGCATTTGTGTGCAAAGAAAAAAAAATGAAAACAACTTTTTTTTTTTTTCGCCAATGACCTCTCTTTAGCCATTCCAGTTGGCAGTATGTTTACTACGAGTAATACGACATGTGTGTGTGTTGGACTGCTGACTATATTGGCAATATGTAATTTTGTCTGCAGAAAACATGCACCCTAATGAACTGACAAGGAAGAGGAAACATTGGCAAACAAAGTTGGTTTTACTCTTTTTGCGGGACACACAAAAGTGTTCTTGGAGCTTCAATGATTACAGTAAAACCACTAAAGTCACATGAAATGTTTTGACAATGTTTTTGGTTCCTTTTCTAGACTTTTAAGAAGAAAGCTCTCGGATTCATCTAAAATATCATATTTTGTGTCCCAAAGATGAACAAAGTTGTCAAGGAACAGCACAACATGAAGGTGAGTAAATAACATCGGAATTGTTGGGTGAACTGACCCTTTAATGTATAGATGTGTAATAACAATGTACTTAGCTGAGCAAGTATTGGGTTATACAGGTAACTACATGGGTTAAGGTTAGATTCGGTGGTAGGTTTAAGCATAATACCAAGTTTAGGATGTCTTGTAGTATTTTTACCAATGTCTGAAGTTACTAGTTTTTCTAGTTTATAATGAATTGTATTGTTCATTTGTATGTTGCATTGGATAAAAGAGTCTCCTAAATCATTCATTCATTCATTTTCTTTTCAGCTTAGTCCCTTTATTTACTCCTAAATCAATAAATGAAAATGTATGGAATGAAAGCTATAGATTGTACTTCAGGTTAGCTTGCTCATTTAGCCTATGTGTCACATTAGAAACTATGCTTCGGTCCCATTTTATATTAGGTGCCCTCAACTAATATGTCCTAACACTGATTGTAATCATTGGTTACAATGTACTTATTGTGTAATTACATGTTTTTACATTGTATTGCATGTAATTAATTTCTTTAATTACATATATAATTACACTGTTGACCATATTTTATAACTTAACCCACCCTTAAACCTACCCATACCACAAAACATGTCCATATCCCACCGAAAGAACACCAGAAGTGTTTTGCAGGAGTAAGCACATTGCATTTATTTTTTGAATCAAGTACATAGTAGTTAGGGCCACCAACCTGTAATATAAAGTGTGACCTATGCTTCTAACTACAAATTGAAAGTTGTAGTTCCATTTTGCCATACCATTTACCATAGAAGTTCAGAATTTTTGCACATATTCATTGGAACTATTTATCCAGCAAAGTCAGAAATCAACCTAATTAGGTGACCATTGGCTAATACACCCAGAGCACCCTTTAATTATGGCAGCAAGGATGTTATATCCATTCTTTTTCTACCCCCGAAAATTGAAATCAAGCACTAATTGCAGATAAGCTTTAAGCTAAATCTAAAAAACAGTCTGAGAAAGGAATAAAGACATTGTTAAGTTTCTTACAATGCTATTTCCTTTAGAGAATCTCAAAAAGGGATGTTTTACAAGACCTAGCTTCTGGGGGCAATTTGTGCATAATAAAGTATAGCTGGGTCAGAAGCAAAACAAAACACACGTCTATGTACAGCGGAGTGTGTCAGTGGTGCAGAAGCCGCTCAACCTCCTCCCAACCACAGTCTCAGTCTCAGTGGGTCACTTCCGGTCCAGAAAAGCTCTCAGGGTGAGTCAGTCCTGCCAGCTTCCCCATAACCCTGATGTGTTTGTGTGAGGGCTACTGTCTCACTCTTGGCTCGCACACACTCGCTCCTCTCCAAATGGACGCTTTTATAATTACAGAAGCCATTTATACTATGACTTGTGCATATTCATTTTGAAAATGGAGCTGTGGAGAACAATTCTGTCAGTCACAGTGAGGCAAAGTGTTTGTCTGCAGTTTTTTTTTTGGATACATAAACATCAATCTCCAGAGCTAAGGGACCAAATACACAACCTGACTATAAACCCACAACACATACAGATTGAAAGAAAGAAAACATGATTTCGAAGGACTGAATTCTGCCTACTGCGCAACATACTACATTCAACTTTTTTCTTTATCTTCAGAAATTGTATGTAAAGCAGTCAGTGTTATGCAAGACTAAACAGTAATACGCCACACTGTTGTCTTGTGATGTGTACTCAGTCCCATGGTTCCTCCAAACATATGTGACTATCTTCTGATAAACAGAAACATAAAAGATGTTTAGAAGAAAGATATTTGCATTTAATGTACTGCAGTGCTTCCCAACCCTGTTCCTGAAGGCACACAAGCAGGCTCATTCTGAAAATGTACCCCTGTATACATTTCTGGAGAGCGCCAAATACGTCACAGGAGGTACGTTTTTTTGCAGTTTAAGTTTTCGCGAATGCACCAGAGGCCTCTGTGTATGCTTTTTGAGATCTCAAATTTCTCTTGCGAGTGCCATTCGCGCCTGCTGTTCTCGCGTAAATCCACTAGAGGCTGCTGACGACTGACCGATCAACTGACCGATCAACTGACCCACCCTCCTCCTTCCCTAAACCCAACCAATAGTGTTTTCAAAAGCATGGATTGACTTGCCCACCCACTTGTCTAAACCCAACCGACAGTTTTACAAAGCAATCTAGAAAAAGAAAAGGCCTTGTCTGATTTTTACCATGTTTTCACATTCTACCGCAACCCTGATATTTACTTGTTTATTTTATATTTTGGCTTCAGTTTTTGTCTTACCCTCTTTCTGGAACTGTTCTTCGCCAGACTCAAACCCCATCGTTATGGTCAGCTTCTCTCTGCATCTCAAATCCGCCGACGTACATGGCAAACTAACTGAACAAACCGGTAACAAGAAAGCCGTCCACTCCGAGGTAAGCAGTCAGCTGGTAAGCTTGAAAAGGAATGGCGTCATGTCACCCGTTGCGTTCATTTTAAAGACGCAAATGCAGCCATACGTACTTCTGGCTACATAATTTGCAATCTCCAGAAACGTATATAGGGTTACGTTTTCAGAATGAGCCTGTGTTGGAAATACGTACTGTTGGTGTGCCTCCAGGAACAGGATTGGGAAACAATGGTGTACTGGACCTTCAAAGTTGAATGTGTAGCTATTGTTTGTTTATGTTAAAGTTTTGTTAAGTCACTAGTTCTGCTTTCTCAATAACGTCATCGATGAACGAATTTCGTTTATTTTCAGAATACAAATTAATATATCCAAAAACCTTCTGATCCTCATAGTTATCAGCAATTGTCCTGAATTGTTCTGAAAAATAGCAAGAAACATTGTCAAAACATTCCATGTGTCTTCAGTGGTTCAATCATAATATTGTGAAGCAGCTAAAATACATATGTCCACACATAAAACAAAAATAACATTCATTTAACAGTTTATTCTCTTTAGTGTAAGTTATTGCGCATATTCAAAAAAGTAAAGTGCTCTTTGTTGTTCTCGGTTGCACCAAAAGTATTCTCATAACTTCATAGTATTATGCTAATTAAAACCGCTGAAGGCATATGGTCTGTTTTGAGGATATTTTTGCTATTTTTATAAACTTTGAACGGTCTGGGAGCTCTCGGATTTTATTTATTCAAGAGAGTACTGTGCTCTTTGTTGTGCTTGGTTGCACCAAATGTATTCTCATAACTTCATAAAATTACTCTAATATAACCACTGAAGGCATGAGGTCTGTTTTGAGGATGTTTTGTTATTATTCTGGATTTTGAACATCTATGGAGAATGAGAGAGTTCTCGGATTTCATCTAAATTATCATAATTTTATTTATTCCAGAGAGTACTATGACCTTCGTTGCGCTCGGTTGCACCAAAAGTATTCTCGTAGCTTCATAATATTATGCTAATACAACCACTGAAGGCATGTGGTCTGTTTTAAGAAGGTTTTTTTATTTTTCTGGATTTTGAACATCTGTGGAGAATGAGGGAGTTCTGGAATTTCATCTAAAACATTATAATTTTATTTATTCAAGAGAGTACTGTGACCTTCGTTGACCTCGGTTGCACCAAAAGTATTCTTGTAACATCCTGATATTATGCTACTATAACCACTAAAGGCATATGGTCTGTTTAAAGGATTTTTTTTTGTATTTTTATAGACTTTGAACAGTCTATGAAAGATGAGGGAGCTCTCGGATTTCATCTATAATATCATTTTATTTATTCAAGAGTGTACTGTGCTCTTTGCTGTGCTTGGTTCCACCAAAAGTATTTTTGTAGCGTCAAAATATTACGCTTATATAAACACTGACGGCATATGGCCTTTTTTGAGGATATTTTGGGTATTTTTATAGACTTTGAAGAGTCTATGAAGGATGAGAGAGCTCTCGGATTTCATCTAATATATCATAATTTTATTTATTCAAGCGAGTACTGTGCTCTTTGTTAAGTTTGGTTGCACCAAAAATATTTTTTTTAGCTTCATAATATTACACTAATATAACCACTAAAGGCATATGATCTGTTTTGAGGATTTCTGGACTTTGAACGGTCTATGGAGGATGAAGGAGTTCTCAGATTTCATCTAAAATATCTTAAGTTGTATTCTGAAGATAAATGTAGATCTCATTTGGTTTAGAACGACATGACGATTACATTTTTGGGTGAAAATAATTTGGTGGGAATCAACCTGTATTGTAATCTGACATTTCTTGTCTGTGACACGTTCACTGTCAAAATCTGAGGGTTTGACTATAGCAACAGACAAAAATACTGTGTAATCTGAATCAGACATTTCATTAACAGATTATCCATCATTCAAAACATTATTATATGATCATATTTGTATAATGAATTTTGTTGGGTCTATGACTTGGGTGACCTCAACTTTACTGCTACTTCCCTCTTGAAATGCTAATGTCATTATTACTGCCATTGTCTGAATACTTTGACCACAGTGTAAACGCAGAGGCTAATAAAACCCTGACAGACCCCGGGCACTTGAATTAACAACGCTTCACTATAGCATTCCTCTGTTTAATAGCAGAGAGCAGTGGGAAATGGTTGTGGTGTGCCTCAGGGAAATTTATAGTCACTCATACTTTGGTCTGTTTTCATTGATGTGATTTTTGTTAAATGTGGACAAGAAATATTCCCCTATTTCAGCACAATTTCTCTCCCTCTCTTTGCTTGCCCTTTCTGTATTTGAGCTAAAATTATGACTCTTTCCCCTGTGTGGAATTAAATATAGTGCCAAAAAGCTCAGAAGAGTGTTTACATGGTTATTTTTTCTCATTTACGCACACATCCTTCATGCTGAGGGAGGAAAATCTCTCTCTTATTCTGTCTCACTCACTCGTTTTTCCTTTTATCTTTTTTGGTGGGGCTGATTTTCCTCTGGCAGGACACAGAAGCACAAACAGAGAGAGGGGTCTGCTCCACACGTGGCTTCTCTCTGCAGTGTGGCGGTTGTATAATAACGAACTGCTGGCTGGTCGTGTGGTGCTACAGGTCAGATATCAGTATAAACAGATCAAAAAGAAGCTTGTCCCGTGGATTGAGGTGGTAATTTTAGAACAGCTGGATCTCACGTGGATCGAAGCAGGATTGAACTCAGATAAAGTGAAGCATATATTTAGGCTAGTCGATTTAGTGCATTCGTTTGGCATGAGTAATTGTGTAAAGAAATAAATATTCTTTATGAACCATAGGTAAATGCAACTCTATCTCATAGTTATTTGTAACTTTTTGATTTAGTGACGATATCATTCATACAATTTAGTACGATTTGTTTATCCCGCATGACGGTAGGTTTTAGGGGTGGGGTTGGGTGCCATGCCTTCTTTTAAAAATCATACTTTTTCATATGACTGAACTTATACGAATTAGCCACTAAACTGACAATTACGTTTCCTCGTGAGATCAGGGGTGCATTTCCAAAAGCCATCATTAGCCAACTAAGATTGTAAATTTCGTTGTTACAAACATAGTTAGTTGATTTGGCATTTCCCAAATCCGTTGTTTCAACATTCGTAAACTGCATCGCAAATTGTATGCTTACAACTACACCTCTAGAGCTGTAGTTACAAGCATACTGCAGTTCCTGGCTGTGTTCTATTCCCAGTTATCCCCTATGCCCTATTCATTTAGAACATTCTAACATTTAAATAAATTTAAAAAAAAATAATTAATGGTAATTAAAAAAACATTAAAGACCCCCTATTATGCATTAAAAAGGGTCATATTTTGGTTTTGGGGGTCTCCAACAACAGTCTGATATGCATGCAAAGTCAAAAAACACTTTCATTGTCTTATAATATGCATGTATTTTTACGTAATTAACCCAACGACTCCCATATGAGTTGTTCAGCGATTCATTTGTTCCCAAACCCCTTCTTAGCACGATGCTAATCTGCGCTGATTGGTCTGATGACCCAGTCTGTTGTGAATGGTCGACTGCATTCAGCACGATACAAAGCGAAATGCCGACCATGGCTTATAAGCAGTTTTGAAGTAGTCAGAGTGCAGAGAGTATGTGTGAGCCCAATGCTGGAGTGCATCAAAGCAATGCAGTTTAACACCAGCATATTGCTCTATTCTTAACCATGACTGACATGTATTAATCCACACAGTGGCAAAAGCTGAACTATTTTGAAACTTGACCACTGCACGTGTGTAGGAACAGCTGACGGTGGCCATAGCAATGACAAACGGCAGTGTATCGTGAGCTAACCAACGCATTTATATCTGTAAACAAAGTAGTACGAGTCACATTTTCAACGTGGTTTTAGATGTGATGTGAGAATAAAAAGAGTAAACCAGATACAGTGCAAGCAGTTACAAGTAACAAAACACAATTAAATACATAATTTGCAAGCTAGAGAAAACAAGGAGGCAGCCATTTTAATCGCACCTACTTACACTTGTGAAATGGAGGAAGAAACTGGTCCATGAACTGTGTACTGAAAAGTTATTGTCAAGCTCTGACAAAGCCCCATACATCAATAGTGTTTTCTGATCCTTCCTTTAACAAACGGCCAACAAATCCCCCATTGTAAACGTGTAGATTGCTGAAGCACTCGTCAGAAAAAATGATGAGAACACAGCACAAGGCTGGGGCTATAATGCTGAGGAATTTTTGCAAAAATAACTTCAACCACTGACTCTTCACATCCTCATCTTTGGGTAGGGAAAGTAAGCATCTATGCGTCTATGCGACTTGATTCAACCGGGATCTGCTACAGTGTTTGTCTTCCTCTTTTTCTATCTACAGGGGTTTCAATTTTCCCGGGTCTGTGCAACAAATAGACGAGGCTTGAGTTCCAATTCGATTCATTCTAACCCCTGTGAGTCGGCTCTTTTAGAGATGAATCAATAGTTTTAAACACGGTGCACTTTCAGATTTAAACATCAGCTGGATATTTCACTTCACTTAGAGTTGTGTTACACACTGCATGGAGGGCCATTTTCAAAAACCCATAATAGGGGGCTCTTTAAAGTGATCTCTCTTAGGTGTAATTTACTTTCAAAGTATTTTTACAGTTCAGTTTTAGCAATCTTCATATTGACAATTGCGTTTCCTTCGTAGTGCACTTTGAAAATAATTATGCCATGTTGAACACAGGTGAACTATTATTTAAAAGTTTACGATACGTCTCCAAAGCTTTACCAAAACTATTATTGGATTTTTTTTAATGTAAATGTTAAACAATATAATTTGCACAAAAATTATAGAGGCTTACTCTAAAGAAGTAGTTACTTCATCCCGTTTAGAGCCTCATTATGGACGGTTTACATTATAAATAACATGGTTCAAACGATGGAACTGCAACAGAGAAACTACGGTTTTGGAAACACTCATCACTACATCCTTCATTTCCCAAACATTGTATTGTACTGGTGTATGATGTTATTAAAGTACATTTCTTGCCATTGCATCTAATTCAAATTGGAAAAATCTGATTCAAGAAGTCAATCTGAATGTACACATAATGACAAGTACGTAATATTATTACACAGCTGTCTGGAATGCTTGATTCGGATTAGTCAGTTGTGGCATTCCAGATATGTTATTTCCAGATAACCTCTGAAACTAATAACACCATCTCATCTGGGTACTTTGAATCATCTTGAGCATCAGTGAATACTGTATGTTTCTATATTTATATGCTTGTCTGTCATGCCACCATCTGTTTACCGACATTTTTTGACTGAATAATATGTACGTTAGTATATGCTCATCAGCTTCATCAGCCATTTTCATTTCTGTTAGCTTTAATTAAACATTTAAAACTCAGAACATAGTTCTTTGTATAATTTTGACTTTTTGTGGCAAGTCGCCATGTAATAAGCAAGATAAAGTACAGACAGGGTTAAATACACACCTCACAGCAAGAAGGTCACTGGTTCGAGTCCCAGCTGGGTCAGTTGGCATTTCTGTGAGGAGTTTGCATGTTCTCCCCGTGTTCACGCGGGTTTCTTTCGAGTGCTCCGGTTTTCCCCGCAGTCCAAAGAAATGCGGTATAGGTGATCTGAATAAACTAAACTGACTGTAGTACAGTATATGTGTGTTACTGAGTGTGTATGGATGTTTCCCAGTACTGGGTTGCAGCTGGAAGGGCATCCGCTGTGTAAAACATATGCTGGATAAGTTGGCAGTTCATTCCACTTTGGCGACCCCTGATGAATAAAGGCACTAAGCCGAAGGAAAATGAATGAATGAATAAAGCATTGATAGAATACATTAAAATGTATCCCAAATAACAGACAAACAACCTCGACTAAGCAGATTGCTGTGGGTCAGTGTTAGATGTGTGTTCAGTAATATGAAATAAACCAAACTACATAACCTAAAATATAAACGTTTATCTATGAGTGACCAGTAGACTCCAAAATAAATTCTTACCATTCTTTAATATAAGTTTTCATTGGAATTTGTGGTTCTGTGAAACTCTTTTTAATTGTTTGAAAGGCAAATTACATGGTTTAACACAAGAGTTTAATGCTGGATTAGCTGAACCATGTTTAAAAAGTGAAAGTAGCTGTTGTTGGTTTGTCTGACTGCTTTGATTCAGAGATAAAGACTAAAACCTGCTGACACAACAAACACACACCCATCACATTTCTCCAGAAAGAGAATCTAGACGATCCCAGCAGATCAAAACTTTTGATTACTAAAACATACACCCTGACCCAAAGCAAAACATTTCAGCTGTATCCACCGAAAACTGCTGGGTTTTTGGAAAAATAGACATTCTAAATAGTGTCTGCAGTTTTGAATTTCCTACTGGCTTACAGTACATTGACACACAGAGAGAGTGAGAGAGAGAAATCTGTTCCTTCAGGTATTTGAAGCTCCAAATCAGACATATGTCTATAGCCTTGGGAATATGAAGAATGCTTTGTTTTTGAGGCCCTTAATTGTATGTTGATTAGCCTACAATTCAACCTTGTGTTGTGCTTTCAAACTGCATCTTCGTCTGAAACAAATCTGAAATCTCCTTTGAAAGCCATGAAGGATCCCATGAGCTGTGCACATCTCGTCTTGAGATGCAGAGTCACATGTGGCTTTGCAGAGTTGCAGTGTCTCTAATCAGCTCTGCAGTTACTCATCATAAGGAGAACACGTGTATGTAAGAAAGAATGTATGTGTGCAGGGTGGGACGGAAATGTCTGGTTGATCACAATTCCACTGCTCAACCTCCTTATCCTTCAGTTGGTGTGACGAATCCAAGGCTTATAGACTGCAGCAGAGCACTTTACTAGAACTATACAGATTCTAGAGCAGGGGTCTCCAATCCTGCTTCAGGATGGCCACTTTCCTGCACAGTTTATTTTAGGGATTGTCCAAACCAGTGCCACTGTCATGTAGAGTTTATCTCCAACCCTAATTATTAACCTGAATTGGTTAATAAAGCTTTTTAGACTGACCAGAAACTTCCAGACAGCTGTGTTTGAGTTGTCTGAAGCTAAACTCTGCAGGACATTGGCCCACCAGGAGTAGGATTGTACATCCCAGCTCCTTACAAGTTTATAGCAATCCTGAAGAACTTGATTAGCTGGTTCAGGTGTTTTTACTTAGGACTAGAACTAAACTCTGTTGGAAGTTAGGCCTTCTGAAGCAGGACTGAGCCCCTGTGCTATACAGCACACCACTAATCTTCTCATTAACCACCAAAGCATAAAACCAGCCTTTTAAACACCACTAAACACATACAAACAGCCTTTCAAAAGAACCCTCCTCTTTATTAGAATTAGGCTCATTTTACAACTCGAGAGTTTTACCGTTTTTTTTAATCCATTCAGCCAATCTCTAATTGGCAGGAGCTTAGCTTAGCATAAAGTTATATTAGACCATTAGCATCTCATTTAAAAAAGTGTTTCAATAATTTTCCTATTTAAAGCTTGACTATTCTATAATTACATGATGTACTAAGACAGATGGAAAATCAAATGTTGCTATTTTATCATTGTGCCTGCTGCAGCCATGATATGGCACCAACGTTTCTTGCTTATTACACCAGAATAAGAGTATATTTCCATGCCATGACAGTCTAGAAAATTAATTAATTCATTTTCTTTTCGGCTTAGACCCTTTATTCATCTGGGGTCGCCACAGCCGAATGAACTGCCAACTTATCCAGCACATGTTTTACCCAGCGGATGCCCTTCCAGCTGCAACCCATCTCTGGGAAACATCCATACACACTCATTCACACTCATACACTACGGACAATTTAGCCTACCCAAAGTCTAGAAAATACCTAATTAAAATTTTCTCTGTCTTAGTACACAATGTAACTACAGAAGAGTCACACTTTAAATAGGAAAATTATCAAAACATGTTTTGAATTTTGTAAAGCAAGATGTGCTGATCTAATCCTATCAAATTATTTATGATAAGCTAAACTGCAAGTTCTTCTGCCACACCCAGACATAGGCTAAATGGATTTAAAAAGAAAGCAAACCTCAACTGTACCTCAAAAATGTAGGGGACTTCTAAAATGAGCCTATTTCCAAAACAAGTGCAGTGTTTCTTAAAATGACTTTGGTGTCAAGTTGTTCCAGCATCTCACTACCCTCCTATATCCACCTTCACCTCTATACTATACTATACTCTGGCAGCAAGCTCTCTGCATTTCTCACTGAAGCTAAGCAAGGCTGCGCCCTGTCAGTACCTCAATTGGAGACCACATGGCAAAGCTAGGTTGCTGCCAGAAGTGGTGTTAATGAAACCAGCAGGGGGCGCTCAACCTGCAGGCTGTGTGGGTCCTAACGTCCCAGTAAATTGATTGGGACTCTATACTGCTCAGTGAGCACCGTCTTTCAGATGAGACGTTAAACCGAGGTCCTGACTCTCTGTGGTTTAACCCCGGCATCCTGGCCAAATTTGTCCACTGGCCTCTGTCCATCATGGCCTCCTAACCATCCCTATATCATATTTGGCTTCATCACTCTGTCTCCTCTCCACCAATCAGCTGGTGTGTGGTCTGGCACAATATGGCTGCTGTTGCGTCATCCATGTAGATGCTGCACACTGGTGGTGGATGAGGAGATTCCCCCCAAAATTGTGTAAAGCGCTTTGAGTGTCCAGAAAACTGCTATATTTTCCTATTTAAAACTGCTAAATAAATGTAAGGAATTATTATTATAGCTCCAAGCTCCAAGAGCACTATCACATGCTGTCATCTTAAAATTGTGACAATTCTGACATGGCATGAATAGAGCAGTGAAATTACTACAGTACAGGCAGGATCTTGGGCTATAGGAAGGGAAACACCTTGAAGGCAATGTCGGTCTATGGCATAGATATAAACTTGTTTGACTTTTACAGCAAAAAGTTTAAATGGGCTTCATAACTTCTAGAACTGTGATTTAAAATGTCAAAAGTGCAGTTAACTACAATGAATGCTGGATTATATTAATATTTTTTATCTTGTAGCAATTATTGCTGTCCTTTCCCAGTCCACTTGAAGGCTACCGGAAGGTAAACCTAAGACTCGTTCCCATTACAGAAAGCAGTATTGAGAGTAAAACCGACAATTTCTATCAGAACTTGACAGTTTTTTTCCCAATGGTTTTGGGTGGTATTTGGCCATGCCGTCTGAGGTTGAAACTTGAAGAAACACAGAGAGAAAGTATAGTGCATAAGTTGATCAGCCAATGGAAGGACAGAAATGAGAAAGAGTGTCTCCCTCTCCTGCCCACAACTCCAGAAATCTTCAGCCAAACCTCACAGTAGCCGAAGACTTCAAACTTTACCTCAGAGAGCCATACAGAGCAGCTCTGAGAGCACAAACATACCAAACTGAGACAGTCTGTCAGACGCCCCACTAATGTAATGACTTACACATACTGACATTACCACATTTACGCCTCATCAGCAATGGATGGAGGGAGTCCTGCAGTTAAAGGAATAGTTCTGCCAAATCATTTTCTCGCTCTTTTCAAACTCAAATGAATTTCTTTCTCAAACATAAAAGACGAGATTTTGAAGGATGTTGACGTAGCAAGTCTTCTTAAGTCATTTGATATTTTAAGCCTCTCATGAGGTAATGCAAGTACTTTTTGTATTGTTTGAAAAGAGGCTAATTCATTCAAATTCATATGAATTCATTTACGAAAATGTATGGTTTATTAAAAGAAGGCATGCCCCAAACCCCAGCCATAAACCCAACCATCATTGGAGGATGAGAAACAAATTCATAGGAATTAGCCACTAAAACAATAAAGTTATGAATTGCTGTGAGATTCCACTGGATATTTTTGTTATGGAAACAGAATGAAGTTTAAGGCAGATTTACTGCGTCAAGTGCACACATATGCTCCGGTGCAGCCTTACCGTGGCTGACGCTGATGCGCACCTCTCAAAAAATGTAACTACACATTGGGTCGGCTTGGGTAGCAGTGACTAGTGTGGGTGCTGCTGAGAGCCGTGAGCCCAATGGAGCGAGTGTTTACAAGTCTCGAGTCCCGTAAAGCAGTGGTTCTCAACCACTGGGCCACGGACCGGTACCGGTCTGAGGATCAATTGCTACCGGGCCGCACAATAAATCATGAATTATTTCCGTTTTATTTGTTATCTGAATCTAAACAACCTATTTAAAAAAAAAAAAAAATGTTTTATTTTATTGTATGCTCTCACTTACATCTCAGTCACTTGAGTGGCCAAATGTAACCCACAAGCAGCAAAACGAGTAAGACACTTCTTTGGAAAGTTTCTTTGCTAAGGGGAATAGGCCCAATGAAAGACCCGCAAACTGCCAAGGAATGGATCCACAATTTGTCAACAAATCAGGTGAATCCACCATGTCTGTGCAAGAAGATCAACTGCTGGAGACAGCAAATGTTTGCAACACGCTTTTCCAGAGTTTGCGCAAGTTCGTTATTTCCAATGGAAGTGCGCAGCTTGTATGCTCAAGCAGTGTGATGCATTCGTGCCTTCCAGATGCCCTCAGTTGAATGAATGGCGCGAGCGAATCACGAGTCACGTGACAAGGACTGACCGATCAGCTTCATACTTTGAATGGAATATACACATTTCGGTAGACTAATTATCTCTGACAAACACAGAACACCCCACAGTACTTAGTAATTTTCTTCATAAACAAAACTTGTATCTGAGTGACAGCAATGCTCTGTCAGCTTGTCATACTCTGAGAAAACGGTTAATGGTTGCCAACCACCAACCCCCTTCACCCCCATACACTGACACCCCCCTCCACCATGCAATAAAATTGTCAACCGCGGTCATAAAAAGGTTGTGAACCACTGCCGTAAAGGAGCTTCAGATGGAAACTTTTGTTTTGTGTTTACCTTATGATTAAAGTTGTTCCATGTCTTCCTGTTCCCGCCTCTGAATAAGGTAGCATTCAGAAAAAACAAAATACCCGCAAAGAAACTTAATACAGGGGAACATTTAAACCTACTGCCAGCTAGCGTTTCAGATGTGTTATTGGAGAGCAACACAAACAGCACGCAGAAGTATAAATGCATGGTTACAAGCAAGGCAATCGCCGTGGGTCACACCAATCCCTCGACTCAGAAGAATAAAGCAGCCTTAAGTCGTTATTCTTAAGTCGTAAGATTTGTTACAAATCATGATAATTACTAGTAATGCCAAATGATTTTAAATTATTATTGAGATACACAAGTAAACAATGACAAAATGTGCACAAACAAAGCATATAACTTCAAAAGATTTGGATTAAAGTGTACAGGTTTTAAAGAAGACATTTGCTATTACTTATTGGTCAGACCCTGTTTAATCAATACTCTGGTCCTTTTGTGTTTCCCACACACACTTCATGTTTAGACTTACATAAGGTTAGTAAATTATGACTTTTAGCCTGAAGAAGTTAGTTAGCTATTCTTTCTAGGATTTAATTGGTCAACTATGATTCCAAGTAAAGGTGACCAAGGTGAATCAATGAGACTATTACATGACTCTGTAACTCCATGACTCTAGAACATTCCTTAAAGCAAATTTAAGGAACACTTGCTCTTTGTAAAAAAAGTTTGAATGGAAATAAAAATGTAGTGTTTCTTCAGTTAAAACTCTTTCAGCTCAAGAGGTTTGTGGGATTTTGTGTGTGAGGACTTTTCACTAAATACAAATAAACTGAAGAATGGTAGCTGATCATAACACCATAAGTACTGTACCTACCTTATTTTATGAACATATAATTCATGAGACAGAGTACTTTTCAAAGCTCAGATCATTTGGTCTAGGAAGAATTTGATGTAAATATGAAGTTGAGATTGTCGTTGGCATCATCATATGTGCAGAGTTTGTTGAAATCACTTTTGGATCTCTACAAGAGACACTTTATAGTGGCTATAGGAAACAAAAGAGCAGAATCTGTCGAGATTAAACATCTGAGACATTAAAGAGACCTCATTTGTCTCAAGTCCTTCCTATGACTCCTTTAACAACTCTTTACCAACAGTGAGATGCGTACACATTCTTTATCATAACCACAAGATTGTTTTAGGCTTGTCTGTCAGCTTGTTTCTTAAGTCGGTGAACCTTGCTAGTCATAAATCAAAGTGTCGTGCTTCAGTTTTCCTCTGCCCTTGCATTCAGCCAGCTCAGATATCACAGATTAACTTCTCCTCAGAGAGAAGAACCACAAACACAAAGCTCTTGAAGAGACAACACGTGAACCTCATGGATGGACTCCCTGTCACAGACAACCCTCATGCCGAAGATGAGCATGATGATGAATGTTAAATGTGTTAATGAGAAAAGTAGCAGCACGTGCCTGTGCTCGCCTGCGCTGCCAACAGCTGCGAACAGAGTTTGAGGAACAGAGTATGAAAAAGACTGATCGCTTACCTGGAGAGAGCTCTCCTTCACTCTGTTCCCCAGAATCTGAGTCCATCTCTCCAAGAAGAACCTCTCCTTTTTTTTTTCACTCCACTTCCTCTTTTTTTCTGTCTGCCTCTGTGCTGTTTCTCAGCACTGAAAACTGTTTTCTTGGGCTCAAATGCACCAGCTGTCCGTGTTCAGAATATAACTGACTCAATGAGTGCGCGCTGTTTGCCGAGCGCCTTTTCTGTGCAGTCAGACTGCCTTCTTTCACTGACACTCTCTTGCTTCCACTTTCTCCTCTCATTTGCTTCCTTCCCCTCCCTCCCTCTCTCTCTCTCTCTCTCCTCCCCCTTCTCCCCTCAGCTCGACATTGTGATGCCTACAAAAACATTAAGAAGAGGAAAACTCTGTCTCTCTCTGAGCTGATCTCTTGCCCATGAGAAATGTTTTGTATGCTGAAGAGTTTTTTAATTCAGGTACTGTATTTTTTTTTTTTTTTTTGTGGCAAGTTTGTTTTTAATGTTTGAAAATGCTTTTTGGATGTGCAAGTTAATGATCAGTTGAAGTAGAGACTATTACATTGTTTTCCTGTGCAATCCAGTTCTAAAATGAAGAGTAAAAGAGTGACTGGATACCATCAACAGGTCAAGGTTTTCCTGGTTAGTGTGGTTCAGTTAGCCCCTGCTGGTGGATGATGTAACTACACCATTATGAGGGCAAAAAGCATTTCTCCTTTGATGGTTGTTTGAAGTTGCTGTGTATTGTGATGAAAGAACCCCTCTTCAGTTTGTAAAGTAGACTTTTTTCCTCCATCTCCTGCCTTTGACATATGCAACTATATATTACCAGAAAATAGTATTGAGCTTTGTGGATTCTTAGGCCTTCAGTAGTGTTAACAGTATTCACTACATATACTTTTTTTCCTTCATCTCCTGCCTTTGACATATACATGAGTAATATCACACAATAGCAGTGCAATATGGCTGTATCGGCACTGGTGGGAGGCGTGCGTTGTGATGTTGTGTATATACAGCCATATCGCACTGCTACGAGTGTGATATTACATTTATCTAATAGTTTGACAGCATAGAGTCTAAAGACCCTTTTATATGAGGAACTACTTTCTTCCACCATTCATTCACATCTGCCGCTGACGTCAGAACAGCAGAAACCGTTGCTACTTCACCAACGTCACTTTAGAGCTAATATTTGAATAACAACGTAAACCGTCTTTGTTCTGCTCAGTATGACAGGCTGATGGCTGCCGACGTGCTGTATCTCTGAAATATAAAATATTTAAAATAGGCACTGTCCTTATAAATAAACTGCATAGTTGCAATCTAAACAACTACATTCTCTCCTAAAAAAGCCTCAAAAGTACATTATGTTGTCCAACAGCTGCAATATTTGGCAAACTGTAGTGAGATCTGCTGTCACTCTATGTGGGCGGAGTAATACAGAAGGGTGAGGAGGCTGTACGAGTGCTGTTGTAATAGGAATATTGCACAGATATCAATCAGATTCGAGAACCAGACAGAACTGTTGTATAAAACTTTATATATCAGCAGATAATGACTTTCTGTAGTGTTGGTAGTATTTACTACCTATTACCTTTTGTTGTAACATTAATATAACGCATTACTAATGTTTTTTTTTTGTATACTTTTTACAATCCCAGTAACACAAGTTACAATGCATTTTATTGGTATTCGATTTATCATTAGATTTTAAATGCTATATGGTCCATATACACAGTATTATAGATTAAGCCATGCCTGTGCTCTTATAGGTGTAATTTACCCTTTTTTGCCACTGAAAAAAATAGCATATGCTAAGTATTAAAACATCTCCAATGCATTGTTTGTCATAATTTATTCCTGTAACAAAATATGTTTGAGTGTGTTAGACTCAAAAGAAGTCCAAAATGTTCAATTCAACAATGTCACGAGATTCATGTAGACTCAAATAGTTCCAGAAAGTGCTTCGCAATTAAATCAAATAATAGTTCATGTTAAAACATACACAAAACCAGACATTTTCAGCTCTAACTCGGCTGTAAGTGCTAACTTCCCGGAACTATTGAGAGGTTCCTTGAGCCACCATTGCTGTTAAAATACATTCCATTGGAGTTATATGTGTTTGTATTTATATAGCGCATTTATTGCGTGAGGCCATACACCCAAAGCGCTTCACAATCATGAGGGGGTTTTCTCCACACCACCACCAGTGTACAGCATACACTTGGATGATGCGACGGCAGGCACAGGACAACGGCGCCAGTGCGCTCACCACACACCAGCTGTAGGTGAAGGAGAGAAAGTGATAGAGCTAATTCAGTGGGTTGGGATCATTGAGAGGCCATGATAAGTAAGGGCCAGGACACCGGTGTTACACCCCTACTCTTTACGAGAAGTTCCATGGGGTTTTTAATGACCACAGAGAGTCAGGACCTCAGTTTAACTTCTCATCTGAAAGACGGCGCCCACTGACAGTATAGTGTCCCCTTCACTATACTGGGTTAAGCACTAACAGCAACCTATATCTCATGTGGTCTTCCCTCCAGGTACTGACCAGGTTCAGCCCTGCTTAGCTTCAGTGAGTAACCAGTCTTGGGCTGCAGGGTGATATGGCTGTCACAACTCTCTCTTTATGTCTCTGGTTAGACTATAAACCTCGTCACACACATGACACTGTAGTCTGTAACCTACACCTTTGCAAATCCAGTCATGAAAGAAATTATCATATAATCTTGCCCTCCTAAATCTGAGTGCTGCGTTTAACATCTTGCTGGCCTGCTTGGAGCATTGTGTAGGGATAAAAGGGAAGTGCCCTGGATTGGTTTAAATCTTTCCCTTTTTAAAGTCACTATTGGTGAACATTCATCTGAGGCAGCTTTTTTGTCATGTGTAGTTCCCCAGGGATCTATTTTTCCCCCTATTCTTTTTTCCTTATATACTGTATGCTTCCACTGGGTTCTATTTTTAGAAAACATGTTCTGTCTTTCCACTGTTATGCGGATGACACTTAAATTTACCTGCCCTTAAAACCGATGCCTTGAACTTTTAGATTTTAATGAGAGTAAAACTGAAATAATTGTGTTCGACCCATCAAACTCCTCTAGGGCACTGTCATGAGTCAGGTTTGATCTAATCATTTTCTGTTCACTTCAGCTGTTCCCTCTCACAATTAGCATTGGCGCACATGCATTGCTCACCTGTTTCTATTTTGGATCTGATCCGCCTCTCTACTTATACCTGTCCTGTCGTATCACACTTTGTCAGATTATTGTGTTCATTAAAGTTACGGACGCTCTCTCATTGCATGAATAACCTCTTCTTCTCCAGTCTAGCCGAGTCCAGTTATTTGTTTTCTCTTATTAATCTTTAATTTTGCTTACCTGTGATCTGCGCAGTCGTCTCGCTGTTGAGACCCAGCTCCTCACCTGCGCTCGCCAGTCCCAGCCCTCGCTCCGCTCCGAGGGAGCAGAGGTGGATTTCCCTTACTCCTTTCCCAGCCTGTGTTCTCCCACGGGTGGTCGAGTAACGGCAGCTGCCTTTGTTATTCTTATATCAAATAAACTCTTGATTTGAACTGCAAACCTCTCCGTTTACTGTCCGAGCCTGACAGGCACATACAGTAAATCTTGGTAAATCAAGCTTTTCTGTGAAGCCTTGGTTAAAAAATCTGGGTGTTATCTTTGACGATGGCTTGAGATTTGATAAACAGATAAACGCAGTGGTCAAATCATGCTTTTTTCAGCTTCGACTCTTAAAAACAGTCCAGCCTATTCCATCTAGAAATTTTTTTGAAAAAATAAATCATGCTTTTATTACTTCTAGGTTGGACTACTGTAACTAACTATATTTTGGGATTAGTTAGACAACTCTATTCCATTTACAATTAGTTCAAAATGCTGTGACAAGGCTTTTAACCAGTACCAAAAAAACATGACCACATCACACCAGTCTTAAGGATGATTTATACTTCTACCACAGCCATATCACCCTGCAGCCTAAGACTGGTTACTCACTGAAGCTAAGCAGGGCTGAGCCTGGTTAGTCCCTGGATGGGAGACCACATGGGAAAACTAGGTTGCTGTTAGAAGTGGTGTTAGAGAGGGCAGCAGGGAGCGTGCAACCTGTGGTCTGTGTGAGTCCTAATGCCCCAGTAAAAGTGAAGGGGACACTGCACTGTCAGTGAGTGCTGTCTTTCGGATGAGACGTTAAACCGAGGTCCTGACTCTCTGTGGTCTTTAAAAATCCCATGACACTTCTCGTAAAGAGTAGGGGTGTAACCCTGGTGTCCTGGCCAAAGTCCCTCAATCGGCCTCCTAATAATCCCCATCCACTGAATTGGCTCTATCACTGTCTCTTCACTCCACCAATAGCTGGTGTGTGGTGAGCGCACTGGCGCCGTTGTCCTGTGGCTGCTGTCGCATCATCCTAGTGGATGCTACACACTGGTGGTGGTGTGGAGAGACTCCCCTCATGATTGTGAAGCACTTTGGGTGTATGGCCATACACAATAAATGCACTATATAAATACACATTACATTACATACTTCTGCGTCAAGCTCATGCAAATGCTCTGGTTCAGCCTGCGCGTGGACGCATAGTCGACGCAGATGTGCACCTCTCAAAAAATGTAACTACACGCCGCAACGACGCGTAGCTCAAGCACTGTGATTAGTCAGTTTTTTAGCGCTGACAAATGTGGTCGGGACAGAGAGTTGCGTGAACCCATTGGAGCGAGTGCTTACAAGTGTCGAGTCCCATGAAGGAGGTCCAGATGGAAAGTTTTGTTTTATGTTTACCTTATAATTTAAGATTGTTGCACGTCCCCCTGTTCCCACCTCAAAATGAGTGAGTTTGAGCCAACTTATCCAGCATATGTTTTATACAACAGATGCCCCTCCACCCACAACCCAACACTGGGAAACAACCATACACTCCTGCATTAACACACATACACTATGGCCAATATACTGTAGCTTATTCAATTCACCTGTACTGCATGTCTTTGGATTGTGGGGTAAACCGGAGCACCCGGAGGAAACCCACGCAAACACGGGGAGAACATGCAAACTCCACACAGAAATGCCAACTGATCCAGCCTGGGCTCAAACCAGCAACCTTCTTGCAGTGAGGCGATCGTGCTACCTACTACGCCACCATGACGCCCACAGTGATATTGTAATGTAACTAATTATATGCAAATTACAGTAAC
Organism: Danio kyathit; assembly: GCA_903798195.1. Taxonomy (NCBI): domain Eukaryota; kingdom Metazoa; phylum Chordata; class Actinopteri; order Cypriniformes; family Danionidae; genus Danio; species Danio kyathit. The sequence continues at coordinate 51,225,999 of LR812536.1, forward strand.
TAGTAATATATATTACATTTTAAAAGTAACTTGCCCAACTCTGGCCTTCAGTCACTTAGTAGCATAATGTAATTTTCCTGCAACATTAGATTGCTTAATCATAAATCATAAGCCTGAACTGATATTGATTTCTGTCCTTCTAAAAGTAAAATAAACGTTTATTTATTAGCTACAACCAAAGTGCTGTATATATAATGGTACAGGAAGCTATGCAAGTATAGCTTATAGCTACTTGAATGGAAAAGCAAAAATTAGGTTTCAGTGCCATGCTGTATCTCAGAGACATACAGTATAAGTCAACACATACTGTATAAGTCAACATACTGTATGAGTCAAGCTGAAGAAGATGAAAAAAGAAGACATAAAGCATCCTCTCTGTAAAAGCTGTAAACTTGTTCTTTATAGCACCGCACAAGGTCACACAAGTTTTCATCGGTTTTACATTTTTAAAAAATAGTCAAGAGAACAGTGCAAGGACATTTTTTAATGTTCTTGGAAAGAAGAGAACAAAAGGTATGGGTTGAAAGATTTGAGGACATCTCTTTAATTTAACACTGTAAAGCAAAGGTCTCTTGCACACCTTGGGTCATTTTCGGTTTGGTTTGTTTTGTGTATTATTCAGTTTGAAAATGCACAACAATATACAGTGTGAGATTTTATACAGTTGAAGTCAGATTTATTGAATTATTAGCCCCCCTGAATTATTAGCCCCCCTCTTTATTTTTTTCCCCAATTTCTGTTTAACAGAGAGAATATTTTTTTCAACACATTTCTAAACAAAATAGTTTTAATAACTCATTTCTAATAACTGATTTATTTTATCTTTGCCATGATGACAGCAAATTATATTTCACAAGATATTTTTCGAAACACTTCTATACAGTTTAAAGTGACAGTTAAAGGCCTAACTACACTTTAATAGGGTAATAAGGCAAGGTATTGTATAACGATGGTTTGTTCTGTAGACCAGTGGTTCTCAAAGTGGGGGTCGGGACCCCCCGAGGGGTCGCAGGACAATGAAGGGGGGGGTCGCCTGCTGATTTCCAAAAATCTATTTATTTTTATTAAACCATAAAAATGACCATATTTTATCTATAATCTACAGAAGAGAAAAAATAGTCGTTTACAGTTACTATATACTATATAGTTACTATAGTAGCTTATAGTTACTAGTTCTATTGGACTGCGACCCCTGGGGTAATTACATTATATTAAAGACACAGCAATAGCATCAGATGCAGCAGACTGATTTTATAACACCGGAACAGGTTAAACTGTCTGGCACATTTACAACACTGACATACATTAAAAAAAATTAAACGAAAAATAGACTTGGGTCTATTGGTGTGTGTGTGTGCCATTGCATACAAGGTTTCTGTATTTATAACCACCTTAGAGGATATTAGGGGTCGCGAGTCACTGGCATTGTTACTGTATTTTGGGGGTCGCGGGCTGAAAAGTTTGGGAACCCCTGCTAATATATAGCTTAAAGGGGCTAATAATTTTGTCCTTAACATGTTTTTTTTTTTTAAATTAAAAAACTGCTTTTATTCTAGCCGAAATAAAACAATTAAGACTTTCTCCTGGTGGAAATTATTATCAGACAGTTTCCCTGATCTGTTAAACATAATTTGGGAAATATTTAAAAAAGGAAAGAAATTCAAAGGGGGGCTAATAATTCTGACTTCAGCTGTATATATAAATGTATATATATATATATATATAATTTTTTTTTTCTGTAATAACTCTTTCCATAGGCTGGTTTCACAGAAGGTCATGACTCAGTTGTTGGGGCGACTACTCTAGAGAAACAATTATTAAAATTAGGGTAGGAAGTTTTATTGAAGCTAGCAACAGCAAACTAGCTTTCAAAGCATTCTTTAAATGTCTCCCAATCCACGCTTCCTTCAAAACACATCAACGCACAAAGCCAGAGCCGAGTCTGAAGAGTCTTTCAGATTAGCATTACAATACAAAGCTCATAGCATTAAAATTACAATGAATGTAAACAACTTATTTGTGGTTATGTTAGAGCATAGCTGATGTTTGCTTTGAGCTAAACTTGTTCAGCTTAAATTTTGAGCTCCTAAATTTGAATTAAAACGTGTTTTAAAATATTTAACATTTGCTACAAAACTGGCCCCACCAGGAGCAAAGTCTGCTGTGGAAACCTATGCAAATACATTGGTTAAGTTCAAGTAGGGGGGCGGCATGGTGGCTCAGTGGTTAGCACTGTCGCCTCACAGCAAGAAGATTGCTGGTTTGAGTCCCAACTGGTCCAGTTGGCATTTCTGTGTGGAGTTTGCATGCTCTCCCAGTGTTTGTGTGGGTTTCCGCCAGGTGCTCTGGTGAATTGAATAAACTAAATTGTCCGTAGTGTATGAGTGTGTGTGTGAATGTGAGTGTGTATGGGTGTTTCCCAGTACTGGGTTGCAGCTGGAAGGGCATTCGCTGCGTAAAACATTTACTGGAATAGTTGGCAGTTTATTCCGCTGTGGCGACCTCTGAAATAGAGACTAAGAGAGTAATCGAGAATGAATGAATGAAGTTCAAGTAGCACAAGTGCCTTTAATAATACGCCTAGTTTTCATTGAACGGTATGATTCAGTACAGTACAGTATACAGTAGTTCGGTACAGGTCACCCTGATCAGGCTTGCTTGCTAGCCTTGCTTGGTAGATGTTGTACTGTATATGTCAGAAAGTTGCGCGAAAAAGAAAGCCATACAAGCCATTCACATTTAACGTCTTTACATTTAGTTGAAACATGAGAACGGTAAACATTAATAGAGGACATATCCTGTTCTTGGCTCTTGGCATGTGGTTAGTTGTCATAAGAAGTCAACAAGCTTTGTTTGAGGATGGTTTCAAAGACTATATCGAGATGCAAAGCCTTGCATTACTATGAATGGGGAAAAGTGCAACACTCATAGCCGCCACAGTGAAGAGAATCAAGTAAAAATAAAAACTTAGTAAAAACAAGTCAATATTATTTACGCTAAGCTAAGCTAAAAGTGCTTCTGTCAGACCCCGATATTATCAAAACTGGTAAAACTTAACGCGAGGTGACATGTAGAATTACTTTTTTTTTTTTTTTAAAAAAAGGAAAGTCTTAATTTAAAGGCACTTTTTTGAGGTGTTTCAATCAACCAAATTGATTATGATGTTTATTATTTGTAATTCACTGTGAATAAAAGTGTCTACTAACTGAAAAACTTGCTGTGTTAGTCTTGTGCTTTTTTAACCATAAGCCCAAACTATAGCCTTCATATTGAGCATAACATTTTCTCCTTTAATGGTTGATTGAGAATAGACAATTACTTGATTGATTGATTGATTGATTGATTGATTGATTGATTGATTGATTGATTGAAAAACAATTCATTTAAAAACAAACACCTGATCTTATACTACTATGAAGCAAACACTATTTAAACACATCTGTGTGCTGAATTCTCTGCCCGAAGTGAAATGTCACTGATCAGAATTCCAGTCATGGCCAGTGTGCGAATTATACATTGGCGATCAGGGGGGACAACTTTAAAAATGTATGTTTTCGGTCTTTTGACGGATATTTAGTGACTGTTTGTCAAACTACAAATTATGTATTTAATTTTTTTTAGGTTATGTGCAGATATAAACACCTATTTTACAAGAAACGTGTTTTGTGAATACTTAAGATGTCTATTGTTGCTCTAGACCTGCCAGTTTCAGACTGTTAATGATATTTTTCCTAGCATTGATTGCCACAATTATGCATTCACAATCGTATAAACCAATATAGGGGGGATCAAATGTATATTTATATTGTACATATTTAATTATTAATATTTAAGATATTGATCAGAGATCAGAGAATGCTATTTCTTACTATTTAAAGGCTGGCCACCCCTACATCTTATTTTGATGTCCTTCAGGGGGGTTCAAGTGATAATTAGGGGTCAATCACCCCTGTAATTCGCACCCTGGTTATGGCTACTTATGGTTTTGACTACTGTATATTCTGACTGTTGTGAAACTCGTAGAATTGAGTCTTTACAAGCATCTCTCTATCTGTTTATCTGTCTGTGCAGCTGTCGTGGTGTCTGTCCTGTGATCTATTTGTCCTTTAGGAGTGTCTGATCGCTCGTGGCTCTCAGCAGGGTCAGTGTGGTGGCAGATGGCGTGCAGGAGCTTCAGGCTGAGGGTGTGCGTGGTCAGCTGTCACATCTTAATAGACAGATGGGCATGAACTTTCTCTCTTTGACTCCAATTTATGTCCCGGTTCAGTCTAGTGAAGCAGTCAATCGTCTCGAACCACTCCATTGTAAAGTTCAGCTGAAGATTGATGGTAAAGATGTTTACGCGTGAAGATGTTCTTGTTTTTGTCATGCGTGGCCTTCTTGTTATTTGCTGGAACATGCTTTTCATCCCTGTTGGGTTTTCAAAGCTACAAATGTGGTACAATGATGCTGATTGACATTTGCCCTTTTGTGTTGGTGAAAAGGGATTCTCTTTGTTGCCTTTCTCACCTAGGTTAAGCACAGCATATTTAAAGCCATGTAAACTATTGTTGATGTCCTTTCTTGCAATTAAAGTGTATTTAGAACAGTGAGAACAGCCACTGCCACCTGCTGCCCTGAAGTAATGTACTGTAGTCATAATCAATATTATTGCAGGCACTTTATAAAGGGATTTTAGGGACCAAGCACCTGTGATGAGTAGGCCCTATTATAATTGCTCCGTTTCTTCTTCTTCTTCTTCTTCTTCTTCTTCTTCTCTAAAATGAATCGCATTTTTGAGGGTCTAAACATGCTCAAAAACTCACAAAACTTTGCACATACTCCAGAATGGTGAAAATTTGTTTGATATGGGTTTCAGAAGTGGGTGTGGACTCTTCTGTGTCTTGTACGTGAAGATTTGGATAGATGGACTTCTCTACTACTGTCTATTTTAGGAAGAATAGCCTTGATCAAGATGGTAGTCTTGCCCCGATTTTTATATTTATTCCAAATGATTACAATTCTTCTAAGTTGCACCAGAATTAGGGATGTTAACAGCTGGTTCAGTTCCTTCATTTGGAATAGAAAGAAACCAAGGCTAAAATTGACTAAGATGCAACTTCCTGGACATAAAGGAGGTCTTGCAGTTCCGGATATTAGGTTGTATCAGCTGGCCACCCAATTTTGATGTTTTTGAATGGGTAAGAAATAATCCATATTCTGTCTGGTTAGACATTGAATCAGTCAACTTAAGTGAGGGCTCACTAATTTCATTGGCCAGTCTACCATTTGTTTAACATGTTAAAAGAATCCCTGGTCTAGGGCAGAATAGGATCATAGGCAATACATTAAGATTGTGGAAAAAAATAAGGAATAGGGAAGGAAAAGGCAATTTTTGTCCTCTATATCGCCTATACAAGGAAACTTTGATTTTCAACCTGGAATTATGGATGATGGTATTACATTGTGGAGAGATGCTGGTATAACCACTATAAAAGATTTGTTTGAAAATGAAGTATTGTTATCATTTGAACAGCTGAAAACTAAATAAAAATTACCCCCAAGTAATTTTTTTTAGATATTTACAAATTAGAAGTTTTATGCAGAAATATGTTGTCCCTGGATTTTCTTGTTATCCTACCCCAATAAAAAAGGGGCTCCTCAATAATAGATCAAAATCACTAATACATTGTTGTTATGAAGCTTTGCTGCTAGGAGCAAAAGTTAATAGTGAGGCAACCCTAGATGTTTGGCAGAAAGATCTGGGATGTTCAATCAATGCAGACACTTGGACACACATTTGGCAGTATGCTGGCAATATATCAATCTGTAATAGAACTAAAGAACAACAGTTCAAACTTTTACATCGTCTCCAAATTACCCCACCACATAGACATAAGTTTAATTAAAATTATTCTCCATTCTGTTTAAAGTGCAAAGTTGAAGAAGGTGATTTTATACATTGTATTTGGAACTGTATATATATATATATATATATATATATATATATATATATATATATATATATATATATATATATATCAAAGGCTATTGGGTACAGATTTGTAATGCAAGAAGTGACTTCGATTCTCTTAATTTTTTGTTAGGTCTTACTGATAATAATTTGAAGAGTGCAGGAAACAGGAAGTTGTTTAACTTTCTTACCTATGCTGCCCGTAAGTGCATATTTCTCAAAGTGATATCTGATAAACCACCGACAGTATCCGAATGGCATAAGGTAATATTTGATCTTATGTCATTGGAATATTTTACCCACTGGTCAAGGGGAAAAAGTGATACTTTTTCAGATCTGGACTCCTTTCCTTGAATATGTATGTCCCAGGATGTCAGGTACATTTATGCAGAACCTTAATCACCATAAACCTTGGGTAATGTATGTATTCTTCTATTATAATTAATATTATTATTATTTTGTGTATTTTTGTGTCTTTTTTTCGATCTTCATTATGTGCTGTGATGTTAAGAAATTTGTTGGTTGTAATCTGTGGTCATTGTTCTGTTGTTTTGTTTTGTTAAAATAAAGGCAAAAAAAAAGTAGAAGTGGGTGTGGCAAAATGGATTGGCAGGGCCACCTAAGCAGTTTGGAAGGAGTAGCCCCTGAGCTACATTTCACGCACACCTATTAGCACACACATCAAACATGACAATACCTACAAAAAAGTATCTTGAAGCGAAATCTTAAACCCAACAGGAAGTTATATTTTTAACTTCCTCTGCCAAAAACGCTCTGGTTACTTAAGTAACCCTCGTTCCCCGAGGGGGGGAACGGAAATGCTATGTGGAAACTTCCACTATGGGGATTTCATTCAGAAAGCCAATCATCTGAAAGAGTATGTAAACGGGCCAATGAAATGCCAATGAGTTGGCAGCTTCAGCTTGCGCACCTGATGCTCGTTGCAATTAACTTGCTATAAGAGTACATGTGCGAGCAAAGCCAAAGCATCATTTTTTTAGCGGAAGAGACTTTCACCTCAACAGCTAAGGGGCAATCATTATGGCGAAGGAACATAGCATTTCCGTTCCCCCCCTCGGGGAACGAGGGTTACTTTAGTAACCAGAGCGTTCCCCTTCGGAAGGGGAACTTCAATGCTATGTGGAAACTTCCACTATGGGGAAATGTTTGGAAAACGCCATAATGATTGAACCTTACCTTCGCCCCCGATGAGAGGTTTGCCAGGCAAAGAGCGTGAGCGCACCTGCGTCACCAGAGGCGCGGTCTTCCAACGTGTTCCCTGGCCCTTACTTATCCCACTTCAACAGAAGATTTACGGATTTAGATATATTTTTCAGGAGCCGCAAATGCGTCTAGAATAATTTCTAGGAATTTAATACGACAGTACGTTGGGAATGCGTGCAGTCCCGATAGGGAGGACGCTGCGGAGGCCACCTGCTACCCAAGTGGGGAGACTGGGGCAAATAGCATATGAACTAACCCTGAGAAGGGGGAGTAAGCATATGAAAATTAGATGGTTAGCGGTGAGGGAAGACACGGGTCCGCCTGTGAGGGGGGACTGCACCGTGGCAGTATAAGCATATGGGATCGCCTAGTGGGGATCGCACATAGCAGGCACCTATACCCAGAACGCGGGCTGACCATCGGGCAGACCAGCAACGTAACGGGCCAGTGCCTGACTCCTCCGCTGAGTCAGGTACTGGGGGCCTCGGAGGAATATCTGCAGGGTTCGCCAGCGGGGAACTTTTCTGACAGAGCGAAAAAGCGCACGTATCTCTGGGTTAGAGAGAATGGCGCAGCAAGCGTTTTACAACACCTAACCGAATTTCTCATTCACCGCGTGAGAAAATCGGCTCCCCTCAAGATTAATAAATCTTCTAATAGGTGTCGCCCAGCCCGCAGCTCTACAGTGTCTGTTAGAGAGGCGCCGCGTGCTAACGCCCAAAAGGATGCGCGCTTCGAGGAGCGCGCTCTCACTCTTGGGGGACGCGGCTCGCCCTGGCTCAGATGAGCGAGGGAGATGGCATTCAGAGTTCAGTGGGTATGTTCCAACCTCTGTTTGGATACGGCACTTCCCGTCTGCCGATCACCATAACAGATAAAGAGCTGAGTACGGTCCGTGTAATAGCAAAGTGCGAAGGACCAAATAAAGGGGCTGGGTCTGCCTCCTCCGTGGGCAGCGCTTGCAGGTTCACTACGTGGCTGAAAGAACGCTGTAGGAACCTAGGGCACCTAGGTGGGCCGGGGTCTCAGGTAAACGTGAGAGTGGGCCGACCCAAAACGTTGGCACATTTCGCTGACCGAAAATGCCTCCAGATACCCACCCATTTGGCCGATGCAAACGCGACCAGCAGAGCTGTCTACCTGGACAGAAATCTTAAAGATACTGAGTCGAGTGATCGAGCAGACCTCTCCTAAGAGAGATCTCCAAGTGGGTATGAGAGGGAAACAGGAAAATTAATATTCATGTCTCGCGCCTCTGGGAACTGGATGATGAGACGATACTTCCCAGCGCGCCGCCATCGCCGCATCCTTAGAGCGGGGATGATCGTAACGCCAACCCCTCAGAGCGGAGGGGACAGCCTAGCTCCAGTCAACTGAAGGAGGATAGCATCACTCTGATCTGGCATGTTCAGGGTTCCTTCTCGGGGAAAAAGGTAACCACACAGCGAATAGACTCCACTTCAGGCGTGGGCATGCCTCGTAGAGGGTGCTCAGCCTGAGTGACAGTGTTAACCACCTAATCGGTAAGTCACCTAAGTCCTCCGCGCTCCATCTATGAACCGTACATGAAGCATAGATCTGGGCGCGGGTGCCAAACGGTGCCTGTCCCCTGTTCCCAGGGGATGTGCCAGGGAGGGGCCATCACGAGGAGAGAGTTGAAAGCAGGTCCGATTGGGCCAGAGAGGCGCAATACGAGAGCTGTTCCTCGACCTCCCTGACTTTACACAGTATCTGTGCAAGTAGGCTCACTGGAGAAATGCGTATTACGCACGCCCCGAGGCCAGCTGTGTAGCCAGTGGACTTTGCAGGGTTCGCCAAGTGGGGAACTCAAGCGAGAGCGCACGAATCTCTGAGTTAGAGAGAGAAAGGCGCAGCACCGAACAGCTGGACAGTCGGGGGTGGAGTCTCCATTTTCCCAGGCGAAACTGCCGTGAGAGCGAATGGGCTGCACGGTTGAGCTCGGTGGGGGAAAAAATGGAATGCAGCGATTGCGCCGCGTATGACTCCGGGGGAGCAGACGGCGAGCGAGCTGAGACATGCTGCGAGAGCGGATACCCCCACACGGTTGATATACGCCCCCGCTGCCGTACTGTTCGTCCTGACCAGTACGTGTTGTCGCTCCAGCACCGGTAAAAAACGGCGGAGAGCGAGAAACACTGCCAACAGCTCTAGGCGATTGATATGCCAATGCAACTGGGTTTTTTTCAGCTGCATGCCCGCAACACACGGCCCCCCAGCCAGTGCTGGAAGCATCTGTCAAAACGACAATATGTCTGGACGCCTGTCCTAGAGGCACTCAGGCCTGTAGGAACGAGGGGTCGTTCCAGGGGCTGAGAGCGCGGCGACACAGCGCAGTGACAGTCACTCGGTGTGTGTCCGCGTGCCATGCGCGTCTGGGGACTCGATCGTGAAGCCAGTGCCGAAGTGGTCTCATATGGAGTTATCCGAGCGCGTACAGCGGCTGCGGATGTCATATGCTCCAGGAGCCTCTGAAAGATTTCAGTGGAACCACTATTTTGCTGTCGAACTCTCACAGACAGTTCAGCATTAGCCGAGCGCGCTCTCCGGAGAGGCGCGCTGTCATGGTGACCGAGTCCAGCTCCAACCCGAGAAAAGAGATCCTCTGCACGGGGGCGAGTTTGCTCTTTTCTCGGTTGACCTGAAACCCCAATAGGTGGAGGTGCTGGAGCACCTTGTCTCTGTACATAGTCAATTACTCCCGCGAGAGGGCTAAAACAGCCAGTCGCCGAGATAATTGAGTATGCGGATGCCCGCGAGCCGAAGGGGCGCTAGGGCACCCTCCGCGAGCTTGGTGAAGACCCGCGGATACAGAGAGAGCCCGAAGGGGAGGACTTGTACTGTCAGGCTCGCTCGACGCAGACCGCAGAAAAGTGACAGTGGTGTGGAGTATGGAGACATGAAGTACGCGTCCTTCAGGTCTATGCTGCAGACCAATCCCGAGGACGAACGCACAGGAGGATGCGCTTCTGCATAAGCATTTTGAACGGCAGCGTGTACAGACAGCGGTTCAAAACGCGCAGATCTAGGATTGGCCGTAACCCACCGCTCTTTTGGGTACGATGAAGTACAGGCTGTAAACCCGCTCTCCATCTCGGCTGGAGGGATCGGTTAGATTGCATCCTTCGCCAGGAGGACAGCAACCTTCTCTCACAAGACAGGGGCGGGCACAGGGCTGACCCTGGTGACGTACACCCCGTGAACTTGGGAGGCCGTTTCGCGAATCGAATCGCGTAGCCGAGTCTGATCGTGCGTATGAGCCACCGCAAAGGGCTGGGCTGCGCTAACCAGGCAGGCAGAGCCCTCGCTAATGACTGCATCGCTACAATCGCTGACGTACCAGCAGTGGGGCAGCGCGGAGTGGGAGTGCTGATCCGGGGAGCGCTGGGGTCCCGCGGAAGAGCTGGAGGTGAGAGATTTACTCACCTTGCACTCAGACTCCGGAGGAGAGGGCTGGAGGTGTGAGAGAAAGGAGACCGTCCTCCCAGACCCCGTGAGCCACTGGCGAAGTGCGCCGATCCTGCGAGCTGGAAGGCTTTTCATCGCGTCCCAGACTGGCAGTATTCGGGCTGTCACATCCAGGGAAGGGAAAGATGCTCTCTCTCTGAGGAGCCCGGCCCCCCACCGGGGAGAGAGCAAGTTCCCTCTTCTCCAGATGGCCGTCTCAAGAGCGCTTCGCGGTCCGTTATCCGGACTTAACGGCGCCCTGGGACGGGGAGCGCTGGTTGCCTGCGAGGTGCTCGGCGCTGCCGCTGGCCGGAGGCGCAGGCGGGGGCGGAGCAGCACTCGAAGACGGGCGCTCTCGGCGACAAGCAGTGGATGTGGATGGTTCGGCGGGAGGGGAGCGGTCTTACATCCCCGCCGAAGGATGGCCCATCGTATCCGACTGCACCGCCGTGAATTCCTGGGTGAATTCACCAACGGTGTCGCCGAACGGGCCAGACTGGTATATGGGGGAGTCAAGAAAGTGAACTTTGTCGACTCCGCGCATATTTTTGCCAGGTTTAGCCCGAGGTGGCGCTCCTGGACCACTAACGTGGCCATCGTCTTTCCCGGGACACACGCAGCGGACTTGAGATCCGTGGAGCTCAGTCGGGTGCGGTGCGGGGCTTGTAACAAGCCTGGGTCAGAACCACCCTCGTGCAGCTGGGCCAGCGCGCGCGCATGGACCCTGGCGTGCAGGGTGGAAGCAGTCTGGCCCGGGGCTGTGTGGGCTCTGGCTCGGGAGGCAGAAAACCAACACGCCTTGGACGGGAGATGAGGCTAATTCCAGCAGAAGGAGGCACCACGCGGGCCCGTGATGGCACTCTCAATCTGGGGAATCGACTCGTACTCCCTGGCTGCTCCACCATCAAGAGTGGTGAGGTGGAGGCGCACGCAGATAAGGCAGAGAAAGGTGCCCTCAAGACTGCGTGAGCCCACTGTGCACTTCCGGGAAGAGAGGGATGGGAGGCTAGAAGGTATTGCCTTTTAATCCTCCACATACACCCATCTAGTCGGTCCGGCCGCGGGGCTGGGGGATAAACCATCTCCAGACCCACGACCGAAACAGCCCGGGAAAGCACGGTTATCATGTCTGTTTCAAGATCGACCGCCGCCGCGCTCGCTCCCGATGGGAGGGAACGGAGGGGAGGGGATCCTTCATCAGACCATGACAGCCCAACCTCCGATGCAGCGGTGGACATCTGAGCCTCGGTGTCATCAAGTGAGAGGGCGGCCATCCGAGGATGGAGCGCTTCTCTCACTCAAAGCTTGGATGGAGCGCGTGGAGGAGTCAGAGGTCCACAAGCCCGAGGGCGGCAGATTTACTCCCACTGTAACCCTCAGATCTGCCTGAGTGCCCACCGCGGAGCGGGGGACAACTGGGGTGGGTGGCTCTTTTGCAAGAGCGAGCCACGATCTTAACTGCGCAACAGACATGCCACCGCAGTGATGGCATGCACTGCCCACGAGCACCGCATTAACATGCTGGACCCCCAGACATGAAACGCAGTGCTCGTGCCCATCATCCGAGGACAGGAAACCACCGCATCCAGAAACGCACAGTCGGAGCGACGTCTTGAAAAAGACGCGCTGCACGACCGTGTTGCTCTTTTAGGAAATTCGCAACAATACATACCGCTCTGGAGGACCGGACCCAAAGGACGCCAGGCAAGGGAGAAACCCAGCTCGACCATCTGCCGCTGCGTGTCACACACTCTGGACCGGGAGATCGCTCTCGTTCACTCTCTGTCTGAAACTCAGCTGGAGGAACCCTCATCGACTCTCTCAGAAGGCTGTTGAAGTCTCTGAAGTGAAAATTATGCTTTGGCTTTGCTCGCACATGTACTCTTATAGCAAGTTAATTGCAACGAGCATCAGGTGCGCAAGCTGAAGCTGCCAACTCATTGGCATTTCATTGGCCCGTTTACATACTCTTTCAGATGATTGGCTTTCTGAATGAAATCCCCATAGTGGAAGTTTCCACATAGCATTGAAGTTCCCCTTCCGAAGGGGAAAGTGCAGTTTTCAGGAATTGTACTTTAACAAACTGCTCCTAGGGATTTTATCAGATCAACACCAAAATTGGGTATTATCATCTAAAGGCCTTGGCGATGTTTAATTGCAAAGATCTAGAGTTTTCATTAAAGGGCGTGTCCGTGGAAGTTGTTTTAACTCAGGCATGCATTTTCTGATCTGCCTCAAACCCACACGTTTGATAACAGTCCTGACCTGAACACGTTTACATGCCAATATCCTGTTACAGTTATAGCGCCACCTGCTGGAAACAGAAAATTACATGTATTACACTGTAACAAACTCCTTGGAATTTTGTCAGACTTAATCCAAGTTTTGTCAGTATAGTCCAAAGACCTTTGTAATGTGAAATTGTGAAGATCTAAAGTTTTTTCCAAAGGCCTTGTCTGTGGCGGACTGACAAAGTTCAGTATTTCGCCATGGAAGAGGAAGTACTTATAACTCAGCCAAACAATGTCCGATCTGCCTAAAAAAATTACATGTCTGATGAGATTCCTCTCCTGAAACATCTACATACATATATTAAGTTATAGCCATAGCGCCACCTGCGGACAGAAGGAAGTTTGAGATAATATGGTGATTTTCTCAGGTTTTTTTTTTTTATATTTATCAGCTTAAATTATTATTGTCCATTGATCTTTGTCATCCTAAGGTCACAGGGTGGCGGTGAGCCCATGTGCAAGGTCCCTTTCATCGCTGCTTGCAGCTTTAATCTTTTGTAATTAAAACTGTTAACAATTATTTTAACTAGTTAGCTAATTTATGTTTATTTATGCTTTCAGATTGCATTATGGATCCTTATCTCTGCCCTTTTTGTTTTGCATTTACATGTTTTACAATGTAAACTTTTACTGACATTTTCTAGAATTTGTTTTCCAGAACATTCATCAATATTGTTTCTAAAAGTGACAATTGAAGTCACTTATTCACTGTAGAGTTCATATTTCAACATCAAAAGTTTTCAAAGCAGAAATCTCATAATGAACCATTAATGCAGATCGAGGAACGTAAATGGGGAATAAAAACAACAACAATAACCTGGGAATCACTTAAAGGCATAGTTCACCCATTAAATTCTGTGATGATTTACTCACCTTCCACTTCTCTTAAACCTGCTAGTTTCTTTTTTTCTATTGAACTTAAAGAAATGTTGAAAATATTATAAACTGGTAACCATTGACTCCCACAGTAGAATAGCCAGTGGTTACTGGTTTCATGCATTCTTCAATTTTATTTTGCCTTTGTGTTCTAGAGAAGAAAAAAAAATCTAAACAGGTTCGGAACAAGTGAAGTGTAAGTCAATGACAACAGATTTGTCTTAAATGTGTGACACTTTGGTTTACCAAATTACTTCACCATTACCATGTCTTATCAAACCCAGGGGTGTCCAATTCTTCTACTGGTAGACCAGTGTTCAGCCAAGTTTACTCCCAAACAATTCCAACACACTTTTCTAGAGAGTCTAAAGACCTTAATTGGCTGCTTCAGGTGTGTTTGATTAGGGCAGGAGCTAAAGCATTACCATTCAAATTGAACATGCTGCTAATGGAAATGTCAATTAAAAACAAACAAACCAACAAACAAACAAAAACCTTTCATAAATATGTGGAGGCACTAGGCAAAGACGAGAGGAGAAGTGTGAAGCAGCCAGCAGGTAAATTGAATGATAATAGAAAGAGAACTACGCCAGGGAAACCAAACGAGAATTAAAACTAGGAACAGGAACAGCATACATGACCAAAAACTTACACACTAATGCTGATGATACACAGGGCAACTTTTTGAGCAATGTTGTTGGCCAGTATTGCAGAGCGATATCAATTGGTTATGTTCCTAAAGAGAATAGGCAACAATATTGTATCTGTATCCCATTGCCCTAATAAGTTGCCCTGTAACTCACCTGGTTGTCCAATTACAGCATCATTTCCTAAATTTGTCAGGCAACATTACTCAAAATATTGCCCTGTGTATCATCAGCACAAGACTTACTGCTTTCCACTGCTGATCCCTATGCCCTAATCCCTTCAAAGGGTTTAACCTCCAGAGTGACAGTTTCGAAAGGATTAGGGCAGGGGTGTCAAACTTAGTTCCTGGAGGGCCCACAGCTCCGCACAGTTTAATTCCAACCCTAATTAAACACACTTGATCAAACTAATCGGGTCCTTCAGGCTTTTCTGAAACCTACAGTTAAAGCCGCGGTCACACTGCCCTTTTCTCCCCATAGACTTCCATTCATACGCACGTGACAGACCAGAAACGCAACCTCGTGTGACAAGTTCGCTGCATTGCAAAGTTTAAGCTTGGTGAACTCTGACCTACGAAATTGCATCACGTGACTGCGTGAGACCAATCGAAGATCAAAACATGAACTCTCTTTACAGAAAGTTTAAATATGGACCAATAGCTCGCTTTTTAAAATGTCTAATCATCTTGTTTAATCCTGCCCCTTTTCGCAGCGCTGTACAACAGAATTTCACACGCACAAACTCTAGTGTGACCACGGCATAAGTGTGTTGGAGCAGGGTTGGAACTAAACTGTGTAGGGCTGTGACCCTCTAGGAACTGAGTTTGACACTAGGCATGGGACGATAACCGTTTTCAAGGTATACCGCAGTTTGGAAAAGTCAAGGTTTTCATACCGCCAAGATTTTCTCTAATACTGTTCCTAAGGTATGTCAAAGATTTTTTTATTTACATTATTTTTAACAACAGCATCTTCAGCAGAAAATATATCCAAAGATGCCATTTTAAATTTGGTTTAAATTTGTTTTTTGAAACTAATGAAGACAGCAGACGTCAATGATTCATTTTCATTATTTAGCCTGGCACGTTTACTGCTCCAAAATATTATAAATGTTTCTCAAAATAAAATATATTGTGTTCAAAGGGGAAAAAACTTTGAGTTTTTTACACGGACATTTAAAAAGAATATATTTCAGAGCAGTAATCACAATACCGTGATACTGTGAAACCGTGATATTTTTATCCAAGGTTATCATACCGTCAGAATCTTATACCGGCCCATGCCTATTTGACACCCATGGATTAGGGACATAGGTATGAGTTCTTCTGAATGGAATGCAGTGAGCGAAACCAATCAACTTCCCTGTGCAAAGGATTATGGAAGCCCAAAGTGTCCATCTTTTGTGTGTCATTGCTTTTATATAGAACACGATTTAAATTAGCCTTTAGGCTCGTGTTTGATTAAGTGTTTTGACAAAACTGTGCAGAGCTGCGGCCCTTCAGGAATTGAGTTTGAGACCTATGATGTAGATTCTAGAAGTTATGAGCTAGCAGTTCCTCAGCAATATCATGTTCTATAATCTCTTAGAAACACATCATAAAACAAGTCATATGTGGTTGCTACCAAGAATAAGAGGCTGTCTTTGGCATTAATGTTTGGATAAAACATCGACAGTATGTCTGCTTTGATTGGTGGCTGTGATATACTGTACGTAAACATTCCAAAATCCGTCATCATTATTTTTGAATGACTTATCATGAGATCATATACTGTAACAATCTTCATTTGGTGACATGACATTGGATAATGTAAACACTGGAATTGCGCAATTTATTTTTAAAAGAATCTAAATTTAGATAATAACAGAGGCTCATTTGAAATACGTGCTTCAGAATACATATTTGTGAAACTACAAAAACGTACTTGTGATTGGAGTTTCTACACTGTCTGTAAAACCCAAAAAGTTAAATTAACTCAAACTGTTTGAGGAAACAGATTGCGGCAAACCATTTAAGTTTTGAAACAAAATGGTTTGAGTACTGTAAACTATATATATATATATATATATATATATATATATATATATATATATATATATATATATATATATATATATATACACATACACATATATACATACTGTACATACTGTAAACTATATATATATATATATATATATATATATATATATATATATATATATATATATATATATATATATATATATATATATAAATTAGTGGTGGGCCGTTATCGGCGTTAACGTGCTGCGTTAACACGATACTTTTATCGTGCGATTAAAAAAAAAAAATCACTGTTAATCTATTCTTAAAGTTGGGTTGGGAGCTGGGTCTATTCTACGCAAGCTATGGTGACTTTCACCTTGATAGTTTAGCGCGGATGTATACCTGACCGGTGAGCCGTCTGACAAAAAAGTGCCCTTCTGAATCAAATAACCAGGATGCCTGACTTTAACTGGAGTTTCACTTTAACTCACGAACATTTCATTCATGCCCTGTGACAAACTGGGGTATTAGACACAAATAACCACTTAAGAGCTAAAAATGTGCTGTTCACGTATGTGGACACTCGGGCCCTAGGAGGATAAGGAGTAAGGACTGGTGAGAGTGTTATAGAATTTAATAACGCACGCCAAATGGAAAGAAAAAAACTTCCACATTCGCGATGTGTGTTTGTGTGTGTGTGTCTGTGTGTGTACGGTCCTTTACTGACAGCTGCGTGTGTGGATCTTGTCAGAAAATATGGCGAAAAGTTCTACATGATGGTAATAGTTTGACTGCTGTGTTTACTTCAATAATGCCACTAATATATGCATACTCCACGTCTTAATTCCATTTCTGTTTAGTTCAGTTATGACTAGTGCTGGGCCGTTATCGGCGTTAACGTGCTGCGTTAACGCGAGACTCTTATCGCGCGATAAAAAAAATATCGCCGTTAATCTATTCTCAAAGTTGGGTGAAAGCTGGGCCTTTTCTATGCAGGCTATGATGACTTTCACCTTGATAGTTTAGCGCGGCGTCATAACCCAACGTGCTGACCACTTGACCACAATGGTATTGTCATACCGGTGCGTTTGGATCAAGAAATGTTTTACACAGTCATCTGCAACACTTTTGACCACAGTATTACCTAAATAAATAAATAAAAATGCGAAGTTGCGGCAAAATAATGAATAAAATAATGGATGAAAAGAGTGAGGCTATGATCAAATAAATGAAAAAAGTGCGACTGCTGTGCATGCAAGCAGCTACGGAGACAGGCCCTTGCGGCTAAAAAACGGACCGGCCCACCGGGAAATTCTCCCGGTCCTCCCGATTAGCCAAACCGGGCCTGTTCTCCAAAATAAATAAATAAAGAAACCCAGCCGCTGGAGGCATCGAGGGAGCTGAATCGAGTGCGCTTGTATACAAATACTGTAAGTCAATGGAAAAGCGGTTGTTCCTTGCGCCACCTGGTGGCTATTGCGTAAAGCACAGAAATGTTTTTTAAAAAAAATGAAAATGTGGACTTTACGGCCGCAGTATACCGCATGACTACGGATCACAAACTGCAGTACTGCGCAGGAAGAAACGCGCGTTCTTAGTAGCCATATCTGTATACCTGACCGGTGAGCCGTCTGGGAAAGAAGTGGCCTTCTGAATCAAATCAGCAGGATGCCTGACTCTAACTGCAGTTGAGCAGTTTCACTTTAACTCACGAACATTTAATTCATGCCTTCGTGACAAACTGGGGTATTAGACGCAAATAAATGAGTAAGGACAGGTGAGAGTGTTATGGAATTTAATAACGCACGCCAAATGAGAAGAAAAAAAACTTCCGGATTTCGCGATGTGTGTGTGTGTGTGTGTGTTTGTGTGTGTGTTTGTGTGTGTGCGTCTGTGTGTCTGTGCAGTCCTTTACTGACAGCCGCCTGTGTGGATCTTGTCGGAAAATATACTCCACGTCTCAATTCCATTTCTGTTTAGTGCAGTTATGACTTTAGTCGCATTAAGTAATCAAAAATCGCTGTTTACATGGTAGACTCTTAATCAGAGTATTGTTTTAATCATATTAAAATCGTATTAAAGTATTGTTGCCCATGTAAACATACTCAATGTTTGACACCGTCAGGGCTCTGTGAACTTGCCTTTGCGAAGCAGCATTTTCTGTATGTACGTACATCAAAAGCAAGTATGAAATCACTGTTTGGAGCTTATGTAGGCCTACAGTTCAACATTCATGTTTAACTGAATAAACAGTTAGTAAACACAAGTTTATCTTACTGAACATCATTTATTTTCATCACCAATTATCATAGTAGAACAGTTTCTCAAGCAGTTTGTGATGCATTTTGGAAACAGGAGATGAGCCCCTGGTCTAATGCGTCACCTGGCTTGAGAAACCCGTTCTCAAAGACTTATTATTTGGGTAGCACACATATTCTGAATGCCTTCGGCAGAATTCAAATGAGCCATTTTAATCTAGATTAAAAAAATTTATCTGTGATCCCCTATAGTTATGACTCATATACACATATATTATTTGTGTTGATATTGTCAGTTATTTAGAGTATAGTAATTGAAACATTTTAAGTTCAGTTATCAAATTGGTATTGAGTTCTGTTAATAGAACAAATTAAGTCCAAACAACTATATAGCTCCTCGAATAGCTCAGTATTTCTTCTACACTGTAAAACCCAAAAAAGTTAAGGTAACTCAAACCTTTTGAGGAAACCGATTGCAACAAACCATTTAAGTTTAAAAACTAATCCTAATGAGTACTGTGAACTTAATCCATTTGAGTAAACGAAGCAATTTGAGCACAGTAAAACCTGATAAATGAAGAGAACTCAAACCAGCTGAGTACTGTAAAACCCAATACGTTAAGGCAACTCAAACCGTTTGAGGAAACTGATTGCTACAAAGCATTTGAGTAAAAAAACTAATCTATATGAGTACTGTGAACTTACTCTATTTAAGTTGAAGTAATGAGGTATTTAATTAACTCATTACCTTCAACACTGAGTTCAAAACTCTTTTCAATATGAGTAGAATTAACTTTCAGTAAATTTTGAGTTAACTACACTCATTTCATTTGATAAAGATGACTGTTGGGTTTTACAGTGTAGCATTAGAGTTAAGTTAGCACAAAAATGTAATTAATTGATCCATAACTCATTAGGTTTGAGTTCTGCTTAATACAATCAGTTTCTGAGTTACCATAACACTTTTTAATTAAACTAACTTATTTTATTAAGTGCTTTTCAATGTTAGGTTTTACAGTGTATGTAAAATGAAAGCTACAGGAAAGTATGACACCAACATCTTTTGCTCCTCTTCACATTAATGATATTTACAGTGATATTTTATCAGTGAATAGATGATTATTTTCATTCAGTTCTTTGCATAACACCAAATAAATACCGCAATGCACATAGGCACCTTAACAATGTCTATGATTTGTAATCAAATATGTTTTTTTCACCTATCTATATTCATATGGACAACTTTTTTGACATGTGCAGTTTGCTAGGTTGCTTGCTTTGTACGGTGTTGTACTTGTACTTGATCAGGTTGAAGGAAAGGTTTAGGTCAGTGGTTTACTAGGTGATCTGTACAACAAACCCCGCCTGTTGAGGACGTGTGTGGTTAGATCTAATTGTGCGCCAACCTGCTAAAACCTGGGTCTCCAGCAAATGATGAATGAATTAGGCTGGATTTTTTCTGGTTGCTTTTCTCTTAATAAAAACGGTGCCTCCAAAAGTGTCCAATAAACCCACAATGTGTTGTGTATTTAAACAAAGATTACCTCAACTAAATGAAGTTTTATGTAACTACGTTCCACAATTATGTAATTATGTTTCACAATTATTAAATGAAAAAAAAAAAAAGAAAACAATACAGATGTGACAAAAAAAACCTATTTATTTAAACAGGATAAGCTAAAACTTAAATACTGTAACTCCTTTGCTTTTATATGTTTAGCAATGAACAAAAAAATGATTAGGAATTAAAGTCAAGTAAGAAAACAAAATTAACAAGTATTAATTAACCTGCTTAAGCTTGACAGCTAAATGGGGTAAAAAATCACACACGCACGCACACACACCACCAATAACATGTTCATCATTGAGAGAACTTAATATACCAAGCGCTTGGATTTCCGTTGGGGCCCAGAAATATCGTTGGTGCACTTAATAACCATGAGGAAGTAATAAAACGTACCGTGTGATTGAACAGTCTCTATAGTTATTCAGTCAGACTTTCTAAGCAAACTATCCAGCAGCCAAAAGTGTCCCACGTCGGTGAAACTCTGATCCAGGCGGGCACAACGATATCACAAGGTGCTGCTCCACACACAGTCCAAGAAGGCGAGATGATTTCTAGAGGGCTACACGTGTACAAGAAGAGTGTAGGGTGTATCTGAAAAATAACAAAATTTTGCTAAGAAACACATTTCAGATTTGTTAAAATGTAGACAGTGCCCTCTAATGAATTTGTCATATGAAACATGTAACAAAACGTACCCTGAGCAATGTATTTTATGTTTTGCAAACATGTAGACTAAGGCACATATTTCCAATGAGACAATATAGAATTATTGCACAAAGCTGTATGTAGAAATGTTGTCTCTGTTTGTCTCCTTTTTGATATATTGTGACAATATGAGTGTACACCTCTTTAATATAAAGTATGTACTGTGGATTTAGCATAATGCTAGTTTTCCATTATGAGCATAACCAGGGTTACTACCTTGTGTGACACAGCTAACAACATGCATTAATTACCATTAATCCTGTACACATAAATATAGTCTACACACAAGAGAGACACACACACACACACACACTCATGCAGCTGCCAGGGAGACAGAAGGAGATGAAACCACACTTTAATGGGAGTTAATTGCTGTCTAATTCACTCTGAGATTAAACCCCGGAGAGAACAGCACGGCTCAGGAAAGTTACTGGCAAATACATTCCCCGAAACCCCACTATCACAAAAAAAACAATACAAAATCTGCAATGTCAGAGCAATTCTGAGTTCAGGCAAACCACAAACTGCCTCTAAAAGCTTCAGATTTTCGGGTAAATGACGAATGAGTGTGCATGTGGGTGTGCGACTGTTATTATTGTACACTATATTTAATATTTCCTGGTTATTCATAGAACTGCTTTTACAGGTTATTACATTTAGGAAGCCAATGGCTCACGTTATGTTCCTGTGTGCCTTTTTCACAGTAGCTTTTTTCTTCTTCTCTCAACTGAGGCAGTGACACCTCACATAATCAAATGAGAACATAATTGAGAGTATGAAGATGAAACAATTATCACAAAATGTAAAACGTCTTTTCACAGAGAACAGAGAGTTTGTGAGGAAAATGTGATTGAAGGAAAGTGTTTGTTTTCCTTAGAAATCTAATTTTACATCTCACAACAATGACTTTTCTTCTTAACATTGTGACCATTTCTTGTATAGGCTTTATCAGAATTAGGAGTTTCAATCTCGCAGCTCTGACAAGTGAAATAGAAACTTACAACTGCAAGGGAATTGTTTGAAATAAAAAGATTAGCATTAGTAAAATAAGCATTGGTTATTTTCTTTTTTAGTGGTGGAAACAAGCTTTCAAATATTCATAGTATGAAATAATGTGACTAGAAATGGTAGTTAAAACCGCAAGTATAGAAAAATGTGAGTAAACCCTGCTGAAAAAAACAGCTTAAACCAGCCTAAGCTAATGACCAGCTTAAACCAGCTAAAACCAGCTTGACCAGCCTGGTTTAAGCTGGACATAGCTGGTTTTGGGTGGTCAACTTCCAGCCTGACCAGCTAAGACCAGGCTGGAAATGGCTGAAAACCAGCCTGGAAATGGTCAAAACCCCTCTAGGCTGGTCGACCAGCTAAAACCAGCCAACCAGCTTAGGCTGGTTTAAGTTGGATTTTTCAGCAGGGAAGAATGTGTGAGCAACATTACTCTTACGTTTTTACTCTGTGAGTAAAGAATGTGTATTTGTTTTCCTCAGAATTCAAATTTTACATCTCACAACAATGACTTTTCTTCCTAACATTGTGACCATTTCTTGTATAGGCTTTATCAGAATTAAGAGTTTCAATCTCACAGCTCTGCCAAGTGAATTAGAAACATAAAAAGATTAGCATTAGCAAAATTAGCATTGGTTATTTTTATGTTCAGTGGTGGAAACAAGCTTCCAAATATTTATAGTATGAAATAATGTGACTAGAAATGGTAGTTAAAACAGCAAGTATAGAAAAATGTGAAGAATGTTTGAGTAAACGAACATTACTCTTATGTATTTACTCTGTGAGTAAAGAATGTGTATTTGTTTTCCTCAGAATTCTAATTTTACATCTCACAATGACTTTTCTTCTTAACATTGTGACCATTTCTTCTATAGGCTTTATCAGAATTAGGAGTTTCAATCTCGCAGCTCTGACAAATGAAATAGAAACTTACAACTGCAAGGGAATTGTTTGAATAAAAAGATTAGCATTAGCAAAATTAGCATTGGTTTTTTGGGTTTTCAGAGGTGGAAACAAGCTTCCAAATATTCGTAGTATTCAATTCAGTTCAATTCATCTTTATTTATATTGCACTTTTACAATGTAGATTGTGTCAAAGCAGCTTAGGTTCTAGTAAACTGAAACTATGTCAGTCCAGTTTTCAGAGTTGGATTTCAGTTTAGTTCAGTTTAGTGTGGTTTAAATTTCACTGCTGAAAGTCTAAACACTGAAGCAAACACTGAGCAAATCTATCGATGCGCAGCTCCACAAGTCCCCTTCACTTTTGGAGACAGACCATTTAAGAACAGGTGATTAATAATTATATAAACGTAAACTTTTGGATCTCATACAGCTGCCACCAACCCCCCAACCCCACCCCCCAGAACACACACTCACACACACACACACACACACACACACACTTACTTTTAAAATGTCCGCTACGTCCCTGGGCGGGTGTATGAAATAATGTGACTAGAAATAGTACTTAATTTCATTGTTTTATAGCAAATTTGTCAATGGCTCTAAAGAAACATCCCTGGAGCCACAGGACGTCAACATGACGTCATATTGACATTGTACCCCAACGCCATGGGGACGTTGAATTTTTAGTTTGGAAATGAAAATCAAGTCAACGTCAGAACCCAAGCAACCAAATATCAACGTCTAATCATGTTACACCTTGACGTTGTGTGGACGTTACCACTATGACATATATCAGATGTTGGATTTTGGTCCCTTTCCAACACAACCTAAAATCAACCAAATATCAACGTAATTTGACATTGTTATTGGACGTCAGAATAATGTTGTCCTTAGACGCTGGCTAGACATTGAATTTTGTTCACCTGACCCCATGACCTAAATCTAACCTATTAATGTCTTATGATGTTATGTGCCTGCTGGGATCAGAATCCAAGAAAGATTCTTGGTGTACAGATTTGCAATATGACCTGACAGATGTAGAATGGAGCCAATTATGTGTTAAGGCCCAGAACTTGTCAATTAATACTGGATTTAAAATGATCCAGTATAACTGGGCAATGCGTACTTATATCACACCTGAAAAACTAAACAAGTTTAACCCAAACATCCCAGATATAGGTTTCAAATGCCAAAAACATAATGGAACATTGGATCTGGGAATGTGAGGTGGTTAAGCTTTTCTGGTAAAAACGTAATAACATTAATCTCCTCAATTATTTCAAAACCAGTTACCCCTGAAATATGTGCTTTGGGTTTATTTCCTGTAAGTTTGTCATTACCAGGTTATCAAACTAAAATGATTGACATGTGTCTTGTTATTGCAAGGCGTTTGATAGCACTCTATCGGAAGAACATATAAAGTCCACCCATCGACCACTGGCTGAAAGATTTGACATTACATTGCACTGGAAAGAATCACCTACAGTATAAAGGGCAAATTTAAGGAGTACAATAAAATTTGGGATCTGCATATACAATTTTTTAGAACAAAAGCATACAATGGCACAAGCACATACCTTTCGTGCTACTGATTGATTATTTAATTGATATGTGTAGGTGAGGTGTCTTTTATACATTTTCAAATAATATATGTCTATTTAAATGCTGTTTCATGTGCCTTTTAACTAGAAACTCTAAATGGAATTGATTTTTTTTTCATTATATACAGACTGGACTTTCTTATTTCAGAAGATCACATAACCGGCTTCCAGAATATATGTATGGATTTAATTAAAAGACAAATAGCTTCTGCAGGGTTGTGACTCTGGTCTCGTAAATAATAGCATTAATAATAATGAAATACGTATAGGATGTCGTTCTTGGTTAGTTCTGCACGGAAACAGAGGGATTAGTATTTTATAAAAGCCTTTCTAAAACCGCAGTGTGTCTTGAGGATTTGATCTGTCTGACGCCAAAGCCAGATCTGAAGTGAAATGTAACTTTGATGTGATCTCAGAGCTGGAAAAATGCCCGCGTCGAATGAAAGAACTAATGGTTTTCTGTTTTTCTCTGCCAGTTTGATTTTAATAAGAGGAAAGTTATTCTCTTTGCTTGGAGTAAGTACAAAGTAAAGTGTCCTTGTTTGTCTTTGCCGCAAAAGACAAACATGCTCACATGTAAAAATACTATAGTACTTTGTAGTAAATAATATAGTGTTTTTGAACTATAGTATTATAAAGTACTTGAGTTATTCTGTTGGGTTATATAGTTGCTGATTACACTACTGATTATATTATTACTACAATACAGTTTACTATAGTACTAGAATCGAATGTATAGACTGAGTTCACGCAGCCGCCATTTTAAACAGCGAAATCGAGGCTGCGGTGGAAAGAAACCTGGAAGTATCGCTTGGAGTCACACAGGAACGTTGTGTACCTGGCTGTATATCTTATCAGCGAAGAGAAAGTGACACAAATTCATACTTTCACTGACTTCCGAGTGACCCAAAGGTAGCGTTCGTGAAAATAAAAAGGGATATTGGACCTCATTTTCAGCTAAGTTAAGGGAAATAGCACTCGTTAGCTAACATTATCTTTCCCAAACACATGTTTAAGATGCCATTTATGAAACTGAAGTTAATAAACTGATTCTTTCACTATAATAGACTTGTCACGATACAAAATTTAGGTACTGAAATAAAAAAAAAACCTCCATTTACGGTTAACATTTAAGACACTGTTGATGGCGTTCTTAAACAGCGCTGGTTTGCCATTGTGTTCACGTGCTCAACAGAAAAGACTGTGATTGGCCGTAAAGGTCATCAGTTCAACTTCACTGATGTTTACAGAGTGCAAACACAGACGAGCGATCCGCTGATGAATCGACTGATCTTCATGGCTTTAAAACGCTCCAGTCTTTGTGTATCTGTGTTTACAATCTGTGAAGAGCGGTGAACTGATGACCTTCATGGCCAATTCTGTTGAGCACTGGTGAATTCTATGGCAAATCAGCTGTTTAAGAACGTGCTCAGCGGCGCTTAAATGTTAGCGGGAAATGGACGTTTTTACAACTTCAGTACCACAACAACCCTATAACAGCCAACACCAGGGTGTTCTGTATTCAGGACTGTATTGTTTTATCGCTCACCGGGTTACATAGGCTGAAGCAGAGAAGCGTCCTCATGGTGTTTACCTGGTGCCATGAACTGAAGCCTAGGAGAATAATGGAATAATTAAGCGTAATATTATATAATAATAAGATTGTGATTTTGTTTGATGCCTAATATGCTTTTAATTGTTTAAATTAAACTGAACTGAATGATATTTAAATGATGTTTACACCATTTCTGGAGGTTTGTAGTACACAGCATGTTGTTGCAGTGTTTACAGTGCTGATCTTATACTTCTAGGTTTCTTCGCACCGCAGCCTTACTTTCATCTTTAAAATGACGGCCGCATGAAATAAGCATATACTACTGTATTTATTACAGTTTATTATATAGTTAATACTAAAGTATGCATTCTTTAAGTAAAGTGTCGTATATGCTAAAACACATGGGTAGTTGACAAATAGGTGGTAAAAATTACTTTGTAAAAGACCATTTTTGAAGAAATAATAGATTTATTTATGTCATTTAAAGTCTGATGTTTGAGAAAATATAAGAGGTCACTCACAGTCACTGTCAAGTCATTTTTACTGAACTCTATGGTGTGATCAGGGGCGGACTTAACCAATAAGCAAGGAATTAGGGGCCCTTGACCAATGCCAAGAAGCCTATATTAATCATAGCTCTTTTATACATTTTCTACTATATTTTGCTAAATCTGTCTATATGCTGTTACAATTTTAATGTTATTAGGCATACTTTTAAAAACCGGGGGCCCCATAAATAATGGAACGTTTCTACCGTACTGCACATGCGTGAGGTGTAAGTGCTTCAATCAAGGACACTCACGTTGCCAGCCAGTGTTGCCAACTTAGCGACTTTTCAGACCATACCTGCCAACACTCCCGTTTTTCCCGGGAGTCTCCCGTATTTCAGACCCGTCTCCCGTATTGGTCTGTCTCCCGGTAAACTCCCGGAATTCCCCCGCCCCCGCTCCTCAGCATTTTGGTACAGTCCGGGCTAAAACTTGGCGCTTGTGCTCTTCCGGTGACGGTCGCGCGCTACAGTTCGCGCGCCCCCATCTCCCTAAACCTCTCCTCCCGCTCCCCGCTCTTCAGTTTGCGCCAGTGTTGCCAACTTAGCGACAAATTTTCAAAAAAGCGACTAGCGACAAATCTAGCGACTTTTTTGTGTGTTACTGGCGATTTTTATAGACTGTCGTTTGTCCATTACTGTACCGTCCCTACTCTTCTCAACGAGCCTCCCCTGCAGCCTGAGAGCAGAGCACCTCTTAGCGTACCGACGGCAAATGATTTAGAACAGGTGGCAGTTTGAAGGTATTTCCCTTGTACCGTCAACCCAATCTGCTTCTCCTTTATTTTAACAATTTAATTTGACCGTTTATTCTTGTTGCACAATTAGAGATGTTTTAAGGGAGAGTTTCAGAACTTGTCTGAGTATATTATGTCTGAGAGATTACTGCAAATTCCCTACTCATCTATAATGATATACTGTATTCAAACAGCAATACATTTAGTTAAATTGACAAGCTTACATAAAGCATAGTGCGAATATAAAATACCCCATTTATTTACCATAGGCTGTTAAACAAACAGAAATGGTAGAACGCGATGACGTCAGTAATATGCAAATTAGCGTATGACGTAATTCCTCCCCCCCTCCCGGAATTTACAAACCAAATGTTGGCAGGTATGTTTCAGACCTCCCTAGTTCCAAATTTTTTAAAAAAGTGACAAGCGAATGTGTTTAGGTGTTACTGGAGATTTTTAGAGACTCTTATGTGTCCGTGCTGTACCTTTCCTAACATTACTCTTCGCAAAGAGCTGCTGTCGGCCTCTCCCTTGCCTCAGAGCACTCAAAGGTGGCACAGTGCCACACAGCCGTCTCTCACACTTGCAGCTTTGAGAGCAGATCATTCCTCTGCATAGCGACGGCCAATGTTTTAGCACCGGAAGCGTGAGGTATTTCCCTGGAACAGTCAAATCGATCTGCTTCTTCAGTGTTTTAAATGTAATAACTTAAATGAACCGTTTATTATTTTCTTGCTTTTGTTCACAATCACGGAGATTTTAGTGACAGCAGTCTGCCTTCGATCAGAGTAGAGGTAGGTAGAGTATGCAAGAGTGAGAATTTTGAGAGTATTTGGGAAAGCAAGTAGAAAAACGACAAACAACGAAATGATCCTGTGCTGTCTGGTCGAAACAGCTGTAAGATGATGAGCACTATGTGAGCTTGTTAAGAAAGGGGCTGTTCAAATAACATTTCCCAGTCAAATGGCCACCCATTCACAAAAAAAAAATGGCGAAAAGGTTAGTTTGATGCATTGTGAATAAAACATTTTAAAATGTTTTATTATTTTTATTATTATTATTACAATTAAAATCTAATTACAAAAAATGTGTAAAATACAAAAAATGGACATCAGGGTGCCCAAATTCAGTCCTGGAGGGTCGGTGTCCTGCAAAGTTTAGTTCCAACCTCAATCAGACACACTACTGTTAAAAACCGGGGGCCCCCATGGATAATGGAACGTTCCTACGGTACTGCACATGCGCGAGGTGTAAGCGCTTCAATCAAGGACACTCACAGAGATTTTAGTGACAGCAGTCTGCCATCGATCAGAGTAGAGGTAGGTAGAGTATGCAAGAGTGAGAATTTTGAGAATGTTTGGGAAAGCAAGTAGAAAAATGACAAACAACGAAATGATCCTGTGCTGTCTGGTCGAAACAGCTGTAAGATGATGAGCACTATGTGAGCTTGTTAAGAAAGGGGCTGTTCAAATAACATTTCCCAGTCAAACGGCCACCCATTCACAAACAGCAATTACTCAATTCATATGAAAAATGACGAAAAGGTTAGTTTGATGCATTGTGAATAAAACATTTTAAAATGTTTTATTATTTTTATTATTATTATTACTATTAAAATCTAATTACAAAAAAATGTGTAAAATACAAAAAATGGACATCAGGGTGCCCAAACTCAGTCCTGGAGGGTCGGTGTCCTGCAAAGTTTAGTTCCAACCTCAATCAGACACACTACTGTTAAGAACCGGGGGCCCCCATGAATAATGGAACGTTCCTACTGTACTGCACATGTGAGAGGTGTAAGCGCTTCAATCAAGGACACGCACATTGGAAGCCAGTGTTGCCAACTTAGCAACCTTTCAAACCCCCCTAGTGCCAAATTTTCATAAAATATTTTTTTTTTCACATTAGTTAATCAAGCTCTTACTAGGCTTTCTAGAAACATCTGTGCAGGTGTGTTGAGACAAGTTGGAGCTAAAATCTGCAGGACACCGGCTCTCTAGGACCAAGTTTGGACACCCCTGATGTACATAGTTTGTGAATTTATTGCTTTTAATAATACATTAGGAAAAAAAAAGTTTCCTTAAAATATTAAAATATAAAAATATAATTTAAATTATTTATATATATATATACTTTTTAACATGCCTGGAATTACTTAGGGCCCCCAAATCACTAAGTCTGCCCCTGGGTGTGACAGCAAAAATGAAGAAAAATTAACTCTTAATAGCGATTTATCATCATTGTTGGACACTTCTATTCAAAGAGTGCTGTTTATTGTATATTAAATTATGAATAATATTTTTTTTTCTCCGTGACTTGTCGAATTTGTTGGACATTTTCAATAAATAGGGGTTAAAGACTAAAGGACTACAAAACTTAA
Organism: Danio kyathit; assembly: GCA_903798195.1. Lineage (NCBI taxonomy): Eukaryota > Metazoa > Chordata > Actinopteri > Cypriniformes > Danionidae > Danio > Danio kyathit. The sequence continues at coordinate 51,255,722 of LR812536.1, forward strand.
CAATCTTATATTGCAAAAAATTCTGAGACAAAAACTTATAACTAACATGTGAATGTCATGTGCTTCATTCACATGATCTTGAATGGAGTCCTTTAGCTTAATTAGCATGAGCGACTCGGTGGCTCAGTGGTTAGCCTCACAGCAAGAAGGTCGCTTGTTTGAGTCCTGACTGGGTCAGTTGGCCGTGTTCATGTGGGTTTCCTCCAGGTGCTCCGGTTTCCCCCACAGTCCAAAAACATGCGCGTTATAGGTAAACTGAATAAACTAAATTGGCCGTAGTGTATGTGTGAATGAGTGTGTATGGATGTTTCCCAATAAGGCAGGGCATCCGCTGTGTAAAACATATGCTGGATAAGTTGGTGGTTTATTCTGCTGTGGTAATCCCTGATAAATAAAGGGACTACGCCGAAGGAAAATGAATGAATAACTAGCATGTTTTGTCACACCAGAGGACATGGTTTTCAGTAACAAAATGTATCCTAAAAGTTCCTGTTTGCGCCAATTAGTTATTATCACAACTTAAAATTTTATGTTAAGTTAACTTATCTGCATTGAATGTGTTGACATAACTTATATATCAAAGTTTTACTTGGCGGAACTAATTAGACTTTAAAAAGAGTCAGCTGAACTCATGTATGTTAGTTATTTTAACTGCTTCAAACGTCTGAGCTTTAAATAGTACAAATATGTGCAATTTTTTTTAATGAAATAAATTCACTTTAAAATTGTATTTGTATGCATTTAGTAATTATATATATTTAGTAATGTATTGTTATTTATTGTAACATTTTTATATAAATTTATATTTGTTTACTTTTGGATGATGAGATGATCTGGGGCGGACTTAGTGATTTGAGAGCCCAGTTACATTCAGAATAGATTTTAAAGTATTACTGCTTGTCTATAAATCACTAAATGGCCTAGGACCTCAATACATTACAGATATGCTCACTGAATACAAACCTAGAAGAACACTTAGATCTCTAGGATCATATAAACTAGAAATTCCAAGAGTTCAGTCAAAGCAGGGTGAATCAGTTTTCAGCTACTACGCTCCTCGCTGCTGGAATCAACTCCCAGAAATGATCAGATGTGCTCCAACATTAGGCACATTCAAATCCAGACTGAAAACACATCTGTTTAGCTGTGCCTTTACTGAATGAGCAGTGTGCTATGTCCGACAAATCGCACTATTATGTTTTTCTCTTCTTTTTTATTCTTTTACAACCTGTTTTAACATATTTTTATCTGTTTTTTATTATCTGTTTTTATTTTTTCTTATACTTGTCTTTTTTATTCCTGTTTATGTAAAGCACTTTGAATTGCTACTGTGTATGAATTGTGCTGTATAAATAAACTTGCCTTGCCTTGCCTAAGCAATTCTAGGTATCGGGTATTTCTCTATAGATATTTCTTTTATTTTTTCTCCCCTTTTTTTGTAAATAAATTGCATGTTAAAAGTATTTAAATATATACTGTATATAAAACACATAAAAATATTAAAAATATATTTTAAATTTAATTCACAATCAAACTAATCTTGTCACCATTTTATATATGAATTGATTAACTGCTGTTTGTGAATCAGCAGTCGTAATAAGCTCACAGCGCTCATCGTCTGACAAAAAGCAGGATCGCGGAGGTAGCCACATTTCATTGTTTGCCTTATTTCTACCCTTTTCCCCCAAATTTTCTCTAAATTCTCAATTTTGCACACTCTACATACCTCTATCTCAGCTCTACTCTGATCGCTGGCAGACTGGCAGTGGCTTTTAACTGCTCACACCTCCAGCATGTGCAGTACAGAAGGAACATTCCATTATTCATGGGGGCTCCCAGTTTTGAAAAGAAGTAATAACGTTAAAATCTTAACGGTTATAGACAGATTTTACAACATATGATAGAAAATGTATAAAAAAGCTATATGATTAATATAATCTTTTTGGCATTGATCGGGGCCCCGTAATTCGCTGGGGCTCTAAGTGGCGGATTACCTCACTTATTGGTTAAGTCAGCCACTGGAGATGATGTAGGTTTAGAATTTGATTGTGCTGGTAAAAAATGGCTCAAGTGGGTTGACAAAATTTGGGCGGGTTTGGGATCAGTTTGGATATTTTGAACGTGCATTTTGCTAAATATTTAACAAAAATCAAGTGTGTGTACCGACTCGTTTTTAGTTTTAGGATTTTCTTTACATTTAGGAGGGCTTTGAACAATTTGGACTGGATATTTTCTTATTCTAATGTTGTGGTGTGTGTTTGTCTGAGGTTCTTCTCAGAGACCCGCTGCTTTGGTGAAATTTGTATACGCAGACTTCAAAAACTTGTCAAAGAAATTGAAACTGTTTACACCATTTTAAACAACCCAGGCTCATATTAAAAATGTACCCCTATATACATTTCTGGAGAGCACCAAATTCGTTCCAGAAGGTACGTGTTTTTGCAGTTTTCTCCTGCTGTTTTCACGGATATCCACCAGAGGTCGCTGTCGACCGTCTGAATGACTGACCGATCGACTGACCCACACCTCTCCTTCTCTAAACCCAACCAGTAGTGTTTTCAAAAGCAATCAAGCAAAAGAAAGCTCTCGCCTGCATTTTAACCACGTTTTCAGATTTTACCACATTCTCACCCTGTTATTTACTTGTTTATTTTATTTGTTGCCTTCTGTTCTTGTCTTACCCGCTTTCTGGAACCGTTCCTCACCAGACTTGAACCCCGTCATCGTGGTCAACTCCTCTCGGCATCTCAAGTCCGCCAACATACAGTACATGGCAAGCTACTAGACAAACTGGTAACTGCGAGAAAGCCATCCATATGGAGGTAAGCGGTCAGCTGGTAAGCGCAAAAAGGATCATAGTCATACCGCCCCGTAGAGTTCGTTTTAAAGATGAAATGCAGCCATATACATAATTCGCAATCTCCAGAAATGTATATGATAGTAGACCAAAAATGAGAACTATATAAGGTGTTTTCAGTTTTTTTGGGGGTTGTCAAAACTTCTCTTTTACAAGAAACACGTCTAATTCTCAGAAGAGTTTCAAGGTTACAGGAAATATTCTGCTTTCATTTCTCTGTTTTCACAATGAAACCAAAGACAAGAAAAAATATGTCAAGGATTTGTGATATTCAGCGACGATGATCTCCATGGTAACCAGTGCTAACATTTCAGCAGCAGTACTTATCAGCACAGCATTGTATTAATACAAAGAAGAGTCAAGGGACAGGGCAGAGCTCATTGTTTGTGTACATGTATAGATGAGTGCTGTGCAATAATGCTTATGGTTGCCTGGCATCTAAGTGCAGCTTGTGTTTGAGTGTGTGTGTGCATTATGAATTTCTCCCTCTCTGTGTGATCCTCCTCTTTCACCTGTACCTGCTCAGAGCTTCGCTTTGCACACTCTGCACATTACAGTACATCACCTTATATCCATCACATTATAAAATCACACACACACATACTGTACAGTATGCTCGTTCTGTCATTTAGCTGATAACTGAACATGTTTTCTACTTTGCATCTGCACGATTTCATCAATTATTAGTGTTTGCCAATCCTGTTCCATATTAGGCTAAATTAATCTGAATACTTTCAAAACACTTTAGAACAGGTGTTTTCAAACTTTTAGGACACCCCCCACCCCCCCCCCCCCCCCCCCCCCCCCCCCCCTACGTTTGTGCAAACAGAAAATGCTGCTTAGCAAGCCAAGTTGGCAGAGCCCTGACGGTGTGGTTGAGTCGAACATTGAGTAAGTTTACATGGGCAACATTACTTTAATATGATTTTAATATGATTAAGACAATACTCGGATTAAGAGTCACCATGTAAACAGCGATTTTTGATTACCTTAATCTGACTAAAGTCATAACTGAACTAAACAGAAATGGAATTAAGACATGGAGTATGCAGATATTAGTGGCATTATTGAAGTAAACACCACAATCAAACTATTACCGTCATGTAGGACTTTTCGCTGCATTCAGATACTGTTGCCATTTTGTGACAAGATGCACACACTGACTACATTTACATGGACATCAGTTATCGAATTATTTGCTTTAATCTAATTAAGAGAATAATAAGACTAAGGTGTTTACATGAGTTGCTTTTTGAATGTTCCTTTCATGATCCCGTTTTACATGTTACAGCACATATTTCGATTAATAACATTGCGTCACCACGCTATGCGCATTTCCTCTGGAGTTTCATGTAATTTCGGGTGTTTCATTTTTAGTTTGTTGACTTTAACTGCAGTTTGCCACTTTCACTTTCATTGACGAAGATTTCATGCGAGCCCACTGTGACAAACGAGATATTGGATTTAACTATGAACTGCTGGAAGAGTTGTTTTAATGGAAGTTCATACCGCATACTGAATGGAAGAAAAAAAAAACTCTGCATTTCACAATGCAAGTGTCTGTGGTCTGCACTGACTTGGTAGGTGCAAAAAGTGTCAATCAGCCATGCGTGTGTGTCTGGGTTTGTGCGTGTGTGTGTGTGGACTACCCTGTCGCAAAAAGCGGCTTAAAGTCCTACATGACGGCAATAGTTCGATTAAGGTGTTTACATGTCTGTACTATACTTCAATAATGCGACTAAGATCGGCATACTCCACATGTCTTAATTCGATTTCTCTTTAGTTCGATTATGACCTTAATCTGATTAAATTAATCAAAAATTGCTGTTTACATGGTAGACTCTTAATCAGAGTATTGTCTTAATTGCATTAAAATCGAATTATTGGTGTCTATGTAAACGTAGTCAGTGTCAGTAAAAGACCGTGCACACACACACACACACACACACACACACATCACAAACAGTGTTGCCAGATTAGGCTGTTTTGAATTCGATTGTGCGGGTAAAAAATTACGTAAGCGGGTAGTGAAAATTTAGTTTTTGGGCTGGAATCAGTCAGCTACATCTGGCAACGCTCAAATCCCATTAAAACATCTTCCACCAGTCCTTACTAAATATTCGCGTCTAATAGCCCAGTTTGTCATGGGGAAATGTTCATGAGTGAAAGTGCCGAACTGCAGTTAAAGTCGAAAAATTAAAGATGAAAAACCCAAAATTACATGAGACTGCAGGAAACGTGGATACCCTTCACAACATTCGAAAAAGTACATCACGTAACACCTTAATTACATTATTGTCTTTTTCAGACGAAGGCAAATAACTATTATTGATGTTCATGTGAAGGTAGTCTGTATGTCTGTCTGATTTGATTCAGAAAGGCACTTTTTTGTCAGACGGCTCACTGGTTTGACTTTTATTCGCCATCATTCATTATAAAAGCACCCGCTCCATTTTATTTGCATATATTTTACTTGAACGCATTAACTCTACAGGTGCCTGATAGTTAGATGTGAAACTAATGTTAATCAGATTCACTCTAGTGAGCGCATAAAAATTGTCATCATAATTTACTCTAGTGCACGCCTCAAATTCCCACGCCCCCCTTAATAGGTGCTGGTGCCCCCCCTAGTGGGGCACGCCCCACAGTTTGAAAACCCCTGCTCCAGAACAGGGATGTCAAACTCAATTCCTGGAGGGCCGCAGCCTTGCACAGTTTAGGTCCAACCCTATTTAAACACACCTGATCAAACTAATTGAGTCCTTCAGGCTTGTTTGAAACCTACCAGTAATTGTGTTGAAGCAGAGTTGTAACTAAACTGTGCAGGGCTGCGGGCCTCCAGGAATTGAGTTTGACATTCCTGCTCTAGAAGATCTTTACCATGCTAAAATCATGTTAATCATGGTGGCATGGTGGCTCAGTGGTTAGCAAGTCCAAGTCCCAGCTGGGTCAGTTGGCATTTCTGTGTGGAATTTCTATGTTCTCCCTGTGGTCGCGTGGGTTTCCTCCGGGTGCTCCAGTTTCATCCACATTCCAAAGACATGCGCTGTAGGTGAATTGGGTAAGCTAAATTGTCCATAGTGTGTGTGTGAATAAATGTGTAAGGGTGTTTCCTAATACTGGGTTGCTGCTGGAAGGGTATCCGCTGAGTAAAACATATGCTGGAATAGTTGCCTGTTCATTCCGCTGTGGCGACCTCTGAAATAGAGAGCCGAAGCAAAATGAATGAATAAATGAATGTTAATCGTGCATGCAGAATGTAATATAAGCTCAATGGGAGCTTATACGCTCTCTACGCTCAGTTAATTCTGGACAACTGATTATTCCTAGAATATCAAAATAAACTGTAGGCCGTAGATCTTTCTCATATCTGGCACCTAGACTCTAGAACAGCCTTCCTAGCACAGTTCGGGAAGCCGAAAACTAGTTTAAAACTAGATTAAAGACACATGTATTTGCATTAGCATAATAATAATAGAAATCCAAATCCTCTAAAGCAGGGGTGCCCAAACTCTGTCCTGGAAGGCTGGTGTCCTGCATATTTTAGTTCCAACCCCAATTAAACACACCTGAACCAGCTATTCAAGATCTTTCTAGGTATACAAAAACTTTCAGGCATATGTGTTGAAGGAAGTTGGAGCTAAACTATGCAGGAGCCCGGCCCTCCAGGACCGAGTTTGGGCATCCCTGCTCTAAAGGATTGTTAGTCTGCATTATTTAGGGCAACTGGAGCCGGGAACACTTCCCAAAAGACATTATAACTTTTTAGTCTGTTTTTATTATTCCCGAAGTTTCCATAATCCTGGACCAGGCCGTATCCTGAGCAGCTGCTGTGGTGCTCATGGAGGAGTGGAGAGCATGAGACTGATTCCTGTAAGACCCCAGTGACAGACGAGTCTTCGCATTGATCCTGAAGGGCCAGCCTGTACACCAGCCGGCAACCTCTCTCACCTCCAGCTTCTCCACGATGGACATCCAGCGTTCTCCAGCCTCCTGCACATAGACTGCAGCAGCTCTGCACAAGACGTTTGGCCATAGGAGAAATGGTCGTGCCCAACTGAGACTGGTTTCTCTCATGGTTTTTTATCCTTCACTTTCGCCAATTGGTGAAGTTTGTTCCTCGCCGCTGTCGCCACTGGCTTGCATGGTTCGGGACTTGTGGAGCTGCGCATTGATGGATTTTGCTCTTCAGTGTTTGGACTCTCAGTGAAAATTGAACCACAATGAACTGCACTAAACTGAACTTCAACTCTGAAAACAGGACTGACACTGTTTCAATTTACTATAATCTTCTATGTGAGGCTGCTTTGACACAATTTACATTGTAAAAGCGCTATAAAAATAAAGGTAAATTGAATTGAAAAAAAAAAAAATTGGAAACCAGACATATATTTCTCAGGTTATACTTCTAGAAGGATCATTTCCCTTATGAAAAATGTGCTATTAATGTACTTATTTTAAACTAAAAATAAGGAAGTATACTTTCAGTCTACTTTTTTATATTTCACTTTAATATACTTGACTTAATATACTGACAGAAAAGTCTCAGTGTATTTGGTCTATACTGATGTTGTTCGTTGACACACACTTTAAATGTATGATTAAGTATTCACTCAAAAAAATAAAAGTGATTAAAATAATTGAGAAAAAGTTGGTTTTATATTCACACAATCACACTTTCTCCTTAATAATATAATTTCACAAAAATATTTTTTTGCAAATTGTAAATATTGAAGTTATATTAGCAACCAAAGACTATCAAAGCAATTATTTTTAGTTGAGACAGCTCAAACATGCAATTTAATCCATGACTAGCCTTAAACCTTGTTTGTGAAACCTGGGGTATAAGAGTTTGATTAAAGGTTTTAAACTTACCACCTTGAAGAAGAGCAGCACTCATGCTTGGGTGTTTGTAGCTTCATTAAAAATAAATATCATTTGTTAATTCACTCAGTGAGCCACAACTCTGCTAATGCCAGTTCTGAGATCAGTATTAAAGCAGCTGCAGTTTGAACTGCAATAAATAACAGAAAATTATGGTTGTCCAAATTAAGCGATTGAGTTTTATTTACTGAAACAATGACATTTGCTGTTTGTTCAAACTACATATTTAAATTGAGCTGAAACAACACAATTATTGAGGTTTTATGGGAGCATAACTTCATTGTTTTATGTTCAATCCACTTAAATTTACAGTGTTTGCTCCACAAGAGTAAACTCCATTCAGGGACAGTTAAATTCACAATGTAATTCAAATGAAAATGATTTGACATAATTGGTTCAAACTTAATTTAAATTGAAATAACTCAATTTAATTTATTGTAAATGCTTCCATTTACTTGAGTTCACTCAACAACTTTTTTTGAGCATACAGTACTTGGCTTTGTTGGTGTTTTTACTCAATTTATTACTTAATTTTTTTCACATAATATTGCCCTTCCCCAGTTTCAGAGACAAGGCTTAAGGCTAGTCTAATACTTAACAGCACGTCTGAGCTGTCTGAACTGAAAATAACTCGCAGTGACAGATCTTAAAATACAGTATGTCAGTGTCTTGGATTTGTCTGAAGACGCACACCAGTAATGCATTTCTCTCTACTATTATCATATTGTAAAAATATTTAATATGCTTTAATACCCTAATTTAACTGGTTTAAGTGAGAAAAGCATGCTACAGTAAGTATACTTGCATCCAGATCAGTTGTCAGTATACTTCAAATGTTTTAATGATTAGTTAACATGAAGTGTGTTATTTTGGAACAGCTAATTTGTACTAAGTATATTTTCATTGTAACATTACAAAAGTATAACTTTTATTGTATTTAGTGTACGTTTATGTGCTTAATCGGAACAAGTATGTTTCAAGTATATCATTACAGTCTTGATTAGTGACATTAAAGTGTATTTTATTTGTATTACAAATACATGGCAAACTAATTACAAGTGTCTTCAAAATGCAAACGCAGGATACCATAAATGTACTATTTTGGATTAAAATAACTTCAGAGTGTTACAAATAATCTACTGCATCATTACAAAATGCATTACTGAGAGAAAACGGTAGGTTGTTGACGTTTGCTAGCCATTCTCTGTCTGAACTGCATTGACATATGCACCAATGGCATAATCCATTCTGCATGAACAGGATACACAGAGGTATGCAATTAAATATTTTGACGGACAGGTAGGACAGCCTACCATAATGTTTGGACTGAACATTTTGATTGGACAAACTCTTCTTGGTCTTACACCTTTCACTGAATTTAAGTGAATTTAAATAAAATGCACATAAATACATTTGGATTACTTAATTTAATGATGGCTATGGCAGGATGAGATTTTCAACCAGCATAATACAAAAAGTTTCAAAAGATAATTACTTATTGCACCTTTAAGTACTTTAAGTTTGTCTTTCAGTTTCTAGTATTTAGTTGTCTTGTGGATCACAACGGGCTGTTGAAACAGTCTGATTTGAGAGTCGTTCATGTAAAGTTAATTTAACTAAATGTTAATTAGCCCATTAAATAGGCAAAGAAACATGATTTAAGTGACTTTAAACATAGCTGGTTGTCATATTTATTAAAAAAAGTGTTGCGTTGGCAGGTCTGTGTGTGTGAGTGTGTTTGTCTGTCTCTCTGTCTCCCTCTCTTTACATCTGCAGGCCCGCCCTAATTACGCAGACGATGTGCCCTGGGATTGGCTGGAGGGACCCAGGGCGTCCTTTAAAAAAGGGAAAACGGGCACGGGGCGGGAGAGCATGTTTGATTGGCGTATTGTTTTGCGTTTGGTGTGCTATGAAAACTATTTTGTTGCTAAGTGTTATTTTTGATTGTGTTTCCCGTGTTGGTGTGTAAATTTTGACTCTTTGTTGTATATCCATCCGTGTTTCCCCCTCCTATTATTTTGTTTTTGGTTTGTTTGTTTGTTTGTTTGTTGATATTGTAATTATTGAATTCTGTACACGGTAAGAAGCAGTAAGGGTTGGACGCCACACTTTTCTTTAATGTAAATATTTTCTCCTGTTTTTATACATAGTCAGGGAGGTAGGGGTAGATTTTGTATTTTTATTTCTGTTATTTTGCTAAGTGTAGTTAGTTTCATTTGGGTGTTTAGTTTGAGTGTACTTTTTGTTGATTATTTTTCTGTGGGTCCTCTCCGAGGTAGTTATCTTCCCGTTTTGGGTGATAAAAAAAAAAAAAAAAAGAAAAAGACAAATAAACGGACTCGTCTCCAAAGGATCATAAAAGTGAATTTTATTTGTCCGGTGTTCTTTTATGTTGTGACCTTGAACCTAGACCAGGGTCATAACATAAAGTGGGGGCTCGTCTTTTGTTTTTGTACATCAAAAACGTATATCTTGAACCCTTCTTGTGGACGCACAGTGGGTAAGAAATTTCAGTTTATTCTTTGTTAAGCTGCTTTCCTTTTGGTGTGGGAGGGAGTAGCGAATAGTGGATTTGGACTTGACTGCCTTCGCACTTTCTCCGAGCACGGGACAGTTTGATCGCTGCTGTAAGGATGACTTATTTAAGATTGCAGAATTCTTTAAAATTGTGGTGCTGTGTAAGGCTTCAAAAAAGAATTAAAAGATGTGCTTTATAAAGAATTGATTTTGCAGCGAATACTGCATGATCCGTTGGAGGCAGATGGTGTAGAAATGGAAACTTTGACGCTGTCGAAGGCCGACTAGAAGCTCTTGTCTCCGCCACTTTTGTCTCCGCTTTTCAGGTCACCAATATTTGCACCACCGGGTAGTTTACCAAATTCGGACCCATTATTTGTGTTAAAGTAAAAATAATTTACATGTGGAAGCATAAACAGTGGTCTTTACCTTTCCCTGTGTCATATTTTGTGGAGAAGCGAATAGCAACAGTGTTTCATTGTTTTGTGCAAGGTTTATTTTTACATTTTCAGTGAAGTCAGTTTTAATTTCATCTGCTTATCTTATCTGAAAGTTTCATCCTGTTAAACCAGATAATTCCGTTTCTGTCTTGCTAAAATGTGTTTGCTCTCTGATTGGTTTTTGAGAGGGAAACTGATCTGGTCTGGTAAAAGTTATCTGAGAAAGCAGCAGTCTAGCATGACATCTGCCGATTTCATCTTATTGTGGGATTTACTGCGTGTTTCAACAGAAGATAATTAATCTTAAAGGCTTACCCTTGAATTAGCAGGTAAACATTCTTTTTTTTTACCTTCCTGTCATGTTCGGGTCAAATCTGACCTATTTACAACTTAAAACACTCATAAATATTGTTTTACATCTGTTTGCCTCAAGGCCTTATGATATCCTTCACACTATGCACTTGAACATATAAAAGTGATGATCACCTCTTTCAGTATTTGGAAGTAATTCGCGTTTTCCTCCTGTAGAAAAAAAACATCATAAGAACAATGTTTGGTGGCGCGATGTTTTACAGCAGTGTTTTTAAAAAACTAAACAGTTTATTGCTATAGTACACAACCAAACACATGTGGTCAGAACACAAACGTCTGGTAGAGTCGCAGGTAATGAAGTATTAAGCGTTTCTCCCAAAGAAATGCCTGTCTAAACAAAATGTTAGCAGGCGTCTGTAGCTCCACCTCTTTGCCCTTATTTGGTTACCCCCGGTTGGAGCGATGACGTGCGAACAAAATGATGCCGGTTGGCCACGCCCACTTGCAGCTTCATTTGCGCTCTTCAGAAACCTATAGGTGACGTCACAGATACTACGTCTATATCTTTTACAGTCTATGGTGACGTCACATGAAACCTATGAATAGTTAAATTAATTAATTTAGCAAGTCTACCTGCTGACTTCTTCTTGACTACTGTTTCATCATGACAGTTACTCCGAGTCGCCCTCAGTTGTTACAAATAATAGTACAACTTCGAGCAAAAAAAAATTTGGATTACAATATGTAACATGTTACTTGTGATGGGTTACCCAAAACACTTAATAATATAAAATAAAATCTAATATAAAAATAATATAAATTGTAATATAAGATTATTCCTACATCGCTAGGTCAGTGAAATCTGCTTGCAGACAAAGGCTTACTAGTTACTTGGTTGCTCTTTTTAAAAAATGTTTTTTGAGTTGGTAGACGCACCAGTGACCCGTTTATTACACTAAAATCACAACAACAACAACAAAAGTCAGACATTTTGATATGTCCCCTTTAAATAAGAAGAGGCATTCAGATTTCTCTCTCTGTATATTCATTTCTAGCTTTTCTGCCGCTGGAGGCATGAATATCTATCTCAGTGTGTTTGGTGATTAACGTTTTCCTGTTTCCTGTTTCGAGAGTATTGACATGCAGATCTCAGGATCAGACAGGTGTGTGTTTTGTTTCAGTACAACAATGTGTATTTGTCTGTAGTGTCATCCGGCTGTCACTTACGCAGATGTGCAGGTTCCAGCAATAATGAGACATGCGTCATATTCATTTCCGTGTTCTTCTAAGTGATTCTTACAGAAAACAAGCAGTACGGGTCCAGGCCATCTGTATGAGTGTGTGTTTCACAGAGCCGGATTATGATGATAATACATCAAAACAACTATTCATTCATTCGGTCATTTTCTTTTCGGCTTAGTCCCTTTATTAATCTGGGGTCGCCACAGCGGAATGAACCACCAACTTATTCAGCATATGTTTTATGCAGTGGATGCCCTTCCAGCTGCAACCCATCACTGGGAAACATCCATACACACTCATTCACACACATACACTACAGCCAATTTAGCTTACTCAATTCACCTGTACCACATGTCTTTGGACCGGAGCACCCAGAGGAAACCCATGCGAACACGGGTAGAACATGGAAATTCCACACAGAAATGCCAACAGACCCAGCTGAGGCTCGAACCAGCAACCTTCTTGCTTTGAGGTGAGAACGCTACCCACTGCACCACCGTGCTGCTCATGTAAACGACCAATTCAATTTTAATTTACCAAATACTCCTAAAGAGAAAAAATGAACTGAAAAATTTATATTTACCAAGTGGCAACATCCCGCTCTCATTAGAGAAGCTAATATGGAAGTAACTGAAATTGCAATTCATCAACTGGCCTTTGAGGGCTGGCTCCAGAAACACCAGATGTTCACTGACTGCCATGCTAAACAGGCCATTTTTTTCAACTAATAAAAAAAAACATGTTTACAACCTGCATAATATCCATAACAATAGAAATAATAATGAAAAAGTTTGTTTTGTGTTTACCTTATGATTAAAGTTGTTGCACGTCTGCCAGTTTCTGCCTCAAATTGAGCGAGTTTGAGCCACTTGTGCATTAAGGTAGCATTCAGAAAAAAACAAAACACCCACAAAGAAACTCGACACAGAGAAACATAAAAACCTCACTGCCAGCTAGCTGTTTAGAAGTGCTATTGCAGAGGAACACTAACAGCGCGCAGTAGTACAGTATAAATGCACGGCAACGTGCAAGGCATGCGCCGAGGATCACGCCAATCACTCGATGCAAAAGTATAAAGCAAGCTTAATACGGAAGTAACTGAAACTGTTAAAATGGCCAACTTTACAGCAGGAAAAAAGGTGTTTACAGCCTAGTACAAAGAACGATTTTGGTGTATATTGCTAATATTTCACCTTATGACAACTATGAAGGGGGTGCATTTTTTTAAAATCCGTTTCGTTTATATTAAGTGTGCTTTCGCACCTGTAGTTCGCTTCATTTGGTCCAAACCAAGGGCAAAAAATGCTACATTGTAGCATTTTCTGCCGTCTTTGGGTCCTGGTTAGAACACAAACAAATTGTAGGTAATAAAGTGTTAAGTGTTTCTCCCAAAGAAACAAAGCAAAATACTAGCAAGCATCTCTACGTAGCTCTTCTCACATCCCGCCTCTTTGCCCATTTTTGGTTACTCACGGTTGGCGTGTGGTTGGCAAACAAAATTGTGACGGTTGTAACTTCCACACCCACTTGTAACTTCATTTGCGCCCTTCAGAATCCTATGAGTGACGTCACTTATACTACGTTCATATTTTTTAGTCTATGATATTTAATCACTCTCAGGTGGTTCCAAACCTTTATGAGTTTATTTCTCAAAAAACACAAAAGTTGATATTTTGAGGAAAGCTGAAAACCTGTAACCAATGACGTCCATAACATTAGTACTATTAAAGTCAATGGTTACAGGTTTCTAACATTTTCAAAATATGTTCTTTTGTGAAAAAAGAAACTCATAAATGTTCAGAACAAGTAAAGGACGAGTAAACTGACAGAATTTTCAGTTTTGGGTGAACTATTCCTTTAAGTTCATCTCTACTGTTTTGCATCTGCTCGTGACATATTACGCAGTAGCGTGTGTGTGTGTGTGTGGGGGGGGGGGGGGGGGGGGGGTATGTGTGTTCATGGCCTCTATGTGATGGCTGACGGCTTTATGGACCCCATATGGAAGAAATGGCCCCTGAAAGCTAATGGACCCTGAGCCCCTTATGATGCCTGCCAGCTACACACACATACAAGAGCTGTACAAATGGGCTCTGCTGAGCATCTGTTTTGATTCCAACTAGTTTTGAGTTCACTGAACTTGGTAGAAACTCGACAGCTCTGAATTCTCTGTCATCTAAATCAAACAGTTGTGAAGTTTTGGCGGATTGATTTACAGTACATGCAGAGCTCACAATGGTGTGAGAGTGCCCTCTGCTGGAGAACACCTACAAAAACTGAAGTTGAAGGCAAAATTATTAGCATTAAAATTATTGTGAAAATGTAATTATTAAGTTTACAGTATTTTTATTCTGGAGAAATATTATTTTAGTTTTGAAATAAAAAAAATATATATAATAAATAAATAAATAAATAAAATAAAATAATAATAATGATTTGCCTAAATAACCTAACCTGCCATTAACCTTATTAACATAGTTTTACTTTTAGTTTGGCTGAAATAAAAAAAAATATATATATATAATATAAAATAAAAATAATGACTTTCCTAATTAAGCTAACTTGTCGTTACCCTAATTGACATAGTTAAGCCTTTAAATTGGATTTTTAGCTGAACACTGTAGGATCTTGTAAAATAACTAGTAAAATAAAATGAGACAGAAGAAAAAATAAATTAATTGGTAAACTATGATTATATTATTATATACCATACAGTATACTACCTGACATAATAACTTGACTTAGTTGATCATGTGGTATCAGAAGTGGCTTATATGAAAGACAAAGGCCTCTAGATTACTCTTATTTTACCAAAATAAAATATGTTCATGCCTTGATTTTTAATTATTTAATTAGGAGAGTAAGATATGACTTTGCTTAGATAACAGTATTGTCACTTAACAGAAATAATGTACAGCGTAGAATATAAAGTCATGGTGCAGTGGAGAAAGAATTAATATAGTGTATGACTCCCATGAGCTTGGACGACTGCATCCATACATCTCTGCAGTGACTCAAATAACTTATTAATAAACTCACCTGGAATGGCAAAGAAAGCGTTCTTGCAGGACTCCCAGAGTTTATCAAGATTCTTTGTATTCATCTTCAATGCCTCCTCCTTTATCTTACCCCAGCTCTGCTCAATAATGTTCATGTCTGGTGACTGGGCTGGCCAATCCTGGATCACCTTGTCCTTCTTTGCTTTCAGGAGCTTTGATGTGGAGACTGAAGTATGAGAATGAGCGCTATTCTCTTCTGTGGTTTGTAACATAATGGGAAAATGTCTTGATACCTCAGGCTGTTGATGTTGCCATCCACTCTGCAGATCTGTCGCACACCCCCATACTGAATGTTATCCCAAATCATGATTTTTTCTTCATCCAACTTGACTGATTTCTGTAAGAATCTTGGGTCCATGCGGGTTCCAGTAGGTCTTCTGCAGTATTTGTGATGATTGGGATGCAGTTCAACAGAAGGTTCATCAGAAAAATCTACTTTCTGCCACTTTTCCAAATGATCAACTAAGTCAGGTTATTATTTGTTGCTCTTACAATTGGTATTGACGACAAGACTTTTGTCAGGTAGCATACAGTGCATAAATGAGAACACATCTCACATGTCTTTTTAAATTTATATTTTCTAGAGGATGCTTTACAATAATATATTTGTGGATATAGATTGAGATTTATCAGTACCAAAGCCAAAACTGGATTTAGTTTAATATAACAACTTAAAGGTGCAGTATGTAAGTTTGACAACCAGTGGTTAAACTAGGAGTTGCACTCCTGGATCAAAACAAACGTGAGCGTGGGTTGCCAGTTTGAATACAAGGAGCGAGTGATTTAAACTGTGTTCTAAATAAAAGCAACGACACGCGATAGAGGAAATATTTTCCATATTAAAGGGAGTTTTTGTCCTAACCAACACCTCGAATTGAATGATTAGAAAAGGCTTCTATTTCTCACAGCTGAACTTGTGAAACCTATGACAGTGATCACCTCAGGTAAATCTCGTGTGCTTTATTCAGAGCTAAATGCTAACAATATGAGTTTGAATGCCATTTTACATTTAATGATGTTAAGGAGGGTTAACATGTATTAAACAGATTCTAAACCTTACCGTTTCATGAGTGAGTGCATATTCTGTGCTTCTGAAAGGCTGTATTCAAATTTCTGTCGTGTTTCGTCTGGTACAAACAGCCAAATAGCTGATCACTGCCTCTCTCGTCACAGCATGTTGTTAGGACACGCAGTTACAATGTAACCTGCTCACCTAATGTTTACGTTCGTAATATTTATGTAATTTGCTAATTAATAACCTCATGTGGAACTGAATCTTGTCTCCCATACTGTCCTTTTCGGTCACGGACGCACGCTTTCAGAGCCTTTCTGAATGAATGAATGAAATGCGCTGTTTTCCAACAAGGCAACCCGGGGTGCTGAATTATAATTGGATAAACTGGCATTGTGCATGTGACATTTACCTAAATAAAGACAGCGTTCCGGCACGGAAAAATCATTTTCAAAGCAGAATATCTGACTTCAGCAATGTTTTTCAGTTAAACAAGTATGTTCACTTGGGATGTTTCTTAAATATCTGCACACATATTATGGTATTTTTATGCTTTAGAAGAGTAAAAAAACTTACATACAGCACCTTTAAGATCATGGTCCAAAAATGAGTACAACCAAATTAATATAAAGAAAATTATTAAATAAAATTTCAATAAATAGTAAAAGTCAGGAGAAGCATAAAAAAAAATTGTAAAAATGTTGTTTATACTTTTTAAAATGTATTTAAATGTATTATTAATTCTATTTCTAAAGGCTTTAGGTGACCAAACTCTTATTTAAATGAATATAACTGTTTAATAAATCTGTTTTGTTTAATTGCACCAAATATTATTGACTAAAGTCACTGAGAAATCTAAATATAATATAAATATTCTTTGGTCACACTTTATTTTGATGGTCCGTTTGTTGAATGTAAGTTACATTGCAACTAATTATCATTAGATTATAAGTAGACTGTTAGGTTGGGGTTAGGGTTGGGGTTGGGGTTGGGGTTAGGGTTAGTGTAAGTTGACATGTACTTGCAAAGTTTCTTATAGTCAGTTAAATGTCTGTTGAAGGACTGTTAAATGTCAGTGTCAACAGATATTAAGCAGACAGTCTACTAATGCTCAAATGGACCATCAAAATAAAGTGTTACCAAAAAAACTATAATAATTATTAATAATAAAAAAATATTAAAAATGCAATAATTAGGATGCATTACAAGTGCTCCATGTACGTATTTGACTCTTATAAAACATAAATACCATATTATGTTTGCAGATATTTAAGAGGCATGCAAAGTTAACATTCTTTGGTTTGTGTTAGTAACTGTACTTTGGACTGGGTTTCAGGAGGTTGCGGTGATCAGATACAATACCTAAGTTGGCGACTGGGGGGTGTTACAGACAGGGTGCACATTACTGGTGGGTTTGGGGGATTTGTAAGATGGCTAAACCTCTCCAACCTTCTTACTGTGAGGAGACAGTGCTAACCACTAAGCCTACGTGCTGCACTAAATTATATATATATACAGTGCATCCGAAAAGTATTCATAGCCCTTCACTTTTTCCACATTTTTTTATATTACAGCCTTATTCCAAAATAGATTCAATTCATTTATTTCCTCAAAATTCTACACACAATACCCCATAATGACAATGTGGAAAAAGATTTTTTGAAATTGTTGCAAATTTATTAAAGATAAAAAAACCTGTATCACATGTACTTAAGTAAAAAATCACATGGACATAAGTATTCACAGCCTTTGCTCAATACTTTGTTGATGCACCTTTGGCAGCAATTACAGCCTCAAGTCTTTTTGAATATGATGCCACAAGCTTGGCACACCTGTCTTTGGAAATTTTTGCCCATTCCTCTTTGCAGTACCTCTCAAGCTCTATCAGGTTGGATGGGAAGCGACGGTGTACAGCCATTTACAGATCTCTCCAGAGATGTTCAATAGGATGTAGGTCTGGGCTCTGACTGGGCCACTCAAGGACATTCACTGAGTTGTTGTGAAGCCACTCCATTGATATTTTGGCGGTGTGCTTTGGGTCATTGTCCTGCTGGAAGATGAACCGTCGCCTCAGTCTGAAGTCAAGAGCACTCTGAAGCAGCTCTTCATTCAGGATGTCTCTGTATATTGCTACATTCATCTTTCCCTCTATCCTGACTAGTCTTCCAGTTCCTGCTGCTGAAAAACATCTCCACAGCATGATGCTGCCACCACCATGCTTCACTGTAGGGATGGTATTAGCCTGGTGATGAGCGGTGCCTGATTTTCTCCAAATGTAACGCCTGCCATTCACTCCAAAGAGTTAAATTTTAGTCTCATCAGAATAGAGGATTTAGTTTCTTATGGTCTGAGAGTCCTTCAGATGCCTTTTGGCAAATTCTAGGCGGGGAGTGGCTTCCGTCTGGCCACTCTACCATACAGGCCTGATTGGTGGATTGCTGCACAGATGGTTGTCTTTCTGTAAGTTTCTCCTCTCTCCACAGAACAATGCTAGAGCTCAGACAGAGTGACCATTGGGTTATTTGGTCACCTCCCTCCCAGCTCTAGGAAGAGTCATGGTGGTTCCAAACATCTTCCACTTACGGATGATGGAGGCCACTGTAGAGGCTTATTGGATCTTTCAGACAATACTGTCTTGGAGGTCTACAGACAATTCCTTTGTCTTCATGCTTGGTTTGTGCTTTGACATGCACTGTCAACTCTGCAATTTATCGACAGGTGTATGCCTTTTCAAATCATGCCCAATCTACTGAATTTACCACAGGTAAACTCCAATTAAGCTGCTGAAACATCTCAAGAATGATCAGTGGAAACAGAATGTACCTGAGCTCAATTTAGAGCTTCACGGCAAAGGCTGTGAATACTTATGTACATGTGATTTTTCAGGTTTATTTTTAATTTTGATAAGTTTGAAACAATTTCAAAATAGCTTTTTTTACATTGTCATTATGGGGTATTGTGTGTAGAATTTTGAGGAAATCCATTTAATCCTTTTTGGAATAAGGCTGTAACATAAAACGTGTGGAAAAAGTGAAGCGATATGAATACTTTCCGTTTTAAAACATATAGACATACTAATCTAAATATATAGTTGACACTAGCTAATGACAAAATAAATAAATAAAAACGTACTGAAATGAAATGGATAATCTAAAAACAAAAACTAATTCAAACTATTAGTTAACTTCAGTTTACAAAAACATATTAATGATTTGTATCTGGTTATTTTCCATAACTTTGCTTTGCGCGTTTTTAAAACTACATTCAAATGAACACAAAAAGTAACAGTTAAAAGTCACAATTAAACAACAATTGAAAACACAAAACACCATGTGTTAATACTTTTATTAACAATAAAAAAGGTAACAGAAATTAACAGACAGTGACAATATTATACATTATAATAGTTACAGAAATGAACAAACAGACACGATATCATACATTATAACAATAGTTACATTACATTCCCAATGAAGTACACGTTTCAACAAATATCCAAAAGCAGAAGCAGTGGATAAATAAGTGATGGCGAGTGTGTGTGAGCATCAAAGAGTGTTTCTTAGGATGAGCTGCACGCTGAGGCTGGACGGCTCCTCCACCGGCTGCTGTGACAGGTTGTTGGTTTGCGGGATGTTTTCTACAGTACAGGCCTTCATGGGACACACAGAGAAACGAGAGAGCAGAGTCACCAGAATAGACTTCATCATGACCATGGCGATGTGCTTCCCCACACACGACCGAGGACCCGATCCGAATGGCTGGAAGAAACGGCTCGGCACCTTGGCAGAGAATGTGAAAATAGATTAGTTAAACCATTTAATAATTCATTAATACATTATTTGATTTTGCCTCACACAGGTGAGCGGGCGTGACAAACCACCTGTCATTTTAACTGACACTTGCACCAATTTTGTTCATTTGCATCAGACACTTTCTTACTATCACTCAACATCTCAAAAAAGAATAAAAACTTTCTCCATATATGGGGCAGCACGGTGGCTCAGTGGTTAGCACTGTCGCCTCACAGCAAATGGGTTGCTGGTTCAAGTCCCAGCTGGGCCAGTTGGCATTTCTGTTTAGAGTTTGCATGTTCTCCCTGTGTGCGTGTTGGTTTCCTCCGGGTCCTCTGGTTTCCCCCCCACAAAAGACATGCAGTGTAGGTGAATTGAATAAACTAAATTGGCCGTAGTGTATGTGTGTGCATGTGAGAGTGTATGAGTGTTTCCCAGTACTGGGTTGCAGCTAGAGGGGCATCCGTTGTGTAAAACTTATGCTGGATAAGTTGGTGGTTCATTTTGCTGTAGTGACCCCTGATGAATAAAGGGACTAAGCCGAAGGAAAATTAATGAATGAATGGATGTCCATTTATAAAGTGAGTTTCACACAGGTGAGTGGGTGTGACAAACCACCTGTAGAAAACACACACTTTCATCACTCTGTCATTTTAACTGACACTTGCACTAGTTTTGCACTTTTGCACCAGACAATTTCTTACGATCACTCAACATCTTGAAAAAAACAAAAAAAACATTGTTTATTTATGAAGTGAGCTTCGCAGAGGTGAGTGGGCCTGACAAACCACATGTAGAAACAATCTTCTCTCTAAATTCTCTGAGCATAAACAATTCCTTTTGAATCATTTGCACTTCTTGTGTGTGTATGTTGCCTCTTCATGTTGAATTACTGAATGCTTCCTCAATTATAAGTCGCTTTGGACAAAAATGTGTGTGTGTATATAAAATTACTACTTGTTATCTTCAAAGTAATATATTAATTCAATCATTCATTTTCCTTCGGTTTAGTCCATTTATTCACCAGGGGTTGCCACAGCGAAATGAACTGCCAACTAATAGCCCGTTTCCATTGAGTGGTAAGGTAAAGTACAGCTTGGTTCGGTATGCTTTTATGGCCGTTTCCACTGTCAAAACGTACCAAAAAGCAAACCGTACTGTACCACTTTTTGGGTACCCTTTTCAAAGGGTACCTAGCACAGCAAAAGGGTACTAAAAGGTGGAGCTAGACGAGCAGCTGATTGCTATTGGTTTGCAGAGAAATGTCACTCGTGCATACACAAGCAGAGAATGAAACAAAGAAACAGACATTTTTAAATACACAGCTGAAAAAACAAAGAAGCAATTATTTTTTTCACCAACATAAACCATGAACAAACTGCCATGTTTAACTATTATCATCACATTTTGGACTATTATGAACTGGGAATGACAGATTATCTCTCTAACAGAGGTTACATGTGCTGGTGAAGATTAAAGATACAGATGAGAGGTTTGCTTTGACTGGGCTATACAGTATGTTGCGTATTTTTTTGAACCCAAATAAGGACTAAATGTGCGTAAGGGTCTGTATGTGTTCATATATGTTGCATTTATTTATTTTTTTATATAATTGCAGACGTTACAGTAGGCTGTTTTCAATTATCTGCAGTTATAATCAAATCATGTTCATAGAAATGTTAATAATTTACATTTATACACAAGTGTTTGTGTATAAAGCATCTGTTTTGTGAGAAATGCTTCTCATACGATATGTGAACGACCCATACAGCTTTACTTTGAGCGACATTTCATCAAGCGAGAATGACATCGACTGAAACTTTCTGTTGTACACCATGCCCACCAAAAGGGTACCCTTTAGGCAGTGGAAATGCAAGCCTGATAAAGTTGACCCGCACCGACCCATACCGTACTGTACCAATCAGTGGAAACAGGCCATTAGGGGCCGATCACAACGAACGCGCTTTTCACAATGCGTTTTTGTTGACAAGAAAAAAGAAGTGCGGAGCGCTTTTTATGTCCCTAGGCAATGACTGAATCAGCTGGGTATTGTGCATTAGTGTTGCTGTTGATATTGGTATAATTTCAATAAATAATAATATTGGGATATTCAAGATTTGCAAAGTCATACAGCTCTGGCTAACGCAAAACAGTAACCACTAGTATCTCCTCTGTCTTCAAAAGTTTCCGTAGTCGTCTTGACAACACAAACACAACTGTCACCTCAATGGAAACCCCGCTTCTGCTTTCATTTGATTGGAGAATGAAAAAGACGCGACTGACATAACGCGCTTATTTCGCTCAGAGTTGACTTTTTTTTTCAACTGCGAGCACACGGCGTGCAACTTCAAAAACGCTCGCGGCCGTTAAACATTTAAAAAAGGCGCCTCTCAATGAAAAAAACGCATTCAGTGTGATTAGCCCCTTATCCAGCATATATTTTACACAGCGCTTCCAGCTGCAACACAGTACTGGGAAACATCCATACACACTCATTCACATACATACACTACAGGCAACTAAGTTTACTCAATTCACCTATAGCGCATGTCTTTGGACTGTTAGGGGAACCCGGAGCACCCGGAGGAAACCCACACCAACATGGGGACATAGGGGCACTGCTGACCGGCACGGGCCCTATGACAACCTTTCGCGGACAAAAGTGAAGAGGGGGCATTTGGGGTAGGGTTGTGTGGCAAACGAAAGCGTGGAGCGGGGTAGGGAAGGTTTAGTTGAGGCATTTGGGCTGTGGTTGTGGCGCGAATGAAAATTAAGAACGGGTGGGGGGTTTGGGAGGTTGGGGGCTTTGTTGCCAAGGACGAAAGTTAAGAGCTTGGGGGGGTTGTGGTTGTTTTGGACCCTATTAATATCTCTGGGGGCCCCAAAACTGTGTGGGCCCTTAGAATCTTCCTAACTTCCTAACTAAGTAAAGAAATGCCAACTGTCCCAGCCGGGTCTCGAACCAGCGACCTTTTTGCTTTGAGGCGACAGTGCTAACCACTGAGCCACCGTGTTGCCTAGTGATCTTTTATATGGTATTTTACTGAATTATATACATTATTTATACCAACAAAACTAAATCAATTAGATATATTTAAAGTAACAGTATTAATATTATTCCTAATACTTTCTACTTTACCTTAGCTTATTATGATTTTACAATAGTTAGCTAGGCATGGTGGCACAGTGAGTAGCACATTCGCCTCACAGCAAGAAGGTCGTTGGTTCAAGCCTCGGCTTGGTCAGTTGGCGTTTCTCTGTGGAATTTGTGTTCTCCTTGTGTTTGCGTGGGTTTTCATCCGGGTGCTCCGGTTTCCCCCACAAGACTAAAGACATGTGGTATAGGTGAATTGGGTTGGCTAAAATGTCCATAGTGTATGAGTGTGGATGAGTGTGTATGGATGTTTCCCAGTGATGGGTTGCGGTTGAAAGGGCGTCCGCTGCGTAAAACATATGCTGGATAAGTTGGCAGTTCATTCCGCTGTGGAGACCCCAGATTAATAAAGGGACTAAGCTGAAAAGAAAATGAATGGAGGAATAGCTAGCTAGATTTAATTGACTTTCAATAGTTTAGTATAGAAAATAGATATGCATTCTTGTATTAATTACTATGAAATCTGACAAGAAAACAAAATGATCTTGAAGACTCACATTCTTCTGGAAGTTGTCGAGACTGAACTGATTGGGTTTAGAGAAGAATTCTGATCTGTGCATCCGGCCCACATTCAGTATGATGTTTGTTCCTTTCTTCACATTGTAGCCCTCGATGACATCATCATCCAGCGCCCGCCGCATGGTGAAGTCCACGACCGGGTGAAAACGTAGAGACTCATTGATAAAACTCTCCAGGATCTGTAGCTTTGACAGATGTGAGTGCTGGAGGTTCTGACCAGCTACAAAAAACAACCAGAACAACAAATTAAAATAATAGGATAAAGCAAAACACTACACAATTAAACTGATCAATTCTAGTTTTATAATTCAAATGTTCTGACAAAGCAACAAAAAGTCTATTGCTGCGTCTCAATCCGCATACTATCCGTCCTAAATAGTATGTGAAAATAGAATTAATATGTCCCAAATCGTAGAATGTTGAAAAGAGTATGTCAAAAATTCCTGGATGGTTTACTATTTCCAGTCAAAATTTTAAGTGTAGAAGCGTCCATACTCTAACTGCTGATATTGCCCACAGTACAGTGCGCGTTGGACGTGAATTCGATTAGAACTACAAAACGCAGGAGAAAAGTGTAAACAAACTACAAACTTGATGGACGCGTCAAGCAGAGAGGCTTCAGTAAAGATGTTTGTATGACTGTTAGTTAATATCTAGCCCACTGGAGAATATTTAAATAGCGTTGTCTGTGTTATATTTCATCTGCAACAACAATACTGAACATACATAATTGATTGACAGGGCTCTTAACTAAGCCACACAACGATCTGTTTAACGAGGAAGTAGTATGTCCCAAAGCTTGCATACTGTTCTGTTACACACTCAAAAGTATATATTTTTCCTTCACAAAAAAGTACATACTTTTAGGGCGTAGTACAAGTATGCGAATTGCGACGCAGCACATGTGAATTAACAGTTTCTGAGACTTTTATTTCAGTATGTTGATGTACTTCCAACTGAAATGGAATATTGAGTAGGGGGCGGGGCTTTCTTTTCACACTTATTTGCCTTATAGCAAACTAATGATAAGAGGGGGTGGTTAAGGCCCAATCCCAAATCTACCCCTTAGCCCTTTCCCTTACCCCTACCCCTCGTTTTGCACATTCACGTCAAGGGGTAGGGGTGTCCTAATTCTCTTTAGCTTGAAGGTGTAGGGCAGGGATCACCAAACTTGTTCCTGGAGGTCCGGTGTCCTGCAGATTTTACCTCCAACCCTCATCAAACACACCTGAACAAGCTAATCAAGGTCTTACTAGGTATACTTGAAACACCCAGGCAGGTGTGTTAAGGCAAGCTGAAGCTAAACACTGCAGGGCACCGGACCTCCAGGAACGAGATTGGTGATCCCTGGTGTAGGGCTAAGGGGAAGGGGTGAATACGAAGATTTTTCAGTACCACACTCGAAACCAAGGGGTAAGAAAATTTCCCAGAATACACCAGCCACAACGGCAGACAGTTGCACCCGGAAGTAAGGAGATCCACAAATTAGTGTTTTTTGACGTTATTACGAATTTTTACAACAAACAAACACATGTTTTAATATATTCATAACCGCGTACGTGTTTTACCGCCATGCTTTAAAAAAAATGCTAAAAAAAAACCCGCTAAATTTCGCGATCTATAATCCACAATCATAACTCCTGTATAGCAGTCCCACAACATTCTGACTCTCGGTGACACTCGAATACCCTGTCAGAAAAGTCTAGTGGCAGGGAATGAGGTTTTTACAGTGTCTGCTATAATGGTAATGTTGTTTTTGGTGTGTTTACATAGATGAATATAGCCACTGTGTTAAATGCACAGTATTACTTATTGTCACATTAGATCGTTATGATTACATAAAATATGCCTTCAGTGACTTCCTGAAGATACATACCAATAAATAACACAACTGGAATAACTACAGCAGTCGCAATCGTCTGATCTCATATGAAGCAAGAGATCGCGATGACATGTGCAGGTGCTGTAGTGCTGTCCCAATTCTTAGGGGTAAATTTTGGGGTACAAAGATAGAATTGGGATTGGGCCTAAGAATATTGTGGCTGAAGCCATCAAACTGACATCAGAGAAAGGCCACTGCTCCAAATGTGGAAGCAAATTGTCAGATTTAGATTGAAGATTACCAAAACCAACTTTTTTCCCCCAGTGGATTAATTTGCACATATTATTTGTTCACCTTAAGAATAACAATGTGCGCTATCAAAATAAAAACTGTACATTTTGATTTCACACTGACTTTAATAATGCAATAACTTTATTTGTAGTACAGGGCTGTTAAATGTTTAATTCTAAAATTCTATGTTGTTTTAAGCTGTTATTTTTGGATAAAGGCACAGTTAAAGAAATTCCAGACATTTCCAGACAATACAATTTCATATCACTACACTGAACGATTTAGGTGGCGTTCGCTTATTGCATCCAAAAGTGTGTCGAAAACACAATGATTTCTTCACTTATTTTAATGTGCATCTGTGCGTCTGCCATTGCTAAGCTACCATCAATCCCCATTCCAATTGTGGAAGCAAATTGTCAGACTTTGAAAAAAAAAAAATAAATAAAATCAGTGGGTTAATTTATTTACACAGATTAATTGTTTACCTAAAGAATAACAATGTACACTATCAAAATGTTCTATATAGTATGAATGAATGCGATCAGCATAGATCATGCTGTGTGTGTGCGTTTGTCCGTCTGTGAAAGCGGCACATTAGAGCAGAGCTCATTAATGTTTACCATCGACCCAAATACAGTCAATTATGGACCTTCTGAGTGTAGGGGTATTTTATTGAGTAATAAATAAACATATAAAACAGTTTCTGGAGATTTTTTGAACTTACCTAAGCCATATATATACTATGTAGATATCAGAGAACAACTGAACTTATTGAACCAATTCAGTACTGTAAATGGCACGTTTAAACTGAAGTGTTACATAATGACTTACTAAAAATGTTGAATAATTCATGCCTGACCAGTAGATGGCAGTGTACTATTGTAAAGAAACACAGTTGTCGTCACCTAGTAAACACACACACACAAAAACACAGATTTAAAAGCACTGTTGTGCTCATACCTAAAACCCTGTCCATTTCCTGCAGGATCTTGAACTCGACATCTGGATTTTGCTTGAGTAACAGCAACATGAAGAACAGACTGATGGAGAGAGTGTCTGGAGCCGCGATCACCATCTCCAACACACACTGCCTGACGTTCTCTGCAGTCAGCTCTCCATGGCTCTAAAGACACATTCAGGTCAGTAATTGTCTTACATGTTTCAGAGATGTGTGTGTGTCTGAAATACCGCATTTCACATTCACCTGAGCAAATATCAGCTCTGCTGTAAAGTCAAGGTGGTCGAGTTTCTCTGCGTGTGCCAGTTGAACTCTCTTCTTCTCGATCAGAGCTGCGATGGCATCCTGCAACTCCTGACTAAAACACACTATAAATTAGCATTCTTTACGATCATGCTGTCATCATTTAGTCACCCTTTTTTTTTTTCTAAAATCCATATGACTTTCATATTTTTAATGTAAATCACATATTTCTGCCCTATCTCATGAGGAAATGTAACTATTTTATGTATTGGCAGAAAAATGACTAATTTGTATGAATTCCTATTATTTAATTGTACAAAAACATGTGATTTTTAAAAGGAGGCATGTGCCCAAACCTCACCCCGAACTAAAGCCTTATTGGGGGAGAGAGCAAATTATACTAAAAATGTACACAGCAAAATCCTCAGAGTAAAATTTAGTCCATTCAGAGAATATTTGGTCCCTCTCTAAATTGAGTAAAATTAACTCAACAGCAGAGTTACAGTTAATGAGACAGTACTGAAGAGGTTAATTAAGTCTTGATTAACCACTGATGATGAACACCTGCTGTTAATATGCAGAAACAGAAGATAAGCAGCAGCAGCTTTGCTCATTGCTTACCTGTTTGACAGATGTTCACAAAAGTCCATATGAGATTTATTGAGAATTAGCTGTTTTAGTTATTTACATTTTACAAAAAAACATGTTTTTCCAGCCTGATCTCACGAGGAAACATATGTATTTTACGTTTTGTCAGTTTAGTGGTGAATTCGTACGAATTCATACGATTTGAGTCGTACGATTTTAAAAAGGAGGCGTGGCACCCAACCCCGCCCCTAAACCCAACCGTCATTGGGTGATGACCAAATCGTACTAAATTGTACGAATAAAGCCACGGTCACACTGGACTTTCCTCCCCATAGACTTCCATTCATACGCATGTGAATGCGTCAGACCGGAAATGCAGGGTCATGCGTAGAGTTTTGCAGGTTGCTGCGGTGCAAAGTTCAAGCTTGGTGAACTCTGACCTGCGAAATCGCATCACTTGACTGCGTGAGACCAATCCAGGATCAAAACATGACCTCTCTGAACAGAAATTGAAAACATGGAGCAATCGCTCGCTTTTTAAATGCCTATTCATCTTGTTTAATCCCGCCCCTTTTCGCAGCGCCGTATGACTGAATTTCGCAAGCTCAAACTCTAGTGTGACCGCGGCTTTAGATCGTACGAATTAGCCACTAAATCAAAAAGTTATGAATTGCCGTGAGATTTAGATGGTTCTTTATGTCTCTGTGTTTTGAGTGTTTCAGATGTTCAATGTGTTTTATGCTCTGATAAATGTATTGCTGAGTTCCATTTTTTTAATAAAGTGCTCCTTTTGTGATAAAACATTATTTTAACCATATAGGTCAAAAGAAATTTTACTGATTTGACCAGTGACTAAATCACCACAGAATCAATTATCCAGAGCACAATTGCTCTCTTTATACAATGTTTGCCACAATACACTATTTGGCAAACAAAGAGAAACTAACATTAGAAATCGAGTCAGAGTCCAAGTAAAGCAACTACAGTTCTCCTCAATGGTGACAGCTTAAAACACAAAAAGTGTTGTGTTTTTTTTATTGTTGTTGTAAATAATTTCTTAGTTATTAATAATATCACTATATGGAATTTTTTAGAGTGTGGCAGAAATAAGGGCAAATGGGTTGCTAATAAGTAAAGCTGCTGTTTGTGGAGTTGCTTAATGATGCTCTGCTGAGATTTTGAGAGATTTGATGTGTTTTATTTCCGTTTATTTCATCTACGGCTGTGAATGAAGTCTGTTGTAATTTTGTGTTTCTCTTCTCTGTTTCTGCATATTAACAGCAGGTGTTCATCATCAGTGCTCAATCAACACTTAATTAACCTCATCATTAACTGTAACTCTGCTGCTGAGTAAATTTTACTCAATTTAGAGAGGGACCAAATATTCTCTAAACTGAGTAAATTTTACTCTGAGGATTTTGCTGTGTATGAATGAGATTGTATAAATTTATATAATTTAGCCACTAAATAAGTTACAAATTGCTGTGAGGTTGGATATTTATGTAGCTCAACTGATAATCTGCTAACCCAAAACTTTGACATGTTCATAAAGAGCTTATATAAATTCATATGAAGTCTTCTAGAGAGGCACAATAACTTTACATGAACCAATTTTTAAAAATTGTTAACTTAAAAATTTAAAATTTCTCATTATTTTTTCACACTCTTTTATCAATTTCTTTTTCCTGTAGAACACAAAACAAGGTATTCTGAAGAATGATAGAAATAACTGCCATTTACATTCATAGTAGGACTGAAAATAGTATGGAAGTCAATGGCTGTTTATTTTTCAGCATTCTTCAGTATGTCTTCCTTTGTGTTCAACAGAAGAAAGAAACTCAAACAGGTTTGTAACAAATAGAGAGTGAGTGAATGATGGCAGCATTTTCACTTCTTGGCTGAACTATCCTTATCATTTGGGACTTAATTTGTGAAGCAACAAGAGTACATTTCCATTTAAGGGTGAACTATCCCTTTAACAATAAAAATCATTCATTCATTCAATCGTTTTCCTTCGGCTTAGTCCCTTTATTCATCAGGGGTCACCACAGTGGAATGAACCTCCAACTTATCCAGCATATGTTTTATACAGCGGATGCCCTTCCAGCTGCAACCCAGTAGAGGGAAACATCCATACACACTCATTCACTCATTCAGTTTATTCAGTTCACCTATAGTGCATGTCTTTGGACTGTGGGGGAAACCGAAGCACCCAGAGGAAACCCACGCCAACACAGTGAGAACATGCAAACTATACACAGAAATGCCAACTGACCCAACCGAGGCTCGAACCAGTGGCTTTCTTTCTCTGAGGCTGCCAAAATAATTATTATTTGTACTAATTTAAACTAGCATTTTACTGATAATTAGCACTTATATTTATTGTTTATTGCCTTTACTGTTTTTTTCTGGTTGTCTAAATTAAAAAGTCATTAAAAATAAATTCTAAACCAACTCAGACTTTTCATGGCATTTATATGTCTCAGCTCTGTGGTGACCTGAAATCCTATTATCCTCTTTTGGATAAAAGCATTTGCTAAATAATACTTATGTAAGTATACTAAATTATATTAATAAATAAATTATAAATAAATTATTTAGTAGTGTTATTAGTAGTAATATATTACTCGTTACTTCTGATAAAAATGATTATCATTTAAAATATATAATCATATATTTTTAAATAATTGTGTCATAAATTATGAATAAAGAAATGTTATGTTAAGAACATCGCTGGGTCGCAGGTTCGAACCTCGGCTGGGCTGGGTCAGTTGGCGTTTCTGTGTGGAGTTTGCATGTTCTCCCTGCGTTCGCGTGGGTTTCCTCCGGGTGCTCCGGTTTCCCCCACAGTCCAAAGACATGCAGTACAGGTGAATTGGTTAAGCTAAATTGTCCGTAGTGTATGAGTGTGAATGTGTGTGTGTGGAAATTCCCAGAGATGGGTTGCGGCTGGAAGGGCATCCGCTGCGTAAAATCGTGCTGGATAAGTTGGTGGTTCATTCCACTGTGGCGACCCCGCAAGGGACAAAGCCGACAAGAAAATGAATGAATGAATGAAATGTTATGTTACTATTATTACATCTACTGCTACTACTAAGGATGCTGATAATACCTACAACAACAACAACTACTACTACTACCACTACTATTAAATACTATTATGGATGTCAATGTTTTTGTTAGTAGAGTTTTTATTGTAAGTGATTATACTCAATTATTTTTGGTTAATTTGATCATAAATGAAATCTATGATATTGCATAATACAGTACAGGGTGCCTATACAGTACAGTAGTGTACACTGAATATATTTATAAGGGTATTTGAAGGACTCTACTCCATACACATTGCTTCATTCACACAAACACAGCTCATAGTGGATGAAGCGACCTTCTTGTTGTGAGGAGACAGTGCTAACCACTGAGCCACCGTGCCGCCTTAACAATAAAAACCTCCTTTACGATTTTTAAAGCTCTTTTTATATACTTTAAAAGCTCTCTAGAGGATTGATTTATGATCTTTACAGTAGTGTTACCAGTATCGTGATACTGTATGCTTACTGTATTCATAAACCATGGTGTTTTTTAAGCATTTCCAAAATGGCACAATGAACTCACGCGTCTCTCTTGTGCTTCTTGTGCAGCCAGTCCAGTCTGAAGTAGACATCAGGCTTGATTAATACAGTCTGCCAGGTGTCGAAGTATTTATGAATCTTCTGAAGCAGATCGTGCTCTGCAACACAAAAGACACAAGATAGTATATTTATTATTTAACAAATTCATTATTTAATGAGAGATTTCAGGCATCATTTAAAGGGATAGAACATTTTCTCACCCTCAAGTGGTTGCATACCTTTATGGGTTTTATTTTCAAAGTTGAACATGCAAGAAGTTATTTTGAAACATGTTGGAAATCTGTAACCATTGACTTCCATAGTAGGAAAGACAAATTCTATGGAGGTCAATGGTTACAAGTTTACAACATTTTTCAAAATAGCTTCTTTTGTGTACAACTGAAAAAAGAAACTCAGGTTTATGACAAGGGGGGGGGGGGGGGGGGGGGGGTAAATGATGACAGCATTTTCAGTTTTGAGTGATCTATCCATTTATTTAGAATAACATTTATGCAGAAATTGTGCCGCATGTCAGATTTTGATAAAGTGTAAAGAATTTTTGAATCCAGCGACAGGTAAAAATTTAAAAATAAAAACATGTATTCCTGCTCTACTCGTAATGTGGTCTACACTTTAAAATGTCCGTGCCAAAAGATATATATAAGGAAGTCATCACGTCAGTTGTGAATTAGCGAACATAAATCAAGTATGCAACGATAAGATATAACTTCGGCAGTAGCAAGACACTTTATAGATTTTGGACATGACGTTAAACAACTGGAATGCATAGAAATCGAAGAAGTATTTGAGTCACATAGAGGAGGTAATCTGAATAAACAACGCTATCTCACGGCCAATTCGTAACTTTTTGATTAGTGGCTAATTCGTATGAATTCGTACGATCTAATTTGTACAAATTAGTACGATTTGCCCATCACCCAATGACGGTTGGGGTTAGGGGTGGGGTTAGGTGCCACGCCTCCTTTTTAAAATCGTACATTTTCGTACGACTGAACTCGTACGAATTCGTACGAATTAGCCACTAAACTGACAAAACGTAAAATACTTTTGTTTCCTCGTGAGATCAGGCTGGAATAAAAGATTATTACGAAGTGAAGCGTTCTGGAATCATAAATTAAAATCACTTACACCAAGAGGAATGAATGAGGAATACCTTCTGTGTTTCTTTAACAGTTTGTTGTTTAGCTATATTGTGAATCATGGATTTTGAAGATGTAATGATACAAAAAATGAGATAAAAATGCATTTTTTTATGTTTTGGACTGTCGGAATTTCATTGTATTGATGTAGACATGAATAAGTGTATGATGATAATTGATATGCTATTTTCTGTGAAATGATGTTTTTGAAGGTGAAGATAAATATTTCTTGTGTGGTTAATTATGGTATATTGAAATGAAAATGAGATGTTTTTAATCATCGAGTGGCCGTCTAGCTAACGACGCAATGTGATTGATTGTGGGACAAAAGGGTGGAGTGAGAGGATTGTGTCACACTGAGGAAGGCATTGTGTTTTGTATCACCCAAAGAATGTAAAATAAAAATTGTACGAAGCAAATATTTAATGAGTGTGAATCATGACCTTTTGAACAATATTATTGACAAGATTAACGCATCAAAAAGTTTTTTTAAAACCACGAGCACGCAGGGCAAACTTCATTACTCCATGTGATCTATCCATTTAGCCACATTGTTTATGACTAGGTTAATATCTACAGTATAGTGTATGAAAATAATCAGTACTGTTAAAAAGTCAATATGATTTGGGTCAATTAAAGGGATAGTTCACCCCAAAACGTTTAATGCTGTCTTTATTGTATAACCTTTCAATTTTTCCAAACCTATTTGAGTTTCTTTCCTCTGTTGAACACAAAAGAAGTTAATTTGAAAAATGCTGGTTGCTGTGATCCCATTGACTTCCATAGTAATTTTCTTTCCTACTATGGAAGTTGATGGCTACCGGCAACCAGCATTTTTCCAAAAATCTTCTTTTGTTTTCAACAGAAGAAAGAAACTCATAAAGGCTTAAAACCACACAAGGAAGGGTACATGATGAGGTTGGGAGGGTAATTTTTGGGAGAACTGTCCCTTAAATTGATCTAAAACATTCAAATATCATCCACTCCAAACCTTTTAATTGTACACTGTAAAAAAAAATTGCTGTTCGTATATTGTATTGCTGTTATACGGCTGTTCGTCAGGTCCAGATGAACAACCTATAGTACAAATGATTATTGCACGCAATGATGAGTCACGCAACAGTCTGCTTTGTGTTCTGATTGGTTTTACATTTATGGAATTTACATGAGAACGAGGAAACAATGGTATCTGAGGCTCATGGTTTGCCTATTTTACAAACTGATCTCTTATTATTAGACTAGATGTAGCTAGATTTTTTTATAGGACACCTTTAAGTACCAATTCTCAATATTAACAACTAGTGGCTCATAACCGCCCTATTATTAATATGTATTTGTACTTAATATTCTGCATGATCTTAGTCTACATCCCTTTTCCTACACAAAACCTAATTTTACTACCTTAATAACTATTAATAAGCAGCAAATTATGAGTTTATTGAGACAAAAGTCATAGTTAAATAAAAGGCATGCACCCAAACCCTAACCCTATTGTCATAGGGGGATGAACAAATCAAACTTAAATGTATGTCAAAAAGCTACTAATCAATTATATACAATATCAATTAGCTACCAAATCAAAAACGTACAAATTGCCATGAGATTGTGTTGTGACAGACTCAGTAATTTTTCTAAAATTATTAAATTATTCATTTATTTATATGCTAACACATTTTAAAATACATATCACACAGTTTAGAAAAAGAAAACATGAGGGTGAGGAAATGATGACTGCATGTTGAGTGAACTATCCTTTTATATCAGATTTCCAAATGTATGACCGTTACTGGGTTGAATCACAAACATCATACATAAACATAGTGGCTTCGGTGTCTTTATGTCATTCCAAGCTGATTTATGTTGATGTTACTGTAAGTGTTTCTCAGGACTGACCATTGAGTGGGACTCCTAGAAAAAGTCTGTTGGAAACGTCCACCACGATGCACCGCAGTAAATTGAGGATATCCAGCTGTCCTCGAGCATCCGTCAGCTGAGACAGATCGTCCAGGTGTGAGTTTGTGGACGAGGTGCAGATCTCCAGAGTCCTCTGAAGCCCTGGACCTGTGAGAGCTGAAACACACCACAAATACAACAAGATGAACTAGAAAGCTAGAAATATAGAGGATGTTTGTGATGCTGTATAGTGTCATTCACTAATATTGGCACCCATGGTTAATCTGAGCAAAGATGGCAGAGATTAAATGTCAACTGTTTGACCTTTTGATAAAATGCTCAAATTTTTAACAAGCAATGGTAAAAAACAAACACAAAGACACAATGATTAGCCTTCCTGTCAAATTTAGTTTCTTTTTAAAAATATTTTCCAAGTGCTGTTTTGCAGAGAGAAGGTTTGTCAACACATTTTTAAACATTGTAGTTTTAATAACTGATTTTAATTTCACAGTACATATTTTACAAGCTATTTTGTAAGAGACTAGTATTATTCAGCTTGAATGACAAGTTAAAGGTGTAATTAGGTTAACTAGGCAAGTTAGGTTAAATAGTAATCCATTGAAAAAGTAAACATAAATTAAGATGATGATAATGATAATAATATTGACTTTTAAAATTATTTTTAAATAAATAAAAAATGGTTAAGGTTATAGTTATTCCAGCCAAATTAAAATAAATAATAAGACTTTCTCCAGAAGAAAAATATTGTGAACATTTTTCTCTGTTCAATTGAAATGGAATGAAAAATGCACAGGAGGGCTAATGGTTTTGCCTTCAACTGTATTTGTATACATTTGAACAACAATTTGAATTCAAATGATGGAACATGTATTCTATGTATTCTAATTGATATTAAAGGTTAAATCCTTCTACCTTGACCTCCTGTTTGGCCCATAAATATGAGGAAGCACAAAGGCCAAACTCCCTCACTCACTCATTCATCACAATGGGTAAAGCCAAAGAACAGATGATGTGCAGAAAAATGATGTTGAGCATTACGAAATGCAAATTGGCAGTGAGAAAATATATAGAAAACTCTGAAATGCCCAATTCCACCATCAGGACAATAATTATGAACTTTGTGCCAACTGCAAGTTTTATGGCTTAGTCTAAAAAAAGATGTATGTCTGTTTTTGTTTTGTTTTTTTCTCCCCAGAGCACTGTTAGGAGGATGGTTTGAGTGGCCAAAAATCTAAAAAAAAAATAAATAAATAACAGCTGGAGAACTGCAGAAGTTAGTTAAGCCTTGGGGTCACAAAGCCTACAAAACTACAATCTAACATCAACACAAATAGTTTAAAAGGGGTTGAAAAAAATAAATAAATAAATAAGTGAAGTTTATTTATACACTAATTTTGAGAGGATCACATGCTTATGATTGATCACGGCTGGTCCCGCTTTAGCCAATTCATGATTCACCAATCAGACGATTTCTAAGTCACCATAAATAACTAAAGTTACATACCACAATCATCTTCGCTTTAATGAATCCCCTCTTCCACCCCTACTCCTCCACCTTTCCTACATTGGGTGGCATGGCGGCCCAGTGGTTAGCACTGTTGCCTCACAGCAAGAACGTCACTGGTTCTAGTCCTTACCAGGCCAGCCAACGTTTCTGTGCAGAGTTTACATGTTCTCCCAGTGCTCGCGTGGGTTTCCCCCGCTTTCCTCCCACCATCCAAAAACATATAACTACTGTGAGTTAATGGACTAATGCAAATTGGCACCATAGACGTGCTTGTAGTAAGTGGTTATCTCTTCATAGCAATCCCTAATTGGTCAGTAGCTACAAACAGCAGGGGAGATCTCAAGATCTACCTGAGCCCAAACTCCCCTCTCGCCTAGCAAATGGGAGGGAGCCCTGGGCACGAGGATCTTATAAGCTCAGGGCTCTCTCCCAGGACAGCATGTCAAACAAGCTTTATAATCAATCATCAGCTAAGTGTCAACTCTTGAAATAAATAAATGAATAAATACAAATCTTCTCTCATCCAGAAACAAACTCAAGTTTATTTCCTTTCTTTCTTTCTTTCTTTCTTTCTTTCTTTCTTTCTTTCTTTCTTTCTTTCTTTCTTTCTTTCTTTCTTTCTTTCTTTCTTTCTTTCTTTCTTTCTTCTTGTTAATATTTTGAGCAGAGGTTCAAAAGAATAAAGAATACATACTTTTTATCACAGCTTTCTTTGCTCATATTTAATAGATGTGCCAATATTAGTTCATGTATCATATAGCACATGGTCATGCATTTTGAGTCCACATAAATCTACAGTTCTAATTGCATATCACTAATGCCCACCTTTAGCATAAAAGGCACGGACTTTCTTCCAGAGAGCCACATTTGAGTTGAATATGATGCCCTGCTCATGCATCCCGATGCACTGCAGACCAAGTTTACTTCCAAAGCGCGAAGTGTACAGAGACTTCCTTAACACATGATATACAGCAGATGACCTGTGACACACACACAGATACAAAAAGCATTAGAATAATGCAATCGAGCCACTTTGGGTTAATTTATTTTGAAACATTCTGTAATACAAATAGAAAAATTATTAGCCCTCCTGTAAAATTGTAATTATATTTATTGATGTTTAACAGTGCAAGTAAATTTCTCACAGTATTACTTATTATATTTTTCTTCTTTAGAATGTCTTATTTGTTTTAGTTTGGCTGGAATATTTTTTTCTCGATTGGCTACAGAACAAACCACTGTTGTAGCTAGTAAAACAACTATTATGTACTGCCATCATACACTGTAAAAATATTTTAGAGTATTTTGTGATTCACGAGTGTTTTCCGTTTATTTAAGGTTGTGAACTGCATTATGGGTGGTCTGCTCTGTCTACTTTTGATATTGAAAATTCAACTCTACAGTTGAACAAAGTGACTTTTATTGACATTTTAGTAGTTTGAAAAAATAAAATGTACACTGTAAAACCCAACAGTCAACTTTATCAAATGAAATGAGTGTAGTTAACTCAAAAGTTACTGAAAGTTAATTCTACTCATTTGAAAAGAGTTTCGTATTCAGTGTTGAAGGTAATGAGTTAATTAAATACCTCATTACTTCAACTTAAATCAAGTAAGTTCACAGTACTCATATAGATTAGCTTTTTAACTCAAATGGTTTGTAGCAATTGGTTTCCTCAACGGTTTGAGTTGCCTTAACTTATTGGGTTTCACAGTACTTGGTTTGAGTTCTCTTTATTTATTGGGTTTTACTGTGCTCAAATTGCTTTGTTTACTCATGGATTAAGTTCACAGTACTCATTAGGATTAGTTTTTGAACTTAAATGGTTAGAGAAGCAAGAAGGTTGCTGGTTCGAGCCTCGGCTGGGTCAGTTGGCGTTTCTGTGTGGAGTTTGCATGTGTTCGCGTGGGTTTCCTCCGGGTGGTCCAGTTTCCTCCACAATCCAAAGACATGCGGTGCAGGTAAATTGGGTAGGCTAAATTGTCCATGTATGAGTGTGAATCAGTGTGTATGGATGTTTCCCAGAGATGGGTTGCGGCTGGAAGGGCATCCGCTGTGTAAAACATATGCTGGATAAGTTGGCGGTTCATTTCGCTGTGTTGACCCCAGATTAATAAAGGGAACAAGTCGAAAAGAAAATGAATGAATGGTTTGTTGCTATCGATTTCCTCAAATGGTTTGAGTTACCTTAACTTATTATGTTTTACAGTGTATAAGAATAATATATAGAGAAATAAGTCTGTAAAATAAAAGAAAATGTAATGACAGCTTAGGTTTTTGTACCGTAATATACAACACCAACCCAAACAATGTATCACTTTAAATTATTAAAAATGTTGACATTTTTATTAAAATATTCACTTTTTCTAACTTTTCGAAGTTAAAAGTTGTTGAAAAAAAGATCAAGGTCCCATAATGCAATTTAAAAGCATACATAAATGGGTACAAATAAATAATGAAATATGGAAAACTTTTAAGTTTAAGAAATGAGTTATTAAAAATGAGTTATTAAAATTTGGTGTGTACAATTGTTAATCATGTTTAAACATTTTAACATTTTTTTTATTGTTGTGATGATGTTTGGACTAGTACGGAGACCCGTAAGGGACGTGATGGTGGAAAAAAAAACTGAGTGGGAGAAAAAAAAATGGGTGGGAGAAAAAAAACTGATAGGAAAATATTCATTTTTTTTAAGTTTTTGCGTTCCCTCGTCTAAAAAGATGTTTTGCGAGGGAACGCAAAGATATTTTGCGAGAGAACGCAAAAACTTTAAAAATATATATATTTTCCTATCACGGTTTTTTTTCTCCCACCCATTTTTTTTTTCTCCTACTCAGTTTTTTTTTCCACCATCATGTCCTTTCCGGGTCTCCGTAGACTAGCATATTACAGTACATAAAGTGTTTTTATTTAACTGAAGTGGGCTAAAATAAAATGTTTTCATTTATCATACATTCTTGTCAGTACATCCAGTAGTGCAACCATATTTCAAATAACATCAGCGAAATTATGAAATTGCAAATAACAATTTAGTTCAATTTAATCTATAAGTTCTGTTAATTTAACATCACTGAATGACCATTGCAGTTTTTATTGAGGATTTGAAATGGTATTAGGCGGTTCATTCTGCTGTGGTGACCCCTGATAAATAAAGGACTAAACCGGAGGAAAATTAATGAATGAATTGGTATTTTTTCCATATTTAGAAATTTAAGTAAAAGTTTAGTGATTGTTTTCTCATTTTTATTCATTCATTCATTTTCTTTTCTGCTTAGTCCTTTTATTAATCTGGGGTCGCCACAGCGGAATGAACCACCAACTTATCCAGCATATGTTTTACGCAGAGGATGCCTTTCCATCTGCAACCCATCACTGGGAAACACCCATACACTATCATTCACACACATAACCTACAAGCATATTAGCTTACCCAATTCACCTATAGCACATGTCTTTGGACTTGTGGGGGAAACCGGAGCACCCAGAGGAAACCCACGGGAATGGAAACTCCACACAGAAATGCCAACTTTTTTATTCATAAAATATATATTTTTTTAAATGAGAAATACTTCCATGTCCACTATACCTGAAATATATGATTAAGTATTTTAGATATGTTTTTTCAAATTAAAAAAAAAAATATTTGAGGGCTTATGACTTTAGCTTTAGTAACTTTAATAATAATACATTTTTTAATATATAATACATTTTTACTTAATTCAGTTTGCACTTAAAGGGATAGTTCACCCAAAAAAGAAAATTGATTTAACATGTACTTAGCCTTAAGTGGTTCCTAACCAAAAGAAGATATTTTGAAAAATGTTAGAAACCTGTAACCTTTGACTTCCATAGGAAAAACAAATATATGGAAGTTAATGGTTTCTATCATTCTTCAAAATATCTTTAACAGAATAAAGAAACTAATGACTAATGAAGGACACGATAAATGATGACAGAATTTTACATTTTTGATGAACCATCCCTTTAGGTATGTTTTTTTTAAAGTAATGTGTGCTGTTTTTCAAAGTATGTGAAATTGTCTTTATTTTGCATAATTGTGTGTGTGTGTGTGTGCGCGTGTGTGTGTGTTTCTGGACTCACCTGCTCAAGATGAGAGTTTCTTCACCATTGATCCAGACCCGCACAATGTCTCCATATTTGCTGTTGTAGTAGTTGCTGGCAGTCCCGATCCCAGACCAGATGAATCGACAGTAGGAGACAACAGGACCCAGACCAAAAAAGAAACAAGGACCTGAATAAAACACATTGCAGCAGTCAAGTTATTGACATGACATAGTTGATCAAAGTCTATTTTAAAGCAAAACTATGTAAGTTGTTTACCTTAAAATACTGTTCCTAAAAGTATATCAGTGGTAAAACAACATTTACATTTTAATTCTGCTGCTCCGGCTACCAGAAAGTTGTATAGCGTTGCTTTAAAGTAGGGGTGTCAAACTCAATTTTTAGAGGGCCACAGCCCTGCACAGTTTAGTTTCAACCCTGCTCCAACACACTTAACTGTAGGCTTCAAACAAGCCTGAAGGACTCAATTTGTTTGATCAGATGTGTTACATTAGGGCTGTAACTAAACTGTGCAGAGCTGTGGCCCTCCAGGAACTGAGTTTGACACCCCTGCTTTAAAGGAACACTTCACTTTTTACAGTTACCCTCGAGTTAAAACAGTTGAGTTTTATCATTTTTAAATCCATTCAGCTGATATCCAGGTCTGGTGGGAGCACTATTAGCTTAGCTTAGCATAGATCATTCAATCATATTAGACCATTAGCATCTCGCTCAAAAATATTCAAAATAGTTTTGATAATTTACCTATTTTGAGCTTGACTAGTTACAGAACATCACGTACTATCATCGAAGGAAAATTAAAGTTGCTATCTTTTTTGGGTCGAAAATATGATATGGCTAGGAAAATACTCTCATTCTGGTGTGATAATCAATGAACTTTGATGATGTACCATGGCTGCAGCAGGTGCAATGTTATTACGCAATGCCTATAAATAGTCTCCAGCTAGTGTTTTCTGCGTATCATCATTGTGCCTGCTGCAGCCATGGAACATCATCAAAGTTCCTTGATTATTACGCCAGAATGAAAGTATAGTTCCCTGGTCATTTTTAGGCATAATGCTAATGGTCTAATCCGATTCAATTACCTATGCTAAGCTAAGCTAAAAGATCTCCCGATTGGCTAAATGGATTCAACAATGATAAAACTCAACTTTGATTCTCCAAGGGAGTTAAAAAATGAGTCTATTTTCATAAAAGTCGTACTTTAAATTAAATTTGTATTAATCCATATAGTATAAAGGGGGTTGTAAAGACCTAATATTAACTGATAATTAATGTGTAATATTCATATTACATTCAATTTAAATTAAATATAGTGAATTAATATACTGAAATGGCTAAAAGCCCTTTTAAAAATGCTGGGTTTTAACCTAAATTTTGGTAAAATGTGGACAAATTCAAAACATTGGGTTATTTTAAAAATGTTTTTCTTTTTTTAATACAGCCATTGGGGTTTTCCACATTTGTCCCACATTTTGGTTGAAACAACCCTGCATTTTTAATTATAATGTTTACTGGCATATATATCAGTATACAATTTATCAGTTTGGTGCATTCAAATGGAATGTGTCTATAACCTTTTCTTCGAACATGTTCAGTAATTATCAAATCATAATTTTGACTATCCTTTTAATGAATATGCTTTGCATGTGACTACTGTATATTATCTAACCCAAAATGTAGATAGTACAGTCACTAACAAATGATAAAAAGCCAAAACACCACATGATAGGAGATTTAACCAACTGAACAGTTTTGAATTATATAAAGACAATTCTCAATTTATACATGTTGTCTTGAAATATATTTAGTTTTTTATTTTATTTCTAATTTTGTATTGGAAAACATGGATGCACTTTGTTATGGTGTAGTTATACATTTATGTATTGAGTAATATTAGTTAACTACATGTAGGTTTAGACTTAATTGCATTACTTAATTGTGCATATCTTTAGATATGATAGAAAACAATTAACAAGAACACCATAACAATATCCAAAACTCTCTATAAGTAATGTCAGAGACCAATTTCATGGTATAAAGGGGATAAGGTACAATGTAGTAAAGTACAATGTAGTAAAATAATAATTACAGATGTAATTACACAATTACACTTTGATTTTCTTTTTTAATGTGATCCTAAACCACAAAACCAATCACAAATATATATATTATTTGAACAATATTTTGCAGAAATCAAATTATTTGAAATCTGCATAAAAATATCTTAATATTGAAAACAAAATCTATCAGAGTTGTCCAAATGTAGGTCTTGAAAATGCACATTACTAATCAATTTTTTTTTTTTGAGTTTTGACATAGTTACAGTAGTGCATTAACAAAATGCCTCCATGGAACATGATTTACTTAATATTGTAATGATTTTTGCCATAAAAGAAAAAAACAACAACAATAATTTTGACTAATTTTTGCAATGTATTTTTATATATTCTCACAAATAAACCTATGCAATTTAAGATTTTTTTGTGGTCCAGGGAAACACGAGTCCCATATAAAAACATGTATATGGGCAATGCTCCTACTATAAACTATAGTAATTTAAACACTATAGTGTTTTTGATAGCAGTAAAATACTTGAATAAATCGGTTGTGCTAATTGTATAATCACCATAGTAATACAACTAGTCATTTAAGCAATGCAAGGTTATGCAGCATTTACTTTACTCACTCTCAAGTGGTTGGTTCCTTTATGAGTTTCTTTTTTTTTTTCACAAAAGAAGATATTTTGAAGAATGTTAGAAACCTGTAACCATTCACTTCAAATAACAAATACTATGGAGTTTAATGGTTACTGGTTTCCAACATTTTTCTAAATAACTTATTTTGTGTTAGAATATTGGGTCACATTTTATTTTGATGGTCCGTTTGTTACAGCACATTGCATCTACATGCCAAATAATTCTCATTAGATTATAAGTAGACTGTTAGGTTGGGGTTGGGGTTAGGGTTAGTTGACATGTACCTGCAAAGTTCCTTATATTCAGTTAAATGTCTGTTGAAGGAGCAGTATCAACAGAGTCTAATACTCAAATGGACCATCAAAATAAAGTGTTACAGAATAAAGAAACTCAAACAGGTTTGTGACTAATAAAGGGAGAGTATATAATGTCAAATTTTTAAGTTCTGGGTGAGCTATCCCTTTAAATATGATATATAAATAAATTCTATTACATAAACAAACAACCCAATACCATAGTTTTCCACAACTATATTACAACACACCACAGTGTCCTGCAAAAAAAAACCAAAGTACACTAGTATTAATTACAGCCTATCAGTTCAGTTTAGTTAATACTACAGTATCATACAGCATTCATTAACAAAGTGTAAATACTATAATATATTAACTATAGAGCACTTTACTATACTGTAGCATGGTAAAGTATACAGTAAAGTAAAACACTATAGAATTTACCAGTATTGGGTAAAAAAAAAAAAAATAGCATACACTGAAAAATGCAAGGTTCCACACAATTCATTCATGTTGTCCCAGCACAAATCGATTAAGTTAACTTAACACTTTTTTCAAATATATGTGGATTGAACATAAACAAATTTAGTTTTCCCAATGAAATCTCAAGAATTGTGTTGATTCAGATTATTTTAAATAAGTTTGAACGAGCAAAAAAAATATTTTCGAGTGTATTACAATTATAAACCTATCTTACTCTTTGAAAAAACCATACAAAAAAACACAATGCACTTTCACATTATCCCTAATAAGTAACAAAGTTACACGTTTAGTGCCTTTAGAAAAGTGATTTAAGATTGTAATATGTTCATTTTCCCCCAACACCTACTATATATTACACTCATAAAAATTATTATTATTTTGCTCGTTCAAACTACTTATTTAAAATGAGCTGAAACAACACAATTCTTGAGATTTCATTGGGACAACTTAATTTTTTAATGTTCAATCCACATAAATTTGTTAAAAGTGTTAAGTTAAATTAATCAATTTGTGTTGGGACAACATTAATAAATTGTGTGGAACCTTGCATTTTTTACAGTGTACTATAATATTTTGGTCACATTTTGTTTTGATGCACAATTCACATTATCAACAAACTATTAACAAACCATTAACTAAGACTTTAAGCTCAATAAACTAGTAATCTGCCGCTTATTAATAGTTAGTACACTGTAAAAAAATGAAAATGCAGGGTTGCACACAATACATCCATGTTGTACATCCATTAAGTTAATATAACTAATTTAAGTATATTGAACATAAAACAATTAAGTTTCCTAAAAAATCTCCAGAATTGTGTTGCTTCAGCTCATTTTTAATAAGTAATTTGAACAGGCAGCAAAAATCTTTTGAGTGTGAGGAAATAGTTGGGTTTAGGGATTGGGTAGGATTAGGCATGTAAAATAAAATCACACTTTATAAGTGCTGAATGAACAGTTAATATCTTATTAATAGGCAGATAATAAACCAGTAGTAAATGGTGTGAATACGTAATCTAAGTATCTTAATTATAAGTTACTTAATCTAAAGTGTTACCATATTTCTTCATGTGGGTTACAATACACTGAAAATGGGTGCATAAATGATTGAAACCTCAGAAAATATTTAAATTCCTTTTATTGACATATGATTCTGTTCATTTCTTAAAAGTTAATTTAAATAAGTACAGGTTACACATAGCAACATGTACATACGCTATCTGTAACAATAAAAGTAGGTTTGTCTGATCTAATTTTAGAACTATTAGTTAGCTCAACTTGATTTTGTTGCATTGGTTTAAGTAATGTGTTTATTATA
The DNA here is from genome assembly GCA_903798195.1 of Danio kyathit. Classification (NCBI taxonomy): domain Eukaryota; kingdom Metazoa; phylum Chordata; class Actinopteri; order Cypriniformes; family Danionidae; genus Danio; species Danio kyathit. Next base: position 51,300,475 of record LR812536.1, read on the forward strand.
CTTTAAAAAGGCTGGAAACCTAAAACATCCAATGCAGCCACTTGCCTTACTTTCTATAAATTAGATCTAGGTATTACTTTTTACATTGTGTGTATTAAAAAAAACAACATTCTGCAAAATAAAAACGTAAAAAAACTGACCTGGAATGTGTGATTTGTGTGGTCGATGGTGTCTGATGGCCAGCAGCAGGCAGAGTAGCAGCAGCAGTATTGTGGCTGTAGCTCCACACACATTATCCTGAGCCCTTTCAGTGCCGTTACGAGCCCTTTGGATAAGAAGATCCACCGCAGCCTCGCCAAGACGCACCGGCTTCATTCCACAGGGCTGGAGCAGATCACCTGCCATAAGAACGGATGGAGAATCAGGTCTGAAGCCTCTGAACTGCAGACGTACACTTTTATATCCCAGCAGCTGCATGGGACTCGATCAGGATAATTCAAAAGTCAAAATAAAAACGCTGCGTAACCTTGTGTGCTCCTTCGCGTCCTTCAGCGTCGAGTTTCCAAAACATTTACCGTGACACTCAAACCCTCAGCTGTGTGTAAGTCATCTCTGGGTTTTCATCAGAACTTCAAAGACTTGAAAGGATATTAAACATCTGCGGCACGTCCTCGAGTTATTCTACAGCAGACAAATGAGAGAACATCAGGCCTACAAACAAACAAAAAGCGTCCTCATTTTGATATCATGTTCATTTATCATCAAGGATAGACTATTAAGCATCTTTAAATGCAATGCAGACTTTATTCACAAGCTGCTCACATGATATACAGTTAAAATTATTAGCCCTCCTGTGATTTTTCAAATATTTCTCAAATGATGTTTAACAGAGGAAGAAATTTTTCCCAACTCAGGCTCATTATTCATTACGTACCTCTATTTACATTTCTGAAAATTGCGAAATACGTCCCAGGAGGAACAATTTTTTGCAGTTTTTGTTTTCGAGAATCCATTGCTGTGCCTTTTAAGGGGCAGAGGCTCAAGTGAAAAAAAGGGCACTTTTTAATAAATAATAATTGTAGTTTAATAAATAAAATATATTAAAGGAGATTTCATCCTAAATTCACCATATACTCACCCTTAAAAGGATAGTTCAATAAAAACTGAAAATTCTGTCACCATTTACTCACCTTTTACTTGTTCCAAACCTATTTGACTTTTTTTTTCTTCTGTTGAACACAATATTTTGATTATCAAAGAATAAACTCTGAAGAATGCCGGAACCCTGTAACCATTGACTTTCATGGTATTTGTTCTTCCTACTCTGGAAGTCAATGATTTCAAGTTTATAGCTTTCTTTAAAATATCTTTTTAAATCTTTAATTAGTTAGTGTTCAACAAAATACAAAGAGACAAACATTTGGAACCACTTGAGGGTGAGTAAATTTAAATTTTTGGGTGAACTATCCCTTTTCAATCTATTTTTGTTTGAGTTTTTCTGTTGAACAAAATAATAAAATATTTTGAAGAATATAGGACACACTGATAGCCACTGACTTCCATAGCTAGCCTATATGTACATGTTTTATAGCTTCAATTAACATTATATATTCTGAATAAATGACTGCAAAAACGAGAGGGCAATATATTCACGATCCAGCTGTCGTTTCTCCATTACATTAGCCTATATGGCTAAGATATTGCCCTGGCTAAACTTTAGCTAACTTATTACATGGTTGTTAATCAGGAGGATGTTAGCAAGACAAAATAGCCTATTTGCTTTTGAACTTTTGGAGAAATAGCTGACGTTAAATATGAGCCTCAGGTAGTCTTTTGTTAACCGTTACTCACCTCCACACAATATATATGAATGACGGATGAATTTACATCGGCGGTTCTGTCAATCATATTGTGCTGCCGAAACGGAGGTCAGCTAGTAATGTATGTTTTACACACACTCCGTCTGCAGTGTGTGTATGGGCCAGACATAAAGCTATGGCCCGGATGCAGCCCGTGTGCAGTGTAGAGGCAGGAGTTGGCATAAGCGCTGATAGATGTTACTCCACTGTTGACACCTTACTTTCAAGGACAGAGTAACAATGTAAATAGAGTCTTCGTTAGAGCATTCGCCTCGCATGTCGTTTTTCTTTCCAAATCGCTGATGCGAGGCTCGCTTAAAGCGGCTAGACTAAAAACCAAGATATACTTTAAAATTTTGTTTTTTTTATTGTCTGACAGGGAAAGCTGTCAAATAGAACACGCATTAACTTATACATATATTATATTCTTATTAAAAAAATAATTATTGTGCCCAGGAAAAAAAAGCACTTTCTCTCCAGGAAAAAAGGGCAGGGGCTCAAGTACCCAAAGCCCCCACCTCTGCACATACCTTCTGCTGTGTATGCTTTTTTAGAACTCAAATTTCTCACACAAGTGCCATTCATACCTACTGTTCTGGCGTAAATCCACAAGAGGCCGCTGTCGACTGACTGACTGAATGACCAACTGATCCCCCCACCCACTCCTTTCCCTAAACCCAACCAATAGTGTTTTCTAAAGCACCAATTGATCCGATCACCCCCTACCCTAAACCAAACCAAGAGTGTTTTCAAAAGCAATCCAGAAAAATCGGCCCTCGTCTGATTTTTACAACATTTTAAGGTGGTAAATTAAATTTTTAGATTTTATTTACTTGTTTATATAATTTTTTGCCTTTTGTTTTACCTGCTTTCTAGAATCGTTCTTCACCTGACTTGAACTCTGTCATCACGATCAACTTTTTTTGTCTAAAGTCCACCGACATACATGGTGAGCTACTGAGCAAACTGGTAACAGCGAAAAAGCTGTTCACACATAGGTAAGCAGTGAGCTCGTAGCGCAAAAAGAAGCAAAAGCCATGAGCGGTGTCATCCCGCCCCGGATTGTTCGTTTTAAAGAGGAAATGCAGCCATACGTAGCTCTGACCACATAATTCACAAGCTTCAGAAATGTATATAGGTGTACGTTTTCACAATAGGCCTGTGTTGAAATTTTCACAGTAATTCCTATAATATTTTTTCTTCTGGAGAAAGTCTGTTTTATTTTGGCTAGAATAAAAGCAGTTTTTAGTTTTTAAACTATTTTAAGGTCAATATTATTAGCCCTCTTAAGCAATATTCTTTTACGATTGTCTACAGAACAAACCATTGTTATACAACGAACTCGCCTAGTTAACCTAATTAATCTAGTTAAGCCTTTAAATGTCACTTTAAGCTGAATACTAGTATCTTGAAAAATATTAAAAATATTATTTACTGTCATCATGGCAAAGATAAAAGAAATCTGTTATTGGAAATTAGTTCTAAAAACTATTATGTTTAGAAATGTGTTGAAAAAAATCGTCTTTCCATTAAACAGAAATACACAGGGGGGCTAATAATTCAGGAGGGCTAATTATTCTGCCTTCAACTGTATATGTGCTTCGTCACTGACAAATGATACTGTAAAAATCATTTTTTAAGTTTTGTTACCTACAATGGATGTTTATTGGTCAAAGACAAGCCTCCATTTTGGAATCTGCAATAAAGTACATGTACAAAATTAACATAGGCTCATTCTAAAAACGTAGCCCTTTAAAACGAACACTACGGGGCGGTATGACGCCGTTCCTTTTCGAGCTTACCAGCTGACCACTTACCTCTATATGGATGGCTTTCCTGCTGTTACCAGTTTGCCTATTTAGCTCGCCATGTACTTTGGCGGACTTGAGACGCAGAGAGGAGTTGACCACGATGACGGGGTTCAAGTCTGGCAAAGATCGGTTCCAGAAAGCAGGTCAAACTAAAACATAAGCCAAAAAATACAATAAACAAGTAAATAACAGGGTGGGAATGTGGTAAAACATGGTAAAAATCTGGTGAGGGATTTTCTTTTTCTTGATTGCTTTTTTAAAACTGTCAGTTGAGTTTAGGGAAGTGGGTGGGCAGGTCAGCCGGTGCTTTTGAAAACACTATTGGTTGGGTTTAATGAAGGAGGAGGGTGGGTCAGTAAGTCATTCAGTCAGTCGACAGCGGCCTCTGGTGGAGTACAGCAGGCACAAATGACACTTGCAAGGGAAATTTGATATCTGAAAAAGCATACACAGCGACCTCTAGTGGATTTGCGAAAACAAAAACTGCAAAAAAACGTACCTCCTGGGACGTAATTGTCGCTCTTCAGAAATGTATATAGCGGTACATTTTCATAATGAGCCTGGGTTGTACAAAAGTGATTGAATACACGTAGAGGCATTTTAAATGGATGTAAAGTGTGTTATTTAATATTTTGTGTAACTTTTTGTGAAACAAAATTTAAATTTTCAATATTTTCAAGTATAGTTCCATCCATGTCACAGATGTATTTAAGTAAAATAATGGGTAAATATCACTTGATATCTCTATGTTAGATATAATATACAGTAAAAATGAATGGTAACACTTTAGTTTATGCACTAATTCCCACTGTTACCTACTGGCTTATTAACTGCTTATTATTAAGGTATTGGCTGCTCATTCGTAACTATAAAGTATGATCTCATTCTACATCCCTAATCCTACACCCAATATTTAAACCCAACTACACAGTAAAACAATATTGTGTTCCACACAATTACTTTATGGTGGTTCATTCCACTGTGGCGACCCCGCAAGGGACAAAGCCGACAAGAAAATGAATGAATGAACAATTACTTTATTTTGACCCAACACAAATCAAATAACTTAATAGTTTTTACATATTTAAGTGGATTTAACATAATACAATTAAGTTTAAGTTAAAAAAAAACACACATTTTAAATTAGTAGTTTGAACAAGCAGCAAAAGTCATTTTTGAGTGTACTACTAGTAAGTAGTTTAATAGAAATTAGCAAATAGTAGCAAATTAGTACCTTGTTGAGCTAAAAGTCTTGGTTTATGCTTTGATAATACAGAGACTTGTACCTTAAAGTAAAGTGTGACCAAATAAATTTTGCCTATTTATTTTACTTACCTAACTTACTTACCATTGGGTAATGCATAACATGAATTTTTTATAAATAAAATATAAATAAAAAAATAAAAAATAAAAAAAAAATCATGCCACAAATCTATTATTACAGTTATTTTTTAAAATTATTATGGACAGTTCAGACACATTTACCACTATAATGCATTATAATAAATATATGGACACAATGTAAAATATTACCCAATGTACCACACTTCTTTTTTATGTATTCTGTCTTAAAGCATCAAGATTATTTAGGAATTTGAATGTTTTTCACCATTCAATTTAAAACAAAAACAAATTGTTACAGCGAGCACAAAAGCTAATTTATGTCTTCAGTTTGCCCTCTTTGTGTGACTCTATCAGATTCAGAGACATTGTGAATTCACTAAACGCCCACTTTCATCACCAAAGAATTTATGGAAATGGTCTGACATCTTTGGGCACAGTCAGGACAGATGAATGCAGCATTTCAGGGAGGGAAACCTTAAATAATTCCTCGCAGTTCAATGCGCCAAGAGGGGAGTGTGTGTTTTACTTTCGTTTTACAACCTTGTTCTCTCACACTGAACATATCACTGACAATATAAAACAAATAATTATTTGCCCCATTTTCTGTATTAAAGGGCACCTATGATGAAAAATCATAATTAGTAAGCTGTTTGGACAGAACTGTCTGTATGTATAGTGTGTCCACTGTCATATTGGAGTGATTTAAACACAACAAGTCTCTTTTTAAAAAATTCCTGACGTTAAAATCCCATTGATTTCGAGGCCCACCGCAACGTGATGTAGGAGTGCGGTTTTTCCCACCCAAGGAGTTGATTGACAAGCCCCATGTTTCTATAATAACGTGTATACACATGTCCACAGAACATTTTTTGGCAAATAAACTGGGATTCAAATATTTGTTACAACTCTCAGTGATTTCTATAGGTTTTATAAGTATAAAATGTTTTTAAAACAAAGCATGTGTGTTGCAAACAGGATTTGTGTGGGACTCATCATTTCAGAAAGGCTTGGATAAACTCCACCACAAATACATGAAATAAACTTACTTGGTTTGACTAATGAGCTGTATTTCAGCTTCATCCGAGTCTGTTTCTGTCACTGAGCTGTTTATCTGATGTAACGCAGGAGAAGCAGACATGCATGTGGGACTGGTGGGTGGGAAGAAGGAACTCATTTGCATTTAAAGCCACAGGCTACAAAAACAGCTACAATGTACTCAGATACCAAATGGGCAGATTCTGGAGGCTATAATAAGTAATCTGATGTGTATTTAGAGCTTAAACTTTACAGACACATTCTGGAGACACCAAAGGCGTGTCATACATCTTGTAAAAGTGGTAAATTAGGTGTCCTATAAGATTTTTTCTTCATTTTCCTTTTATTTTAATTTGTAATTATGATGTGGAGGAACTACAATACAGAGTTGTACAAGTCAGTATTTCATAGCGACTTAACGGTTAAACCTCTGGGTACTTAATTAGATGTTTTGTTTAGAGCTAGATATTTATTTTGTATTAAAAAGCTAATATTGGGCTACTAAAAAGCCTACATGTATGTGTGTAAAGATCAAATTGTGATCAAGGTGTGCCACAAGGCTCTGTTTTAGGCCCTTTGTAATTCTGGAATGCCATAAGAAAGCAGGGAATTAGTTTTCATGATTATACAGATGATATACAGCTTTAGGCGGTTCATTCCGCTGTGGCGACCCCAGATTAATAAAGGGACTAAGCCGAAAAGAAAATGAATGAATGAATATACAGCTTTATATCTCCTCAAAAGGCTAAATGTTTTGCATTACAAATACACGTGTTACTAATTTTTGTTATGGTACTGTATGACCTTCAAATATGCCTCAAGTTTCTGTGACATTTGAATGCCAATGCATGTCTCTTTTCAACTAAAAGTAGATTATTAGGTCACACTTTATTTTGACGGTCCGTTTGTTGAATTTAAGTTACATTGCAACTAATTATCATTAGATTATAAGTAGACTGTTAGGTTGGGGTTGGGGTTAGGGTTGGGGTTAGGGTTAGTGTAAGTTGACATGTAATTGCAAAGTTTCTTATAGTCAGTTAAATGTCTGTTGAAGGACTGTTAAATGTCAGTGTCAACAGATATTAAGTAGACAGTCTACTGATACTCAAATGGACCATCAAAATAAAGTGTTACCGATTATTATTATTTATATATATATATTTTTTGTACTACAAGTTATAGTAATGATTGGAGGTGGAAAGGGAATTTCCTTGAATGTCAGAATCTCTGGGTGGTCCTGATATAAACTTGCAACATCACACATTACATTTGTTGCTGGAATGTCTTTCTCAGAAAGAAACAAGGAATCTTTAATTCATCGCAGAACAAAGTGTTCCTCTGCACACTGGAAACTGCGTCACTTAAATATGTCGTCACATCAATACGGCCTTTGTGGTCCTAGAGTTTCATAATTCGTCAAATAAGTTGTTTGTCCCTTGTAGCAAACTGTGGGCAGGAAGCCACAAGTAAAGGAATTGTGGGTACTGTCAGCCATATATAATTTATAGCACACTTACAGTACTATTATGCTGCCGGTGGGTCCTTCCTTAGTAGGAAAGGTTTACGTTGTGTTGACAGTAAATGCATTTTGTGATAAATAATAGTTGCAAAATGGAAAAAAAATATTCTGTTTAATTTTTGATAATTATGACAAACATGTCAGTAATGTTTTTTTAATTGTTCCTAAGCTAAATTACTGATGGCAGCTCATCACACCCAATGTGTGCTGACCTCTGGGATGGTTATGTCTAATTCTGTATGACTTGTGGGTGGAGGTTTGTTCATTTTCTCATGGGGAGAGCCAAGTGATAGAGAATAACGGCAATGTTTGAGACAACACATAGGGAAAGAAGCCAAACCACTTCCCTTCACTGAGCACAGTCCAATGTCCACTCGACTGACCCCTCTGAGGTCTTGTTTTGTTATGTAAAAGTCTTACACATGGTGCAAGTATTTTTTTTTTATTTAAGTTGACATGGTTAAATAATTATTTCTACTTTTTTTTTGGATTTGTCTCGTAGACTCTTCATTTTCATAATTTTTTTTTCATTATTATTATTTGATTTTCATTCATTATTTCCTATTTTATGTGTGTAAATAAAGACTATAAAAGGTAAAGTGCGATGTGCCTCAGGTTTCTGTTTCAGGTCCTCTGTACTTCAGTTTTTTTTTTCAACACAGTCTTATGGCAATTCATAACTTTTTGATTTAGTGGCTAATTCGTATGAATTTGTACAATCGGTAACACTTTTTTGATGGTCCATTTGAGTATCAGTAGACTGTCTGCTTAATATCTGTTGACACTGACATTTAACAGTCCTTCAACAGACATTTAACTGACTATAAGAAACTTTGCAAGTACATGTCAACTTACACTAACCCTAACCCCAACCCCAACCCTAACCCCAACCTAACAGTCTACTTATAATCTAATGATAGTTAGTTGCAATGTAACTTAAATTCAACAAACGGACCATCAAAATAAAGTGTGACCGTACAATCTTATTTTTACAATTTAGTACGATTTGATTAGGGTTTAGGGGTGGGGTTGGGTACCACACCTCTTTTTTAAAATCCTACGTTTTTGTATGACTAAATTCATACGAATTTGTACAAATTAGCCACTAAACTGACAAAACGTAAAATACGTACAATTACTTGTGAGATCTGGCTGGGTTTTTTGCATGCTTTCTTTACATCATTTCATTAGGAAACATGGTATTATGGGATAGTACATCTGCTCCTGATCAGAAAGGACTTGATGTCATGTTGACATCCTGTGCCTGCTGGTAACCTTTGATATTGTTGTTTTCTCCTGTTTTGCTAGACCATTCATCACAATAAAGCTGCATTTGGAACTTCACCTCTGTTGCTATGCCCTTACAACACTAACACTTAAAAGCTGACTGCTTTATATGGGTTCTAATTTTGTAACATAATGTACAGTGCATCCGGAAAGTATTCATAGCGCTTCACTTTTTTCAAAATGTTTTATGTTACAGCCTTATTCCAAAATGGATTTATTTCATTTATTTCCTCAAAATTCTACACACAATACCCTATAACGACAATGTAAAAAAAGATTTTTTGAAATTGTTGCAAATTTATTAAAAATAAAAAACCTGAAAAATCACATGAATATACAGTAAGTATTCACAGCCTTTGCCGTGAAGCTCCTAAATTGAGCTCAGTTACATTCTGTTTCCACTGATCATTCTAAAGATGTTTCAGCAGCTTAATTGGAGTTCACCTGTGGTAAATTCAGTTGATTGGACATGATTTGAAACGGCATACACCTGTCTATATAAGGTCCCACAAACCAAGCATGAAGACAAAGGAATTGTCTGTAGACCTCTGAGATAGGATTGTCTCGAGGCACAAGGCTGGGGATGTTTACAGAGAAATTTTATGTTGCTCTGAAAGTTCTAATTAACACAGTGGCCTCCATCATCCGTAGGTGGAAGATGTTTGAAACCACCAGGACTCTTCATAGAGCTGGCCGGCCATCTAAGCTGAGTAATCGGGGAAGAAGGGCCTTAGTCAGGGAGGTGATCAATAACCAGATGGTCACTCTGTCTGAGCTCCAGCGTTCTTCTATGGAGAGAGGAGAACCTTACAGAAGGACACCATCTGTGCAGCAATCCACCAATCAGGCCTGTATGGTAGAGTAGCCAGACGGAAGCCACTCCCCACCTGGAATTTGCCAAAAGGCATCTGAAGGACTCTCAGACCATGAGAAACAAAATTCTCTGATCTGATGAGACTAAAATTGAACTCTTTGGAGTGAATGGCAGGCATTACATTTGGAGAAAACCAGGCAGCGCTCATCACCAGACTAATACCATCTGGAAGACTAGTCAGGATAGAGGGAAAGATGAATGCAGCAATGTACAGAGACATCCTGAATGAAAACCTGCTTCAGAGTGTTCTTGACCTAAGACTGGGGCGACGGTTCATCTTCCAGCAGGACAATGACGCAAAGCACACTGCCAAAATATCAATGGAGGGGCTTCACAACAACTCTGTTAATGTCCTTGAGTGGCCCAGCTAGAGCCCAGAGCTAAATCCTATTGAACATCTCTGGAAAGATCTGTAAATGGCTGTACACCATCGCTTCCCATCCAGCCTGATAGAGCTTGTGAGGCACTGCAAAGAGGAATGGGCAAAAATTCCCAAAGACAGGTGTGCCAAGCTTGTGGCATCATATTCAACAAGACTTGAGGCTGTAATTGCTGCCAAAGGTGCATCAACAAAATATTGAGCAAAGGCTGTGAATACTTATGTACTTATGTGTGATTTTTCAGGTTTTTTTATTTTTAATAAATTTGCAACAAATCTTTTTTTCACATTATCATTATGGGGTATTGTGTGTGGAATTTTGAGGAATCAAATTAATTGAATACTTTCCAGATGCACTGTATGTGCTGGTATCATTGCCAATGTAATACAAATAATCTTTAACTGAAGAAACAATATACAAGTTCATAAGCAATTATACTATTTAAATCATTTTTGCTTATCTATTGACCATTTTAAGTGAATTATAAACACTATTGCAGAAGATCCTGACTGATCTCTAAAGAAGCCGAGCTTAAAACAGATTTAAGATTAAAGCCAATTAGAACTGTGGAAGGTGGCGCCATGTTCATCAGTGAAGTTGGACTCAACTCACTACTGTATATACTTGAAGGGATAAGAGAACCTGAATGAACTGATATGACCTCCGCACACACAGGATAAGTACATACTCAGTACAGTACAGACACTACTCAACCCTGATACCTTGTTCTTGTGTGATCACACAAACCCAACCGTGAAGCCTGTAGCCCAGCATGTCTGTTTTATTCAGCAATGACCTACAGCTGCAGGCCAGAAGACCACAAAACACAACAGATGTCACTGCTTTATACAGCATATACACTACCAGCATGTATTAGAGGGAATTCTCATATTTTCATATCTTTTGATTTTGATTATATGTGAGAGGAATATATTAATTCTTAATATTATTATTGTCCAGCCAGTACTGGCAGTACCTGCCATTTCCATTTAGGCTGAGTTATTCATTATTATGTAAGCATAGAAAGGGCAGACTGTTCCAAAAAGAGTGCTGTGCTATCAGTGTTATCAGATCAAAATCTGAATTAAAACTACATAAGTGGGTCATGTTGATTGATATGGGTAACATAAGAATTATATGCCAGGCATTAAACTCAACAACCGATATGAGTTCGCTTAAGGGTCTCGGCTCTTTCAGCTGCTGACATTTACTCGCTCTGACGTGTTCACAAAATCACCTTAGAGCCGAATAAATTCTCTTGTCAGTAGTTTTGACTGCTGTTACACTAGTTCATATATAATTATACTTTTGTCCACTAAAATTTTGGCTACACACAAAGATTTGTTAGAAATACATGCCTTAGCCAACATTTTTTACAAAAAAAAAAAGTCATAAAATGCGTTGCTTCAGATAGGCTATATTTTGTTGCACATTTCAGATGACAAATCCACTACAGGCTATGTGGACATTTTAGCAAATCTCACATATGTTACTCAGGTTATGTTATGCTGAACGTCTCAGATAGACGTCCTTCTTGTACACATCCATGAGAAGGCAGAACTTGTCATCCAGAACACCAAGACCAGGGGCGTCTAAACTCGGTCCTGGAGGGTGGGTGTCCTGCTGAGTTTAGCTCTAACTTGCTTCATCACACCTGCCAGGAAGTTTCTAGTATATCTAGTAAGAGCTTGGTTAGCTGGTTCAGGTGTGTTTGATTAGGGTTGGAGCTAAACTCTCCAGGACACCAGACTTCCAGGATCAAGTTTGCCCACCCCTGACCTAGACCATTGAACCACTGACCTAAACATATAGTGTTTTCAAAAGCAAATATAACATTGAAATTTAAACATTACATTAAAAAACCTCTTTTTTTGGAACAATGCTTCACCAGACTCATACCTGAGCACTCTGCTTCACCATAAAAAGTGAGCTACAGAGTGATTGTGATTGCATCTGTTGCATAAAAGATTTGCCAGAGTAATTGGCGGTTCATTCCGCACTTCTGTGATGTCACCATTAATGCTGAAAAGTACATAGAGATTTTGGAGCACACTTACATATTACAAGACAATGCAAAATCACATTCTGCACACATCACAAAGTCCTGACTGCAGAGGAAGAGAATACAGTTACTTTACTGGCCTGCATGCAGTCCCGACCTGTCTCCAATAGAGAATGTGTGGCGCATTTTAAAGCGCAAAATGCAACAATGAATATCCCACTCTGTTGCCCACCTTAAGACTTATTTGCAGGAAGAATGGGACAAAATTACACCTGAAACGCTTCATGACTTGGTGTCTTCCATCCCTAAATGTCTTTTAAGTGTTGTGAAAAGGAATGGCAATATTACAAAGTGGTAAATGCTTTACTGTTCCAACTTTTTTGAAATGTGTTGCAAGAACCAAAATTGGAATACGTGTTTATTTAAAAAATAAATCATGAGGAACACATTAAATAATGTTTGTTGTATTGTCTGCGATAAAATACAAGTCAAAGTAAATTTAGAAATCACTACTTTCTTTTTTTACTTGCGTTTTCTATACTGTCCATACTTTTTCAGATTATGGCAGTGGTGTAAAGTAACTAATTACAAATACTCAAACTACTGTAATTGACTAGTTTTTCTCAGGAATTGTAATTTACTGAGTAGTTTTAAAAATGTGTACTTTTACTTTTCCTTGAGTACATTTTTTGTGCAGTATCTGTACTTTTACTCCACTACTTTCCTTCAACATGCAGTAACTACTTCATTTTTCTTGTCCATGGGGATTAGAAAAATCAGTCATGTGATTCCTGTCCAATCAAATCGCACATACTGTACTGTAGAAGGTAAATCGCATCATAATGAACTACCTCAAGACTTGTGCACTTTATAATTGCAGCAAACTGTTCGGAAGTATTAAAAGTGTCCATGAAGATGTTCAAAATCTTTACGTGCATTGACCCAGAGACTGTTTAGATGCATGTCACAGATGAGAAGATGACGGTTACTGTATGATGAGCAAAATGGCCTTAAACACCCAACAGGCACAAGACGTCAACATGATGTCTGATTGACGTTAAACCCTAACGTCATGGGGACTTTGCATTTTGTTTGGAAATCAAAATCGAGTTGACGTCAGAACTCAACGTCAGGCCAATGTCAATATCCAATATCCAACCTAAAACCAATCAAATATCAACGTCTAATGATGTTACAGCTTGCCATTGTGTGAACGTTACCCTATCAGATGTTGGATTTTGGTTACCGTGCCCGACGAATAAATGTCAGTATTTGACATCATATATGACGTTGGTTTAAAATGTTGGCTCGACGCTGGTCACTTTCTAACAACCTAAAATCAAACAAATATCAACGTCATTTCACGACATTATTCGACATCTACAGTAAATAACATTCTTAGCTGCTGGCTTGACAATTAATTTTGGTCACCTGACATTACAACCTAAATCTAACCTAATATTAATGTCTCATGATGTTGTGTGCCTTCAGGGCAATAACTAAATGCACTACAGAATGTTACGTTTACACACACATGCACAAATTACATGTAAACATCAGCTTTTGACAGCATAATCCTCACTACTCACTACTCTTGAGTACTTTTGAAATAACTACTTTTTACTCATGCTTTTAGTAATATTTACAGCAGATACTTTTACTCTACTTACACTACATTTTTAGGCAAGTAATGGTACTTTTACTTGAGTTATTTTTTCAGTACTCTTTCCACCACTGGATTTGGGGTTGTATGATCTTATTCTGCATCCCTAATCCTACCACAAAACTAAACCTAACATCTACCTTACTAACTATTAATAAACAGCTAATTAGTAGTTTATTAAGCTAGTAGTGTTAGTTAATGGCTTGTTAATACATTGAATTGTGACCTACTGTAAACTAAAGGGTTACCAGGTTTTGGGTAGGATAAGGGATGCAGATTAAGATCAACTGCTAATGAACAGTTAATATCTTAATAATAGGCAGGTAATAAGTCAGTGTTTAATAGCATGAATTGTGACCTAAACTAAAGTGCTACCAAATTAAGACGTTTAAAGTCCCCTTGATTTTGGAGAAATGTTTACTGAAATCTTGCAGCGTCTCTCAGCGTGTCTGGTGTTCTTCCACATCATTGGCTGCTGGTGTAGATGTGGATTATGCTGGTCAGCCCACGGTCATGCTGAAGAATGGACTCTACTGCATATAAATCAGGTGACTGCACAAGCGGAGGGTTTCTTCTCCAGCAGCCCTCAGTTGCACACAGACAGACTCTGATTGTCCTCTCTCATCTTTATTTTGGGGAAATACTCTAGACGCTCCTTTTTTCAGCCTTTATTTTTGAAAAAGTATTGTTATTCTGGTGGTTTTCAGGACACACTTTTGAATTTCTGAGAATGCTGGATCCACTGGCTGAGTTGAGAAGAACTGGAGGCTTCAGGCAGTGCGGTGGCCGGATGTCCTGGCAGTTCCGCTGGATGCTGTACAGCGTTTGTATATTGACGGTGATCAACTGCGCCGGCCTGGTTCTACTTCTGGTCCAGCAAAGGGATCTGTGGGCGCAGCTGATTGAGGTGGAGAGGCAGATGGTGGAGATCTCTCAGAGCTCCGTGGTGGAGTTTATGACGCAGGTGAATGAAGATGAAGCAGAGTATCAATACTCCAGGAACAAGCGACGCCGGCAGCACCGAGGGACGCGGCCCTTTGAGGAGCATGAGGGGAGCGTTGGAGAGGAAGTCCTGAGTGATTTCCAGTACCCGTTTCAGCAGGCGCCTGGACCAGTTTACCAGCACAAAACCGAGGAGAGGGATGGAATGATGATGATGATGACATACTCCATGGTGCCAGTAAGAAACTCACTCTAAGATATTACTGATTTAATGATGTATGTTTCATAAAAAATATTACACGTCTATTTTCCAAAAGCAAACTGTAAATAAAATGTTGACAACAGTATCTATGGTCCAGTGACTATGGTTATAAACAGTATAGTAAGCTTATAGATCAATGTGCCATTTTGTTTTCCGATTTGTATACCTCTTACAAAAGATTTTCATTAATTCATAATTCACTAGTATAAATGTATTATGCCTGACTTTCTTTAACAAAAAGATTATTATTGGTTATTGGTTAAAAAAGGTGTCCTGTTATTGTAATTATACAATTGTAAAAATAACAATAATAATTTAATTTTTTCCTCCCTGACTAAAACAGTATTTTTTTGTATATATATATATATATATATATATATATATATATATATATATATATATATTAATAATAATTTGAATAAATTGCAGATGACACCCTCTAAAGAGTTTTTTTTAAATTTTGTATAAAAAACTCGAAAAATGTGGAAAAAATATTAATAGCCTTTATTGACATGGCTACTACTTAAAACTTGTAGTTTTAAAGAATAACCATGTCAATAAAAGCTTTTTAATATTTTTTCCACATTTTTCGAGTGCCTTGGACTGACTTTTGCTGTTTATTCTGATGAATCCCTTACCCAAATAGCATCGACACATTACTTAAGCTACCCCTGAGCACTTTTTGTTTGATTTTGGATTTTTAGCATATTTAGAACAATACACAATACACATTTTTAAATTGTATTTAGAACAATACACATTTAATGACTAATTAGAATTTTAAATGTTTCTATGATGATTAATATATAATTAATGCATAACTTATAATCTAGTTAGTCATATGCCCACGCTGTAAAGAAAGTTACAGTTTGTAAGTTTTTTTTTTCCCCCGAAGCTGGGGCCCATAAAATAGAGGATGTTAAATTACAGACATTTATCGAAAATAACTGACGTCAATGTCACAGTCACCAGCGATCTAGCCCTTGCAGATCCCTCGAGAACTATCTGCCAGCAAAAACAACTACATATCCAGTCATGCACCACTCACACACCTGGTCTAGATCCCCATGATTGCAAACAGACACAGCTGAAGCTGTTCAGGACTAATTACACAGAGTATTTATACACCTCTCAAACACACACGCACACGTTGTCACAAGTCTTCTGTAATGTGAAGTGGATGCTGACAAGGGAGTTGTAATGTTCACAGTGACAGTATAACAAGACTCAGCCTAGATGTGCGTGTGTGCGTGTGTGTGTGTGTGTGTGTGTGTGTGTGTGCATGCACTGTAATTAAAGTCCTTGTAATCAGTTTTTGACAATCCTCCGGCTGAGTGTTTGCAATCAGTCAGGATCAGGAACCGGTGTGAGGTGTATGTGTGATGTGTGGTGCATGACTGGAACTTGTAGTACGTGTACCTGCAGATTTGTAGTCCTTATAGTGATCCCCATGTATACCAGCAATCTGCAAGGATAGATCGCTGGTGATTGTGACAGTTAAATTACAGAAACGTACATTTCCAGTAAATTTCTGTAATTTACCGTCTGTTATTTTACAGTAAGTGTCTGTAATTTACCGGCCATTATGTGCCAGAAAAAAAGGAAAATAATGGATTGTTTTGCAGTGTACAAATGAATGCATGATTGGTTTTATTACAATACTGGATTCTTTTAGATAATTTATGGATGGAAAATATATATTTTTTTCAGGTTAAAATTTTGCTGGATATTTGCAACAGTACTAAAGGAGTCTGTCTGACTGGTGAGTATCAGAATCAGTTGTCATTTTTATTTTCAGAATACACTTATAAATTAAATTTACTGTTTGGTCTGTTCTTTGGCTTCCACAGGACCACCAGGGCCACCAGGAATTGCAGGTAGGAAATCAATTATTCAAATGTATACTGTATAGATAGATTAAATTAAAACAAAAACGGCAAGATTAATTGTATAAAATATTTGAAATAAATGTAGTGTTTAAATTGTGACTTAATTAAATAACTTCGCTTTATGGAATTGCAGGTATACCGGGTGTGGATGGAATGCCAGGCTATAATGGAACAGATGGAATTCCAGGGCTGCCAGGAGAGCCTGGAGCACATGGAAAACGAGGAAAAAGAGGTCAGAACATGGAAAATTCAACCATCATACACATGAATGAGTACAGTCAAAAAGCTCTTTAAAGGAACATGTCCCCTTTTCAAACCTCTTCTTGAACATTGAAGGAAGAGGAGAGAGGGTTTTTCGTCCTACTTCAGTCTCAGCGGGATTCAGAGCAAATCTGAGAGCTGCTTCTGAATAAAGTAGAATTCACGATTACAGCTGACTGACTGCTCTGTCCTGAGCCCACGGACATTCTAGAAGCATCATTCAGCATATTATTATCAAGAAACTCAATGAAATTCTTCATAACATGATGAAGTAATCACTGAAAAATCTTTGAATAGTTTCGAAATGGCTACATACGTTTGCTTTTATTTTTGCGTTAGCCCTAACCCTAACTCTGAACCAAATCAAGCAAATTTGGAATAAGAGGCAGAAGTCAGCTCCAAATGGGTGGGACTTGAGATTTAAATGGCCTTTGCAAACCTCCTGGAACTTTTGAATGATTTAGTTAATGTACACCTACCCCAATCCTAACAGTAATTTATTGTGCTTTATTAATGTCTACGCCATCCTCAACCCTAAATCTAACCCTTAGAGCAGGGATGTCAAACGCAATTCCTGGAGGGCTGCAGGCCTGCACAGTTTAGTGCCAACTCTAATTAAACACACCTGTTAAAACTAATTGAGTCCTTCAGGCTTGTTTGAAACCTACCAGTAAGTGTGTTGAAGCAGGATTGGAACTAAACTGTGCAGGGCTGCGACCCTCCAGGAATTGAGTTTGACATCCCTGCCTTAGGGTGCACGCACACTATGTACAGTTGCGTTGAACCGGGCCAAAGCACGCTTGTCCCCCCTCCCGTATCCCCCGACGGCCCACACTCACATTACATTCGGGCCTGGGCACGCTTACGTCATCAATGATGCGCTGTTCAGTTTAGGAAGAGAAGCACGCTCGCTCAGCACAGTGGAGATTTCTTTAGTTATATCGTTTCGGGCTTAGGCACGCTTGCACTCATACTGCAAGCGTACCATGCCTGAGCCGCGTGAACCGCGCTCAGGCCTACCTCTTCCAACCGGGCCAGGGCCGGCCAAGTGAACCGTGCTTGAGCCCGGTTCAGAGCACTCACAGTTCTCAAACGATCCGGGAAACGGGCCTGGGCACAGTTCGGATAGTATAGTGTGAGTATGTCCTTAGACTATCTTGTGTTTTATTAACGTCTACACCTACCCTAACCCTTACAGTAACTTGTTGTTTTATTAATGTCTATACTTGTTGTCTTATTAATGTCTGCACCTACACCAACCCTAACCATTAAGGGGGTTGCACATCGGATGCGCAGCGTCACATTATGTCACGCCGTGCACATGATAGTTGGAAGTAACGCACACTGGACATTCACATGTTATTTAATATGAAACTATGCAGATGGTGCTCTGTGGTGTGGCAGAAATATGAACAGTGTCCTGAGTTGTAGCTGGGTGCCGCAGACAGCTGCCGACTTGCAGTGCCAGTGTGCATATCCTGATAGAAATCTGTTTACAATTCTAAACTGCATGTCTACACCTACCTTTATTCCAGACCTAAGCCTTACACACTGAGAAACAAAACGGTACAAAATATGTCATTGGTGGTACTTTTTTCAAAAGGTACACTTTTGTACCCTACAGGTGGACATTATTACCTTTAGAGTACACTTTTGTACCTTTTAAGGTTCACTTTTGTAGCCTTGTGATACTATGTGGAACACATTTATACTTTTTAGGTATTAATATGTACCTGTAAAGACATGTTAGGAACAAAAAATGGTTCTGCCTTAGTGACCAAATCTTTTTTTTTTTCTGAGAGTGTACAGTAACTTACTGTTTTATTATTGTCTACACCTACCCAACCCTAACCCTTACAGTAACTTATTGTTTTATTAATGTCTACACCTACGCTAACCCTTAACATAACCTTTCCAGTAACTTATTGTTTTATTAATGTCTACACCTACGCTAACCCTTAACATAACCTTTCCAGTAACTTATTGTTTTTTTAATGACAACACCTACCCAACCCTAAACCTAACCCATACAGTAACTTAGTTTTATTCATGTCTACACCTACTGCACACTAACCCTAAACATAACCCTTTCAGTAACTTATTTTGTATTAATATTTACATCTTCCCCAACCCTAAACCTAATCCTTATAGTAACTTATTGTTTTATTAATGTTTATACCTACACCAACCCTAAACCTAACCATTAAGGTGGTCACACACTTGATGCGCTGTGGAGCGCGGCAGAGCATTACGTCACTCCGCGCACATGACAGTTGGAAGTAACGCTCACCGGACACGCACATTTGCATGTTATTTAATATGAAACTATGCAGATGGCACTCTGTGGTATGGCAGAAATACGAACAGTGTCTTGAGTTGTAGCTGGGTGCCGCGGACATCTGCCGACTTGTGGCGCCGGTGTGCATACCCTGATAGAAATCTATGTTTACAATTCTAAAATGTATGACACTGCATGGCACGTCGTGGTGCAGCATGGAGCAGAGCGACCCCTTTTACAGTAACTTATTGTTTTATTAATGTCTAAATCAATCAAATTAATGTCTAAGTCACGTGGAGCTGTGAATGATTGATTTTGTGCTTTTCTGTACCTGTGTGCAGGTCCTTCAGGTGAGAAAGGTGAGCCTGGAGAGAAAGGAGAGGCAGGATATCCTGGACCACCAGGACCACCTGGAGAAAAGGGTGAACCTTCAAATGATGTCATCATAGAAGGTAATCATCAGATTTTAGTCACAGCCAAAAGGCCTTAAATACCTAAAAGCTGCTTTTATAACATGTCTCCTGCATAATTAAGAATCTTTTCATAAATTCTTTTGTCGGTGGCATGGTGGCTCAGTGATTAGCACGATTGCCTCACAGCAAGAAGGTCACTTGTTTGAGTCCCGGCTAGGAGTGGGTTTTCTCCAGGTGTTTCGGTGTCTGAATGTGAGGGTGTATGGGTGTTTCCCAGTACTGGGTTGCGGCTGAAAGGGCATCCGCTGTGTAAAACATATGCTGGAATAGTTGGTGGTTTATTCTGCTGTGGCAAACCCTGATAAATAAGAGACTAAGCCAAAAAAACAATTTATGAAATTCTTTTGTGTAATTGTTTTCAAACTTCTGCCATTTCTAAAGATCTTGCAAATCCATTGATGGCAACAATGTAAATGTGATGAGCTTCTGCTTTCATCCACAGGTCCCCCTGGACCAATGGGACCATCGGGCCCCCCAGGTCCACCTGGTCTTCCAGGTCCTCCTGGGCCTCAGGGGCCACCGAGACACAGGAGCCACAGGGCACATCTTCCTATAGGGAAGGAGTCTGTGGGTGAGTGAGTTGGGTCTGAAAATAATAAAATAGATGAATCATACAAAGTCGTTTCAAAAAATGAGAAAAATCTCAAATTTGAATTAATTCAAAATGTCATTTCATGTCATTTTCATCCGCTTATCTGGGGCCGGGTCGCGGGAGCAGCAGTCTTAGGAGAGAACTCCAGACTTCCCTCTCCCCAGACACTTCCTCCAGCAAATCGGGGGATCCCGAGACGTTCCCAGGCCAGCCGAGAGACATAGTCCCTCTAGCGTGTCCTGGGTCTTCCCTGAGGCCTCCTCCCGGTGGGACATGTCTGGAACACCTCCCTAGGTAGGCGTCCTGGAGGCATCCGAAACAGAGGCCCGAGCCACCTCAGCAGACTTCTCTCGATGTGGAAGAGCAGCGGCTCTACTCGGAGCTCCTCCCCGGTGACAGAGCTCCTCACCCTGTCTATGAGGGTGCGCCCTGCCACCCTGCGAAGGAAACTAATTTCGGCCGCTTGTATTCGAGATATTGTCCTTTCGGTCATGACCCAAACTCATGACCATAGGTGAGAGTAGGAACGTAGATTAACCGGTAAATCGAGAGCTTTGCCTTTTGGCTCGGCTTCTTCTTTACCACAACAGACTGGTACATCGACGCGTTACTGCTGCCGCTGCACCGATCCGCCTGTCAATCTCACGCTCCATCCTTCCCTCACTCATGAACAAAACCCCAAGATACTTGAACTCCTCCACCTGGGGTAAGGACTTTCCTCCAACCTGGAGATGGCAAACCACCTTTTTTCCGGTGGAGCACCACGGCCTCAGACTTGGAGGTGCTGATTCTCATCCCAGCCGCGTCACACTCAGCAGCAAACTGCCCCAGTGCATGCTGAAGGTCAATGTACGATGAAACCAACAGAACAACATCGTCTGTAAATAACAGAGATGAAATCCTGTGGTCCCCGAATCGGACCCCCTCCAGCCCAAGGCTGCGCTTTGAAATTCTGTCCATAGAAATTATGAACAGAATTGGTGACAAAGGGCAGCCCTGCCGGAGCCCAACATGCACTGGAAACAAGTCTGACTTATTGCCGGCAATGTGAACAAAACTCCTACTCTGTTCATACATGGTTGAATGCCTTCTCCAAGTCCACAAAACACATGTGGACTGGTTAGGCATACTAACATGAACCCTCAAGCACCCAGTGTGCTACAGCCCAGACGAAAACCGCATTGTTCCTCCTGAATCCTATGTTCAACCATCAGCCGGATCCTCCTCTCCAGGACCCTGGCATAGACTTCCCCAGGGAGGCTGAGGAGTGTAATTCCTCTTTAGTTGGAGCACACCCTCCAGTCCCGTTTCTTAAAAATGGGAACCGCCACTCCAGTTGCCCAGTCCAGAGGTACTGTCCCCGACGACCATGTGACATTGTAGAGACGTGTCAGCCAAGACAGCCCCACAATATACAGTGACCTAAGATACACAGGGTGAATCTCATCCACCCCCGCCACTTTGCCACTGCAGAGCTTGCAAACTACCTCACTGACCTCAGCTTGGGTGATGGGTGAGTCCACCCCTGCATCCCCAGTCTCTGCTTCCTCAATGAAAGACATGTCAGTGGGGTTAAGGAGATCCTCAAAGTATTCCTTTCACCGTCCGACAAAACCCCCAGTCAATGTCAACAGCTCCCCATTTCCGCTGTAAACAGTGTTCATGTGGAGCTGCTTTCCCCTCCTGAGGCGCCGGATGGTTTGCCAGAATCTCTTTGGGGCTGACCGATAGTCTTCCTCCATGGTCTCCCCGAACTCTTCCCAAGCCTAAGTTTTTGCTTCCGCAACCACCCGTTCTGCAGCACGCTTGGCTTGCCAGTACCCATCAGCTGCCTCTGGAGTCCTGCAAGCCAATAAAGCCCTGTAGGACTCCTTCTTCAGCTTGACGGCATGCCTTACTTCCGGTGTCCACCACCGGGTTTGTGGATTGCCGCCTCGATAGGGACCACAGACTTTATGGCCACAGCTCCTCACGACCGCGTCAACAATGGAGTCGGAGAACATGGACCACTTGGACCACATGGACCACTTGGGATCTGGTCATGGATCTGGTTAAAGCTCTTCCGGAGGTGAGAGTTGAAAATCTCTCTGACTTGAGGTTCAGCCAGACGTTCCCAGAGGACCCTCACAATACCCCTACCAGCGGATCCAACTCACCACCAGGTGGTGGTCAGTTGACAGCTCTGCCCCTCTCTTTACCTGAGTGTCCAAGACATACGCTCGGAGATCAGATGATACAACTACAAATCGATCATTGACCTCCGCTCTAGGGTGTCTTGGTGCTATGTGCACTGATGGACACCCTTATGCTCGAACATGGTGTTTGTTATGGACAAACTGTGATTAGCACAGTAGTCCAATAAAAGAACACCACTCGGGTTCAGATCAGGGAGGCCGTTCCTCCCAATCATGCCTCTCCAGGTATCACTGTCATTACCCACGTGGGCATTGAAGTCCCCCAGCAGAACAATGGAGTCCTCAGTTTGAGCACCTCAATACCCACATTTCACTGGCATACATTACCACGTAAACGTGGGTGTTGAGAACTCGGGACGAACAGCTTCTTAATGCATGGGAGAGGAAGATCCTAAGGATGATTTATGGACTGAAGCATGACCCAGGTGAATGGCGGATAAGGGATAATGCAGAAGTGGCAGACATGTATGCTAAGCAAAGCCTGGTCACGGCATTAAAGAGGAACCGTATAAGATGGCTGGGCCACTTAGAGAGACTCTTCGAACAAAAAGCTGTTAAAAGAACAAACAAGCTAAAACTAGAAGGAAGGAGACATCCTGGTAGGCCACGGAAGAGGTGGTTAGATGACGTAGAAGATGATCTACGTACCCTAAGAGTGCATGCTTGGAGAAAGCAGACTTTGGATCGGGAAGGCTGGAGAGGAGTGGTGGAAGAGGCCAGGGCTCTACACGGGCCGTATTGCCGCCGGAAGAAGTCTGAGGACCTTCCAGCATCCCACCCAAGGACTCCAAGAAGGCCGGGTACTCTGCACTGGTGTTTGGCCCGTAGGCACAAACCACAGTAAGAGATCTATCCCTGACCCTAAGGCGCAGAAAGGCGACCCTCTCGTTCACAGTGGAAAACTCCAACACATGGTGGCAAAATTGGGGAGCTATAAGCAAGCCCACACCAGCCCGCTGCCTCTCACCGTGGGCAACTTCAGAGTAGAAGAAAGTCCAGCCCTTCTCAAGAAGTTGAGTTCCAGAGCCCCAGCTGTGCATGGAGGTAAGCCCAACTATCTCTAGTTGGTACCGTTTCACCTCCTGCACAAGCTCGGGCTCCTTCTCTCCCAGTGAAGTGACATTCCATGTCCCAAGAGCCAGTTTCTGTGCCCGACAATCGGGTTGTCGTGGTCCTAACCTTCAACCACCCGTTCCACAATGCGCAGGCCCCTTACGACTCCCCTGTAGGTGGTGGGCCCGCAGGAGGATGGTCCCACGTCGCTCCTTCGGGCAAAGCCCGGCTGGGTTCCGTGGGAAAAAACCCGACCACCAGGCGCTCGCATACGAGCCCCAACCCCAGGCATGGCTCCAGAATGGGGCCCCGGCTGCGTCATACCGGGCGACGTCATGGTCCTCGATGTAATTAAGTTTATAAGGGATATTTAAATATAAATTTAAATTCAAAGACATTTGTAAGTTAAAAATTTAGATAGAATTGGACTTAATTAGTTTTCTCAATACTTGTTATACATAATTTCTTTAAGCTGTAATAAAAACAAAATAACATTAGTCTCCTTTTGATATTTTATTGACTATACATATGTAACCATGTCAATATAACCACTATTTTACTGCAAATAATGTATTTAACCCACAGTTAGTGTTGCGAAATCATGGGGTCTTAAAAACATGACAACATGAACACTAGTAGTTTATACTGGAACAAAAATATGTGTCTAATGATTCAAGCAAGGAAAGTGCAACAAGTTTGTCCAGAACGATACCCTTTTTATTATGAAGCATACTTACAAGTATGTGCTCGCACCATTGAGGTGGAAACTTTATATATTGGTAAAAGCATGTAAAAACACAAAGAAACATTCAAGAGCCAACAGCCTTTGACCCACAAATTATAGGAATAAAACAGCTTCACAACTTTTCTTTAAAAAAATAATTAAACTCAATCTCTCTCCCTCCTTCTTTCAACCTTATTTAAATAAATGCAGGCTAATATTACTATGCTGCTTTACTTCTGAATTAGATCTAGTCAAATAGAAGATAAAAATAACAAATGAAAAGCCTTTTTTTCTTCCAGAACATCTTTTCTCCATTCAATCAAATAAGCTTTTAACTCAGCACCATCCAACATGAATTACATTATTATTTTAATAGCACTGCCATTCAAAACCCAACAGTTAGCCATGGTAAAGAAATCACATGCAGACATCTTTTAAGTAAATACAGATGCATAATACACCATATGCAACATCATGTGTAATATTATGATATCCATTTCTTAATCTTTAGGTCACCTTAATTCAGTTCCAAACGATGACACCCTTAGCCAGAAGCTAGCATCGTGGAAGACAAATGGTACCAAATGTCCTACAGTTTTCCTCATAACTACATACAGCCCCTAATAAGCTACATCTTTGACAGTGTGTTTGTGTTTGGTTAGACTGTGTTATAAAGTCAGTGCAGAACCCCAGACATCTGATGAAGACGAGCAGCACGTTTGGAGCGTGGATGATGGACACTGCAGCTCATGATGATGAGAAGATCTGGGTAGCAGAACATTTCTCAGGTATTGAAGACTGGAAGGGCACATTTACTCTCATATAGAAGTGCTAATGCTAACCAGAATGCTTCATTCCTAAGTCAAGTCACTGCAAGCAAAAAACACAATGTTTTTGGTCTTTTTGGCTTTCTATAGGTTTTTTCTTCGGTAATATTCACTTAGTTTTGTCTGGTCTACTTCATTTAATTTGTAAATAAACATCATTTCCTGTCATTCAGACTTATATTCCACAACATATTCCAAGAAAAGTTGGCACAGAAGCAGTTTAGGGCTAGTAATCAGGTGTATTTGTTAAATAATGATGTGATTTGAAACAGGTGATGTCAACAGGTGATTGTAATTATGATTTGGTACAAAAGCAGCGTCCAAGAAAGGTCTAGTTCGTTAGGAGCAAAGATGGGTCGAGGATCGCCAGTTTACAACAAATACATGAGAAAATTTTTGAAATGTTTAAAAACAATGTTCCTCAAAGAAAGATAGGGAGACATTTGGACATTTTACCTTCAGCAGTGCGGAACATAATTAAAAGATTCAGGGAATCTGGATAAATTTCAGTCCGTAAAGGACAAGGACACAAGCCTAAGCTGAACTACCATGATCTCCTATCCCTCAGCATCAAGAACTGTCATTCATCTATAAGCGATATCACCACATGGGCTCAGAACTACTTTGGCAAACCTTTGTCAAGTACCACAAGACGTAGTTACATCCAAAAATGCCAGTTAAAACGGTACTGTGCCAAAAGGAAGCCCTATGTTAACAGTGTCCAAAAGCGCTGTTGACTTCTCTGGGCTCGAAGGCATCTGGGATGGACAATGTATACATTTCTGGGAGGAAATGCGTACTGTGGTCAGATAAATCAGTATTTTAGGTTTGTTTTTGTTTTTTTGAGAGAAATGGATACCGTCTGCTCTGGACCAAAGAAGAAAAAGATCATCCTTTTACCAGCAACAAATGCAAAAGCGAGGGTCTATGGGGATGTGTCAGTCCCCTTAGCAAAGGTAACTTGCACTTCTGTGATGGCACCATTAATGCTAAAAAGTACATAGAGATTTTGGAGCACACATTACAAAGTCCTGGCTGCGGAGGAAGAGGATGGAGGTACTTGACTGGCCTACCTGCAGTCCAGACATGTCTCTAATAGAGAATGTGTGGCACATCTTGAAGCACAGAATGTGACAACGAAGACCCTGTACTGTTGCCCACCTTAAGACTTATTTGCAGGAAGAATGGGACAAAATTACACCTGAAACAGTTCATCGCTTGGTGTCTTCAGTCGTTTAAGTGTTGTGAAAAAGAATGACAACATTACAAAGTGGGAAATGCTTTACTGTTCTAACTTTTTTGAAACATGTTGCAAGAACCACAATTGGATTTTTGGTTCTTGGATGATTCAATAATTTGAATGTGTTTATTTGGGCAAAAACAAACAAAAAAAACCCAATAAAAATCATGAGGAACACTTTAAATAATGTGTTGTTGTATTGTCTGCAATGAAATACAAGTCAAGGTAAATTTAGAAATCACCTTTTTTTTATTTGCGTTTTCCATACTGTCCCAACTTTTTCTGATTTGGGGAATTAAAATAAAGCAATAAAAAACAATATTTGAACCTGACTTCATCCAATATTCATATTGTTATGCTAGATTTATGCAAATTAATTCATTTTAATAACATTTTAGAAACATTTTCATTCCTTAAAATATAATATGTCAAAATGATTTTCTGTGGTATTTTACATCAAATGCTGTTGTTGTTGTTATTGTTGTTGTTGTTGTTATTATTATTATTATTATTATTATTATTATTATTATTATTATTATTATTATACTGTACCTGGAACACTGTTTCTTCATCCTTGTACAGTTTTCTCCATTTCATCTTCATTTTTTTTTTTCAGGTCGCTTAATAAAAGAGTACAACAGTATCGCAGCCTTCCAGAACAGCAGCAGTGAATCCATTGATGTCTGGAGATTTTTCCAGGGTTGTGGACATGCTGTCCATAATGGCTCCATATTCTACCACATCGCTGGAACTTCCAATATTGCCAAGTATGGTTAAAGCTGAGCAAAAATGGTTGCCAATTCAAAAACGTCACTTCAGAAGTAATATCTAAATTATTTCATTGTTTGTGTGAAACGAATAGCTTGAAATGATAACACATTAAATAAATGCAGTTCATTTAATGTTAATTGTGCAATTCGTCAGATTATGAAGTCTAAAAATATTCAAACAATAGGACTATACATTTCATGTCACTTAATATTTACATTAAAATGTCATAATGATGTTTTAAATGTCATTTTCAAAAATGTTGACCGTGGTAAAGTCATCTTCAAAGAACTTTAATACAACTAGTTGAATTCAATATACTAGTAATATTTAACAGCCGTTTCTGAAGTATTGATAAAACATATTATTTGTCATGTATACGATTTGAATTTAGGAGTTTTAACCCTTATGCACTGTTGGGGATGTTTTCATCCACTCTGGGGTGATTTTGAGTCTTATTTTGGTCATAACTTGCTCTGTGTTTCAGCTAGCAGAATGATTTTTGATGTCAAATCTCATTTTGAGAAAATGCTTTGAATTAAAAACAAAACAAAAACGAACAAAAAAAAAACTTAATGATACACTACGGGCAAATTTACTACTCTTTTGTTATGTTCTGGATAAAAAAAAACATCCACTGAATTAAACTGCTGTAAAAATGCATCAGATAAATATTTATGGTAACACTTTATAATAACTACACACTATGAACCATTTATTAAGCATTAGCAAATAGTGAATACATTAAGCACTAACTCTATATTAATAGATGTTAGTAACCAGTTTATAACTGCAGCTACAAATGCTGTATTCTGACTTACAACCACTATTTAAGGTTTATAAATCCCTTATAAATGACAATTAAAGGCTCAGTTAAATTCTTAACAGGAAAAAAGAACATAAACGACTTTATTTATTTCTATTCATTTAAAGATCCACAAATGAAACTGTATCTAATGAAAATCAAATATTTGCAACCTTATCTAAAACAAAATGACTGTACAGTTTAAACATTGCATCCTATTATATTTTAAGATTTATTATATTGTTGTTGTTTTATCCAATTTCATGTTATGTTTTGACTCCTGTTATTCAGCAATGTTTAAACTTTACTGTCATTTTACTTTTTAGATAAGATTGCAAATATTATTGTTCATTTGATACTGAGCCTTTTGTTATCATTTATAAATGATTTATTAAGCATAAATAGTCCTCATTTAGATTAGGTCACTAAACTGCATGGTTGAGTTAATAAAGCATTTATTAACATACATAGTAACCATTACTATATGCCTGAATAATAAGATATAGAAACATTAATTTCAATAGTTTATTAATCATTTACTAACTCATTCTGAATAATCTTAAAAAACTCCAACTACTCTTAAATACAAATGGTTTGTAAATAATGCAATACTTCATTTAGTAATGAAAAATCAACCAGTCACAAATTATGAAAGTACAATTATTAAGCACATAATAAATGTGGTTATAAATCAAGAATGCAGCATTTGTAGCTGCAGTTATAAACTGCTTACTAACATCTATTAATGTAGAGTTAATATATGGTAATTAATTAACTAATTCACTAGATGCTAATGCTTAAAAATGATTCATAGTAAGTAGGTATTATAAAGTGTTACCATATTTCTTTCAATTTTTTGGCATAAATCTGATAATCAACCTTAGTCCTCATCAAAACTACTAAATTGCTTAGAAAATTACAGGATTTTAACTGTTTAATTGCCAAATTCACAAATGATGTCACTGATTTGGTGAAAAAACATTTTTTATATAAAAAGTAATTGTGGACTGGATTTTATTTGACCTTTTTATCACAATCTTGGACCTGTAAAAACAACATTGAATTTGATACATTTTTTTTTGATTCATTTTCATTTTTTTTTTTTCATAATTTTCACTGTTGAAGGCTGTTTTTGCCCTATTGACTTCCATTATAATATATATATATATATATATATATATATATATATATATATATATATATATATATATATATATATATGCATTTTTAATTGTTGGGAAGAGATAAATAATTTGTCATTTTTACTGTTCATCATCAGTTGCCATCATTAAACCTTTAGATAGGCCTGTGCAAAAAAAAAAAAAAAGCTTAGTTTCTGGATTTTATATAGAGTATAACAGCAAATTAAAGTGTGTGTATGAGTGTATGCGTGTCTGTGAGTGTGTGTGACCTTTACGCACTTACTTGATGTGTCTGAGAAATCAAAATATGCATCTCAGCTCTCAGAACTACATGCAGTAAACAAAAACAAAGACGTTGGAAGTCAATGGGGCAAAAACAGTCCCCAACAGTAAATTAGGGGAAAAAAATGAAAATCTAACAATGCATCAAAGGCAATGTTGTTACTAATCATTCACATGTCCAAAACTGTGATAGAAGAAAAAAGAAAAAATCCTGTCCACAATTACTTTTCATATTGAAAATACGTCATTTTGTTTTTATTTTCACCAAATTAGTTATAATATTTGTGAATTTGGCAATTGAGGAGTTAAAATCTTGTCATTTTTAAACAATTTAGTAATTTTGATCAGGACTGAGGTTGATTAACAGATTGAAAATATATATATATTTATCTGATGCGTTTTTACAGCAGTATAATTCAGTGGATGTTTTCATCCCCAACATAACAAAAGGGTAGTAAATTTGAACAGTGCACAAGGGTTAAAATAAGTATTTCTTATAACAAGCTTTTTTGTACAGTTTTTGAAAGCAGCACAGTACAAATAACACCATAAACTTTAAATTCAAGCACTTTCAAGGACCTATGTTTGTTTTTAAGTACTTTCCAGGCCTTGAATTAATTTGTCTGAAATTCAAGTACTTAAAGAAGCGTGGGGACCCTGCAAAATGCAAGACAGGAATTACCATTAGACATTGCTAAATGATGACTTCTGTATGAACCCTAAATCCTCCTGTAACACGTTCTATTCTCCAATAATCCCAGGTTTGACCTTCAGACGAAGATCTTACACACGCTGAGCATTGAGAACGCCCTCTATCACAATCTGTCCTACTTACTCCAGAACTCAAAGACCTACTTCAAACTGGCAGCGGATGAGAACGGCATGTGGATCGTATTTGCCTCAAACATTGATGACAACATCATGGTTGCGCGACTGGACGAGAAAACCTTCTCCGTCAGCACCTACATCAACACCACCTACCCTAGAACCAAAGCTGGCAGTGTGTTTATCGCCTGCGGGATCCTCTACGTCACAGATACCAAAGACACCAAGGTGACGTATGCCTTCGACCTCCTCAAGGAGAAGCCGGTTAGTGCCAGTCTGGACTTCAGGGCTCCTGGAGGGGTTCTGTCCATGATTTCATACAATCCCAGAGACAAACATCTCTACATTTGGGACAGCAGCTACGTCAAGTCATACCAAGTCCAGTTCCTTTCTGATAACAATCAAGAATCTGTCAAATAACGGCGATCATTTGTGTTTATTGTTGGTTACAGTCTCCATTAATTAAAAAAAAAATTATCTTAAATTGCTTAATGGGATATTCCACCCAAAACATTTTTATTAAGTTTTTAATTATTCACTCTTATGTCCTTCCAAATCCATATACCTTTGTTCATCTTCAGAACACAAATTAAGATATTTTAGGTGAAATCGGAGAGCTCCCTCATCCTCCAAAGACAGCAAGGTTTCCGACTCATTCAAAGTTTAGAAAAGTCAAAAAAGGACCATATGATCAGAGGTTCAATTGGAATATACGACAGAGGTGGGCAAACTTTTTAGACCAGAGGGCCACATCAAGTTTCAAGGGAAGGGCCACATGCCAAATTCTTCATAAAATAACTTTATTATAGACCTTTTGCTTAGAACGCAAAATTACCCATTATGCTTTGCGTGTATGTGTAAAGCCTGGTTTATACTTCTGCATCGAGTAATCGGCGTGCCTTGCGCATTGCTGTGAATTTATACTTCTGCGTGCTGTTTGTGTTGCTCTGCAATAACCTTTCCCAAACGCTAGCTGGCAGTAAGGTTTTATGATCTTTTGTGTCAAGTTTCTTTGCTGGTGTTTTATTTTTTCTGAATGCTACCTTAATGTACAAGTGGCTCGAACTTGCCCATTTTGAGGCGGGAACCGGCAGACATGCAACAGCTTTAATCATAAGGTAAACACAAAACAACAGTTTCCATCTGGAGCTCCTTCACGGGACTCGACATTTGTAAATGCTTGCTCCATCAGGCTTGGATGGCTCTCGGTCCTGCCCACACTTGTCAGCGCTACCAAGCCAACCAATCACAGAGTTTGCGCTATGCGTCGTTGTGATGTTTAGTTCCATTTTTTTGAGAGGTGCACATTAGCGTCAATGAGGGCTATGCAACCACGGGAAGGCTGCGCCGGAGCATACCATATCTGTCAACTCTCTCCTTTTTCCTGTGATTCTCTTGTATTTTACAATACTATCCCGCTATCATCCCGTAAAGGTATTCTTCTGTATTTCTCCCGTATTTTCAATCAAAGGGTGGCAATAAACATTAAAGAGCCAATCCTCCCTATACGTAACCCATACTGCCGAACCACCAGGGGACGCCCCTTGCGCTTAAACATGAATTTGTTCTGTGCTTTCATTTATTTAGGCATGAAAACACTTCGAAATAAATAAAGAAAACAGCGAGATTCTTTTTCTTTCAATTACAGGCACCTTCGCCCCTCCTATGCAATCCTCAAAACATTTCATGTAAGCGGTGCGTGACTGTCAGACTCGCTCCATATAATAGACGCTGTTTCCCAAACGGATCCTTTACATGCAATTACGGCCCATTCACACAGGGCGTCAGCGTTAACGCTTCCCATTCACTTTGAACGGTTGACGTCAGGCGTTGCTAAACTGCATTGTAGATCCATTAGCGCCGCTTCAGGGGCGTTGCTCGCAGCAGAAGTTGGAAATTTCTCAACTTTTCAAGTCCCAACGGATGCGTCAGCCAATCTAATCGCTTTATGCAAATACACCAGCTCAGACAGTAGCCGATTGCGGACTAATTTCATTGGCTGACTATGGCTGCTATGATGATCGCGTCAGCCCCAACTTCAAACACACCCTCTGTAAAGCGTTGACGCTGAAGTCCTGTGTGAATCGGGCATTAAAAGCGAAGCTAAAGTGATTACTCTGGGTTTTGGGTGCGTGTTTAAACAGTAGTCTGTAGTTTGACTCCTCTGAGCTATGAAAATTCTTTTGAGCACACATAAAAACAAACAATTTTAATCAACAGTTTCTTCTCCTCTGTGTCCCAATAAGGCTCATGTTTACAAACACTGTGCAGTGATGCAACTTCCTCTGTTTGAAACAAAGCACATGCGCATTTCAGATAATACATCAAACCCACGATCAATAAAGTAGACGTAATACTGAGAAGACGACACTGAGAAGAAACTGTTGAATAAAGTAGTTGTTTTTGTTTTATGTGTGGACAAAAGTATTCATGTAGCTTGTTTTGAGGAAGTTTTTGGTACCTTTCTGGACTTTGAATGAGTCTGGAAACGTACTGTCTATCGTGGATGGAAGAGCTCTCAGATTTCATCTGACACATCTTAATTTGTGTTCCGAAGACAAATGGAGGTCTGAGGGGTTTGGAATGACATGAGGGTGAGTAATCAATTGAAACTTTTGGGTGAGCTAACACTAAGATAGATGAAAGTATACACTACCTGACAAAAGTCTTGCCGCCTATCCAAGTTTTAGGAACAGCAAATAATAACTTGACTTCTAATTGATCATTTGGTATCAGAAGTGGCTCATATAAAAGGCAAAGGCCTCTAGATTACGCTTATTTTGCCAAAATAAAATATGATTATGCCTTGATTTTAAATTATTTAATTAGGAAAGCAAGGGCTGACTTTGCTTAGACAACAGTCTTGTCACTTAACAGAAATAACGTACAGTATAGAATATAAAGTCATGGTGCAGTGGAGAAACAATTAATATAGTGTATGACTCCCATGAGCTTTGAGGACTGCATCCATACATCTCTGCAGTGACTCAAATAACTTAATAATAAAGTCATCTGGAATGACAAAGAAGGGCATTCTTTCAGGACTCCCAGAGTTCAAGATTCTTTGGATTCATCTTCAATGCCTCCTCCTTCATCTTACCCCAGACATGCTCAATAATGTTCATGTCTGGTGACTGGGCTGGCCAATCCTGAAGCACGTTGACCTTCTTTGCCTTCAGGAACTTTGATGTGGAGGCTGAAGTATGAGAGGGAGCGCTGTCCTGCTGAAGAATTTGCCCTCTCCTGCGGTTTGTAATGTAATGGGCAGCACAGATGTCTTGATACCTCAGGCTGTTGATGTTCTCACATCAGATCTCTTGCATGCCCCCATACTGAATGTAACCCCAAACCATAACTTTTCCTTCACCAAACTTGACAGATTTTTGTGAAAATCATTGGTCCATGCGGGTTCCAATGGGTCTTCTGCAGTATTTGTGATGATTGGGATGCAGTTTAACAGATGATTCATCAAAAAAATCTACCTTCTGCCACTTTTCAATATGATCAACTAGAAGTCAAGTTATTATTTGTTGCTCTTACAACTGGGATTGATGGCAAGACTATTGTCTGGTAGTGTACGCTTATTTTATTTCTTGAAACCACTCCAAACACTGACCCAACGATTAAAATAATGTCTGCAATTCTCCAGCTGTGATTGTTAGACATTTTTGGGTACTCAAATCATCCTCCTAACAGTGATAAAGATAGTCACTAGTACTCTTCCGGACTGATTCACTACATTTTGCTGCAAATCACACAGATCTGTTCTTTGGTTTTATTCATTTTGACGGATGACTGAGTGAGTTTCTTTGTGTTTATAGGACAGTGAAACAAAGTCCTGACCAGGGCCAGGCAGAATCTGCTGACTTGTTTTTTGCTAATACTACACAGAAATTTGTAAAAACAAATAACATTTGATAAAACTGTGCCGTGTTTGGACACTTAACCTACCTTTAAATATTGGACCTCGTTTATATGGGTATTAGATGCAGTTTTGTAAACCCCATAACAAGTAGGCGAGGCTAAATACAGGTGTAAATGGGGCTGAAAACATCTTGAACTTGACCACTTTCAATGACCTCCACAGAAAACACATTCATTTGGATTGCTTTTTTTGTGTGTGTAAGGAACAAATTAGACGCATTTTAAGTTCACACTTAGCTGAGGATTGATAATAAAGCTTGTTTGACATGCTGTCCCGGGAGAGAGCCCTGAGCTTATAAGATCCTCGAGCCCTGGGCTCCCTCAGGTTAGCAGGGCGAGAGGGGAGTTTGAGCTCAGGTAGATCTCGATGAACTCCCGCGACTTATTTCTGGCTAATTGACAGATATAGGCATGGCTAAGGAGAGATATGCGGGTTACTAGGAGCTTGACTATGATGTCAATTTGGTATGTTCAATTTACTTAGATTGCGTGTTTTTGGACTGTGGGAGGAAACTGGAGAACCTGGGGGAAACCCACGTGAACATAGTGAAAACAAGCAAACTCCGCACAGAAATGTCGACTGGTTTAGTATGGAGGGGGGTCCTTCAAGACGAAGATACTGAGATAAGAAACTCTTATTTTTAGTAAGTTAGAAATCATCTGATTGGTGAATCAATCGTAAGCTTATGTGGGACCAGCTGTGGTCAATCATAAGCACGTGATCCTCTCGAAATTAGTTTATAAATAAGCTTCACTTAAATGCATGTTCATGCCAGCTGGAAACAGTAATGTGCATACCTGCCAACATTTGTCTCTGAAATACTGGGAGTCGGCAGCAATCGGATACTATACCAAATTGATGACCAGGGGGTGTTATAGACTGTCCCAAAAAGATGAGGACCTGGGGTTGGGGGATGGGTGGAATTATGGGAGTTTTCCTGGAGAAAAAAAAAAACAGGAGGGTGGTGGTAGATGAGTCTGAAATATGGGAGACTCCCAGGAAAAAACGGGAGTGTTGGCCGGTATGCTAATGTGTCTACATGACAACTTGATGACAATTATTTCCGTAGGTTGGATGGTTTAAATTAAATATATTTATTTCTGGTATTAACACATCTTTAGTTTCATGACTTAAAGCCTAAATAGAAAATACAGTGAAGCACACACCAGATTCAGTTTTATTTGCATCAGATTAAGTCCATCATAAACATTATAATATATAATTACAACACCCCCTCCCAAATCACATCTCTGCAATTTTTTAAAGGGGTGGTCCATAGTGTATTTTCAAGGCTTGGTTGTGTTTATAAGATGCAAAGCAATGTGTACTCATGCTTCACTTGTAGAAAATCACGTTATTATATTGATTATATACAGCTACTCAGCTAACATGAAAACCACTGTCATATTTCCTATTTCTCTGAAAGGCCTCAATAGGCTCTGATTGGTCAGCTAACATAATGTGCTGTGATTCATGGATCAGCCACATCACGCCCCTAGAAGCACGCGCTTTTGCGCTGTGTAAACAGTAGCTAAATCAGACAGAAAATGCTGTCTCTAATATAAATGTGTCTTTCACATATTTTCGGAATAAGCATGTGTAAGTAATATAAAACGTTCACATATCTTTTGCGAGTTTGTTATTTGAGATATAGAATGCACGGAAAGTGGCTGCATAGAGAGACATTGAACATCCTGCTAAAGATTGTGGGTGTTTACAGTGGTTTGACGGATAAATATGAATTTGTAGCTAAATTGTTAACGGTGACAAACAACATTTCCTGTTATTTACATCCTTGTTTACATCCTCGTTACAACATACCGTTAACGCTAAAACTGTGCATGTAATAGGCTCAAAATCTACAGCTTCGTCAGTCGGAGGAGTTTTTAGCTGAATCCAGCAATGAACTGGGAGAGATTCTGAAAGCTGTCCTTTGTCAAATGCTAGAGCTATATATTTTTTATAGTTCTCTGGAACATAATTAAAATTAAACTGTAAGCACTTCTCTCTTTGTGTCATGTCCTTTGAAGGCCCAAACACAGAAAGAGAACAAGCTCTGTGGAAATGGCAGTGTTTGGATGGCATTTTAGCTTTCTCTGCTATTACATCACAGCGCCACTGGCCACACCCTGTTGCTGTGCGGAGTGTATATGCGTGGTGAATGCGTGTAACCTGAATCGATTGTGATCTAACTAGCCCGGATGTATTTTATTGTTGTGCCCAAATTCGTTCGCTGTAGGCTTTGTTAAGTTAATGCTGTAAAAGCCAAATGTCTCCCTTTGCATTGAACTTTGAGCGCATTACATTCAGAGATGTTGTTTATGTTTACACATCTACCTTACACATCAACTAAAGTTTAAAATATGATATCGTAGTGGACCACCACTTTAATATCAGGTTCAAGCCTAAAATGGTGCTACTAAAAGTTTGTAATGTTAACAGAATTTGTATTTTTTTTTTTGGTTCTAGGGTAGGTGGTTTTTTTAATTAAGTAATTTGTGTAAATGTCACATGTTTTTGGTAATTGTTATTAATTTGTTGCCATTCAAATCAGAGCTATCATCAAATGCATCGTGGGCTACTTTATTTATTTATTTATTTGTACCATTTTTACTTTTTACG
Organism: Danio kyathit; assembly: GCA_903798195.1. Lineage (NCBI taxonomy): Eukaryota > Metazoa > Chordata > Actinopteri > Cypriniformes > Danionidae > Danio > Danio kyathit. Next base: position 51,337,294 of record LR812536.1, read on the forward strand.
CTGCATTTATATATTGTTGGCTAATATTTTGTTGGAATGTCATTCAAATATTATTCCTAATTGCCTTTCCTGTTCTTTCTTCCTTGTAATATCAACAATATCTTCACAAACTTAAATAATAGTGCATTGTTTATCTTTTATATTATGATTATTATATGATTTATAGTTTTTTTGGTGTCAAAGAGAAAGTCATTTTAAAGATTTGTGGTAAGGTTGAAAAAATATATTGTATAAAAAACGTCAACATGGAAATCAATCACATACTGTTAATATGTACGAGTCAGATATTATTTGATTTACGCCGCATGTATATGTAAATCCTGAAATAAAACCTGAAATGTGTCTAAAATCCAAAAAACGTGTGTGAGTCAAGAGAGCGAAAGAGAAACGATTTAATTCAAATAAAAAGAATTTATTCAACTTACAAAGGTAAAACTTTGACCATGACAGAACTACCTGTTGTTTCCTTCAGGGAAATATCAACCAGTGTTTTTGAGGGAGGGGGGGTTTGCATTTTTCACACACGCAGACGGATCAGGCTGTTCAATAAATACACATTAGACCATCGGTTGAACATTTAAAAGTACGTACAGTTGACATGGTGCCCAGCAAGTCAGACAGAAACACAAATATGATTTGAATAAATACCACATGTACGTCAAACCAAAGATACGACTATTCCAGCAGTTAAGATCAAATCAAAAAAAAATAAAAGCATTATTGTGTTTGTACAAGCTATTGTAATATTTCATTTATATATATATTTATATTTATATATATATATTTATTCAGTTAAAACTATTTCCACTTTGTAACTACTCGGCCACACACAGCCAGACATTCATTTGCAAATAACAGTTTCCTCTAATAGAGCTTTTACCACACGAGATTGGTATTGATTCCCCAGATCTGAGTGCAAATATTTAGAAGAGATAAAACATGAAAAAATAAATATGTAAATAAATAAAACACAAAGCTATTCAGTGTTGCACTTTGATCTCAGACATCTAAAACATACCTTACATTCCTAAAAGTTAAATATAAATACGACACTTTTTTTTGTAAAAGAACAGACGAAAAACAAACAAACAAACAAATATTTTGTGCAAAAAATCAAAACAAAAACGAAACCGGTTCTGTTAGAAGTGAGGATTTTTGAGGGCTCTGACGGACGAAGAAGTGAAACACGTCATTTCCAGGAGCAAGCGCCATTGTCTCGCGTGGAATGTTTGCGTGTCGACAGCAGCGTGCGCACTTGTGTGTGTGTTTGTGTGTGTGGTAGGGAAAGGGTTGTGTCTCTGGGACCGTGGCGAACCGCCGGGCCACCAGGGTACTGTGCCATTTTACACTCCGCAAATACATTAGCAGCCAAGGAGAAAACGTACAGTAAAAACAAAAACCCCAACAACTGGACTTACACTGAGAGCAGAAGCACAGTGCTGGTAATTTTAGATGCTAAAATGGGCACAAAATGAAGACACACACATACACACTTAAAAATGGAGCTTTGAGCACTTTTACAAGAGCACGACCAATAACCTGGGAATGGAGTGCGATGACTCAAACAGCTCATGCATACGGCTTTTCCTACCAACACGTTATCCGGATTCGCGTTATCCGGAGTCGATCGTTCAGTAATCGAGGGACCTCGGCGTGTTTTTTTTTCTGTGGGGCGAGGTGCGAGATATTTGTTTTACGATTCACAGCTAAGGAAACGCAGAGGTGTCGATGAAAGCGTTAAGTGTTCCGGGGGCCGCTCCGCTGTTAGAGGATCTGGAATATACTGGCCGGAATGTTGTAGCGGTCGGGAAGGACCCTCATCTTCAGGGTCCCGTCGGCACCACAGGTGAAGATCCGATTTCCTGGGCAGGTTTCGATCTGCATCACACCGGCGCCGATGTTGCGGAATATGGACTGTTTGGCGTGTTCGGTGCTGAACGAGTGCATGAGGCCGTGACCCGCCAACTTCCAGACCTGAGCAAGAACAGAAATAGTATTATTAGCTGTGTTCAGGAATTTTACTTTAGGTCATATTTTACTTGAATGGGTGCTCATAAGACAGCTTTACTGTATGATCATGCACTCAAAAAATGACTTTTTGTTCAAACTACTTATTTAAAATAAGATGAAACAACACATTTATTGAGTTTTTTGGGGGGCAACTTAAATGTTTTATGTTCAATCCACTTAAATTTGTAAGAAGTAATAAGTAAATTAAAATTTAAATTTGAAATCTGTATTGTCCACACGTGTGGAAATTCGTTTTTGGCCTCCCAAACATCACAAATACAAAACACAAACAAAGCACTAACACAAAGCTTCCTACACCACAGATTACCAACACACAACCCTAGACATACAGACTACTTCATGGTCAATTATTCAATATGATAATAGCAGACGGTATAAAAGATTTCTTAAAAATATTTCTTTTTGCTGTGGGTACTCTGTATCGTCTACCAGAAGGAAGTTTTTCAAATTCATAATAAAGAGGATGAGTTGAGTCCTGAACTATCTGTGAAGCTTTCCGTCTGGTCTGGTTTATATACAGCTCCACAAGCTGCTTCTGGGGGTCCATTATGATTTTACTAGCCATATTAACGATTTTTGCGAGTTTATACTTGCTTCTAGCTCCAAGATTTCCGTACCAGCAAGAAATATTATAGGAGATAATGCTTTCAACCAGACTGGTATAAACCTTCCTCAGAATACCCTTACTAACATTAAAGGGCACATATGGTGAAAAATCTACTTTTCAAGCTGTTTGGACAGACATATGTGTAGGTATAATGTATAGACCGTCATATTGGGGTGATATAAACACACCCAGTGCTTTTTTTTCAATTTAACAACATAAAAACGGCGGACCAATTCGAGACCGACCGACCGCCCACTCACTGAATTGATTGACAGCTGCATATTAACATGTCTTCGTAGTAACGTTTATAATTCTATCAACAAGACAGGATGTGCGCAAAGCAACCGGGAATAAAAGGTCTGATCAGTTTGCTACTGTAGGATCATCCATCATCATCACATGTGATCAAGAGTGAGTTTTACAAGTTTAAAATGTTTTAAAACAGTGCATGGTTGTAATGAATTACAGCGATTTACTTCAGATTTACTTCATCACCACAGCCGCGTGTCAGAACAATTATACAAGACGCTTTAATCGCGGTTTGTGGACGTTAAATCAGGTTTATATTGTACATTAACGTAACAGATATCCATACAGCAGTGGATATTAACCTGTATCCGGTCACATTTGCGTGCAAAAACAGTGCAAAGCTAAATGCTTTCTTCTCACAAACGTTACATGAGATCTGCTTCTTTTATGTCTGTCAGTTGTCTGAGGCAGCCGAGGGTGGAGACTGAAGCATGCTGACAGGCACGTGGGGACGGTGGGTGGGGAGAACTAGCCTTAAAGGCGCAGTACACAAAAACAGCAAAAAGCTGTTGAGAGCTATAAAATACAAACTAGTGAAAGCTATAATAATAAATCTGATGGGTGTTTTGAGCTGAAACTTTACAGACACATTCTGGGGACACAAAAGACTTATATGAAATCTGGAAAAAGGGGTAACCTAGGTGCCCTTTAAAACTATTTAATTTCCTTAAAAGAAAGAGTCTCTGTGTTGCCTTCTTATAGATATAGTCTGCGTGTTCACCAAAATTTAAGCTACTATCTTAAATAACCCCCAAGTACTTAAAACTGTTTACAATCTCAACATGTTGACCCTCGATAGTAACTGGATGACAAATGTGCTCTATGTGCTCAAAGTAGTCCTCCTTACCTTTGACCAGAAGTCCAACTACAGCCATGTCATCAGCATAATTGAGTAGGCTAATATTGCTTTCAGAAATCTGCATTTCACTTATATACATCGAAAATAATGCAGGTGATATCACACAGCCTTGGGGTACTCCAGTGTTCAAAACAACCTCTTCAGATATTGAACCCTGTACAGACACTCTTTGAGGACGATCAGTTAAAAAATGCTTTATCCATAACACTAGGTGCTCATTAATATTAAGCTTTAATAATCAATCCAATAAAATGTCAACTTTGACAGTATTAAAATCATTCGTAAAACAACTTGTGCTGGTTGAAAGTCTCTTCACATTCCAATAGTAATAATTAAAGTAAATAATATAAATTTATTTATATGTATTTTTATATTCTGGTTAAGGAATAAAACTAAAAAATGTTCATCCAATTAAATATTGTTGGGACGATAATTCCCCTAATTCTGATAAGTAGCCTAAACTGTCTAACAACAAATGTAGATTTGTACAACTGTGCATCTCTGTTAACGCAGGACTGCCATTGGTGCATGCATGTGCAAACGAGACACAGCGGTAAAATCAAATGCTGATTTAAACCTTTTTCAAATCCTGAATCAATATCAAAGTTACTTTTGCTCGCTGGAGGAAGGATGACACCACGGCTGAAGTATTTTAGACAGGTAATGTTCTGTTTTAAAACTATTTTAGTCACGCAAAGCTTATGTAGATTTTGTTGTTTTACGAATGGGATATATGCACAGAAGTGTTGTTCAGCTACTGAAATCCTCCGGCGAACGATTGATGTGACTAATTTCAGTTTCATAAGGGTCCTTTTACAGCATCAATAATGTCGATTTTTATTTAGTTTAACAACAAAACATAAGTAAATAGCGCTATTCCGCCTAGCCTGCTTTACTGAGGTCAAGTTGGTTTTATATTCACATTAGTTCATTTCAATAACAGCCTGTGACGTGCTCCCTACATTGTTTATCATGCTACTCTGCATATTCGGTCTGAAATAGCATGCAAGTACGGCTTAATAATAAGTGTAATTCCTGCACGCCGCCGGCCAAACACTAAGCATACACTTATCGCTTTAGGACAAAGTGTGAAAGAGTGAGACCAAGGATCCTTGCGTGCATGACATATTGCACATTATGACAAGTTTTGCTTGCTAAATACATGACTGAAAACATGCTAGATATAATACAGTTTTTCGTTTGGAATTGTAGTTTTATAAAGTACTGTAAAGTTTTCTAACTGGTAACTGACATGATCTAGTGGGTCTCTGTCATCTTTAAGGTGCGCGCATTCGTGTTTCAGGAGGCATGGCTTTGTTCGGCAGCGCAGGGACTGTGTTTCAAAGATATTATGCTAACCGGTTAGCATTTTGGCAGATCACCTACTGCAGCTTTAATTCCATCATGTGGTCCTAACACAAATTGATTGTGTGAAACCCAGCTTTTTTTACAGTGTACACTCAAAAAATGACATTAGCTAGTAGTTTTTCAAACAACTTATTAAAAAAAAGCTGAAACAACACATTTGTTGAGGTTTTTTGGGGGCAACTTAAGTTCAGTCAAGGGCTCCACGATATCAGAAAACAATCTGACATTGTGATATTTTTATTTATCTGCAATATGCATACAACTTGAGCAGATGACTTGAAACGCTCTATTTTGGAATGAGATCATTAATTTAGATTGATGGGGGAACGCAACGCTAAACAAGAAAGAGCAAAGATAAAAGTGAAATAAGCAGTGCTTTATGGTTTTCCAGAGAGTCAAACAGTAGACAGATTTTCAGGTACAGTAACTGAATAATCAAACGTAGCCTAAAATGTAAAATAACTTAATTCCTTTATGTTGTTCCTTTGTTGTAGCTTTTTTTTACAATGTACACTCAATAAATGACTTTTGCTGCTTGTTCATACTACTTATTTAAAATAAGTTCATTATTCCTAAGTTTTTTTTGGGACAAATTAACTGTTTTATGTTCAATGAGCTTAAATTTGTAAAAATAATTGGTCACACTTTATTTTGACGGTCCGTTTGTTGAATTTAAGTTACATTGCAACTAACCATCATTAGATTATAAGTAGACTGTTAGGTTGGGGTTAGGGTTGGGGTTAGGGTTAGTGTAAGTTGACATGTAATTGCAAAGTTTCTTATAGTCAGTTAAATGTCTGTTGAAGGACTGTTAAATGTTAGTGTCAACAGATATCAAGTAGACAGTCTACTAATACTCAAATGGACCATCAAAATAAAGTGTTACCAAATAATTAAGTTAACTTCATGGATTTGTGTTGGGACAACATGAAGGAATTGTATGGACCCCAGCATTTTTATAATGTATCATGACACTCCATGAATATTAGGAGATTTTATGTATGCTTATGACAACTGTCATTAAGTGTTATTAGCTCAGTTATGCCATTCCAAATGCAAAGGTGACATTGTTTGAGATGCCTTTGTCATAACGACTTAAACTAATACATGACAACTTAATATCTTTGGCATTATCAACAAGACAGCATAACTTGTCATAAACCTGTCATAAACATGATCATAAACAGGCCATTATAATTGTGTCATGAATAATTTTTTCTGATATTCTTTTTCAGTAAAACTACATAAAATTGCCATTAAAATGTCGCTCATCGCTTCAAAGTACTCAATTTAATCAACTTGTATTGAAGAATTTTTTTCCTCTATCAAACAAAGCGAACAAAGTCATTTTGGGTTCTTTCTGGGTGCACAGAAGTATTTATAGAGCTTTGCATGATTACAACTGAACCACTGAAGTGACATGGGATATTTTGACCATTTTTTGGTTCCTTTTCTGTTTATTCAGAAACATCTTTGAATGTTTTGTGAACGTTGCTGTCTATGGAGGATAAGAGAGCTCTCAGATTTCATGCAACATATCTTCATTTGTGTTCTGAAGATGAACGGAAATTGAACAGTTGAGAGTATGAAGTGCAAATATGAAAAACCCACACTTTGAGTGTTTTTGTTTCAGTGTGAGCCTACTATTAATACAAAAAAAAAGGAACAAAATAGTGCACAAATATGCATTTGTAAGGATGGCTAAATCTCTCCAGAATATCAGACCCTGAGAACTGTTATGGAATTTCATGAGACAAGACCACAAGAATTGCTATGCAATAAAACAATAAGCTTTCTGATCTGAGAAGTGATCAGGAAACCTGCTGTTCTATTCAAATCATCCTGATTAAATCTTCCTGACTGTATGTCTTTGACAATATCAGGGAGGAATGCAGGAATGCACTCTTCTCCTTTCACCCCAGGCTCCCCTTCTTGACCTTTAAGCAGATCATTCACATAAAATGTCCAAGCTTTTAATATGGTGTATCTTGTAGCTCTGTATTCATGTTTGGTATCATTTTAAATGTCTCTGTGTGATTGGTAAAGTGGTCTTAATGTCACTGTAATATTTCACCGGTATAAGTTGATTTGGTTGTTGGCTTTGATAAAATCTCTGCCAGATGCTCCCCCCTCTAGAGATGATTAACACCTCAAATTCACCAGGCAAAAATTTTGGTGACGCTTCTATTGTCTTGAATTTATGGCTGTTTGTTCTGAGTTGAGTATATAAGGTTAATATGTGATATGGGTCATTGGGATCTTGTAGCCAAGACACCCCGTTGCAGCATCTCTGAGACTTATGTGGCAATGTACTTCTCTGGTCAGGTATGCATCTCTAACTCTTTGATTTATCTTTGAGTAATGGATGTATTTTTACAGTATAATCTCTAAATTGGCTTTCTGATTGTTTTATTATGTAATTGGTGTAATACAATTTTACCTGACAAATAAAATGTTAAGTTTTGATTCATTCTGAATTGTCCTGAAATCTTTTTACATCCAGTAGATTAAGTGGAGTCTGCGCTACCTTTATGATTCGACATAGTAAGATGTGATTATTAGACGCATTTGACTGTACAAAGCCGTTTTGGCACGACAGCATGAAGATCTTTTAATCATCTAATCACTGAAATTAGCAAGTTGCATGGGCTTGGCTAAATCGACTACTCTTTTAGGATGAGTGAGCAGTTGGCAACCAGACTATTTGAATATTAGTTAATCCTGCACTCTCTGACTAACTTCAGTGTCGACATAATGTCCGTGAGAAAACACGCAATCCCGAGGCGTGACACTCTGAGCAGCGTTTGGTCCCTAATGAACGTATAACTGAAGAGTATGGGAACAGATATAGATCGAAACTCTAAATTGAGTCATAAATGATGAACGTGATCCATTCTTACAATCAGAAATACAGTCTAAATTTGACGGTCACTTAAACTTGGAGTCAGATTAATTCTGAGCTAAAAAGCAAATATAAATAAATTCTAATAAATAACACAATTCTTTTCAGAAGCACTAGAAAAGGCTTACATGCATTTAACCTTCGACCATGCTTTTAGTTTCGTCATTGGGCTTATAGATGGACTTCTACACATTTTGAAATGCAACTTTTATTTTATTTCAAAATTAAATAGAATTTTTGTGTATTAAATCTCTTTGATTTTAGCCTAAATCAGGAGTGTCAAACTCAGCCCTGGACAGTTTAGTTCCAAGCCTGCTCAAACACACTTACCTGTAAGTTTCAAACAAGCCTGAAGTATTCTATTAATTTGATCAGGTGTGTTTAATTAAGGTTGATACTAAACTGTGCAGAGCTGCGGAACTGAGCTTGACACCCCTGGCCTAAATGATCTTATCAGCCACATAAGGTGTTTCTAGAGAAATATACCTTCATGTTCCCTTCAGCTGAACCAGTGACAAAGAAGTCCTCGCTGGAGTCCATGGCCAGGGCTTTGATGGCCGAATCGTGTGCCTGGAATGTGTTCAGCAGTTGCCTCTGACGGATGTCAAAAACACAGACGAACCCCTTCCTGCCGCCCGTGATGATCAGCTGCTGCTTAGGAGCGTACTGAAGAACGGTCGCACCATTCTCATGACACTGGAAGGCTGGAAACAGCAAAATACCATGTTAAAACCATGGTATCTGCAGAGCTTCTAAACATTTTTTTTAAAGAAACTAAAACAGTAAATTCAGATATTAATAAAATGAAAGTGATGGAAAAAAAAAAATCAACTCCTTTCAAATGTAGCACTTATCAGCACTATCAATATTAATTTGTTACACTACTTGTTATATTGTTAGCTTAATGCTACGCCACAGTAATCAGACACTTACTTTGTAATTAAAAATATATATTAGACAAAAATGTTTGATATAGAATTATAGTTGAAGTCAGATTTATTAGACCCCCCCCACCCCCCCATTTTTTTTCAACACATCTCTAATAACAGATTTCTTTTATCTTTGCCATGATGACAGTACATAACACTTTACTGGATATTTTTTCAAGATACTCGTATTCAGCTTAAAGTGAAATTTAAAGGCTTAACTAGGTTAATTAGGCAAGTTATGCAGTGTTCAGACTGCACGATTTTCAAAGTAGTTGCGTCACAGACATTTTTACACTGCATTGGCTCCATCGCTGCACTGTTTACACTGCAAGTTGGACCGGCGACAGGGGGTTTCACATTGTTTGACTTTACAATAGGAAAATCACAGACAACTTTGTCCACAAACTGTCTCACAACCAAACATGCGAGAAGTGACATGGAAACAATGCGAGGTCACGTAGTATATATTTTGTTATTAACTTCATAATGAGAAAGAAGCCTTTAGTGGGGTAGAAAATTTTGCTCACCTGGCTTTTGAGAGAGAATTAGCAGTTTGCCTTTTTTTCTGTTTTGACCCAGTTATGATATTGCTCAAGTGACATGTCAAACAGACATGGGCACTCCTGCCAAATTTACACAAATTTTTCCTCCATTTCTTGGGTCCAAATAGACCGAAAAGAAGCCCTTTTAATTTCCCCAACCTCCCGCTGGCCTGCAGATACCCATACTAGTGGATGCTGCTCTCTCATTGGCTCTAGGTTATCGCTGTTGTTATTTTCAATCAGAACACATTTCACACCGCATGATTTTGAATCGCTGACAGCTCCTGACATTTAACCTGCCAAATATCTCATGGGTGTTGGCGACTCATCTGCGATTCTGTCGCGTCTTTGACAGTTCACAGTGTGTGATTGTTACTCACGTGAACGAGCACCGATTTGCCTGTGATTTTAGGCATTTCGTCACCTTGGAATTATAAGGTTCTATCTGCGTTCTGAATGATTTTGAGATATTGAGCTTCAAAGTTTTTGCAATCCATAGCAAACAGTATGTGTGTAACATTTTTTAAACATAAAAAGTCTTAAAATGTAAACAAAAAACATCCCATAATGCAAATAAGTTGTCAATTAATTAATAAGAATATGTCAATAACTTAATTTTGACAAAAATGTCAGAACCTTATAATTCTAAGGTGACGATTTGTCGGTGATTTCTCAAAATCTGTCGGCGAGTCAAAATCGGGGCTAAAATCATGCAGTCTGAACTCAGCATTAGGGTAATTAGGCAAGTCATTGTATAACGATGGAATGTTCTGTAGACAACTGAAAAACAAATATTGCTTAAGAGGGCTAATAATATTTTTAAAAATATATAAAATGCTTTTATTCTAGCCAAAACAAAACAAATAAGACTTTCTCCAGACGAAAAAAATATTATAGGAAATACTGTGAAAAATTCCTTGCTCTGTTAATCATTGTTTGGGAAATGTTTAGAAAAGAAAAAACAAATTCACAGGAGGGCTAATAGTTTTGACTTTACCTGTGCATATATATACACACACACATATACACACACATTATACATAAACAACAGCAATATTATAATAGCTTATATTAATGGGCACCTATTTTACCCCTTTTTTAAGATTTAATATTAATAATATGGTTCTTTTGAGTGTGCTAGTGTAGGTTCAGTTCAAAACACAATTCAGATTTTTTTATTTTAATGTGTTAAAAAGTGTCATTTTGGGGGCGTGTACACAGCTCGTTGTTTTAGGGGCGTGTTGCTTCACATGAAAATTAGTTTCGACTTCCCGCCCAACTTAACAAGGGGGCGGAGCCAAGAGCTCCCCTGCTTTGTCTATGGCAACAGACAGGCAGACAGAGAAAAGCAACATGAGTGAGTGGACCAGCATTCAGCGGTACATGTACGACTCGGTCCAGACCAAGCAGAGACTACAAAATCATTTGTGTCTTTGTACTGTATAGTTTTACAGCCAACTGTGTGCTAGTTTAAAGTTCCGAGCTTGTACACCGAGACTAATAACCAAACACACTGAATTAACTTTGACTGAAGGGCGTCATACACCGGATGCGCCGCGACATGGTGCGCACATGACAGTTGAAAGTATCGCACACCAGATGCGCACATTCGCATGTTATTTAAAATGAAACTATTCAGATAACGCTCTGTGGTGCGGCAGAAATATGAACAGTGTCCTGAGTCATGGATGGGCGCCGTGGACAGCCACTGACATGCAGCGCCGTTGTATGTACCCTGCTTGAAACCTATGTTTAGAATTCTGAAATGCATGGCGCTGCGCGTCGCCGAGCGGCGCTTCTGGTGTGCGACCTGCTTAAGGCAAGTTCGTTATTTCCAAGGGAGGGACACGCACGTGAGGCAATGCGCTCGCACTTTCCAGCTGCACCTAGTTAAGATGACAGGGAGCTTCTGTGACCGCGGGAAATGCAAATGGCTGAAGTTTAAAGAAGACGCAATGAAAAATACACATGTATGCAAACCCACCTAAAGTTACAAACACTGGCACCGAGGAGAGCGATAACGTGGTGAATGTTGATCTTGTGTTGAGCCCAATGAGCCTTACATCTAAAAATAGAGCAAGGGTGTTTCTTTGGTGACATCGCTTTGACTCACACGCTGAAAATGGCGGATGTGAAACAACAAACTGAGCATACGGTAATGCGCGCCTGTCAATCAATATTGGTGGGCGGGGGGACCGAACTCCTACGTCAAGTTGCGGTCGGTCTCAAAACCGCTCCAATTGGTTCACCGTTTTTATGTTGTTAAATTGAAGAATAAAAAAGGACTGGGTGTGTTTATATCACCCCAATATGACGGTCTATACACTATACCTACACATATTTCTGTCCAAACAGCTTAAAAAGTAGATTTTTCACCATAAGTGCCCTTTAATCAATTATTTGACTATTTTTTACAATATCTTCCTCTGTCTGTGAACTCACCGTGTATCATGGAGTTACTAGGAGCGATCAGCGTGTCCCATAAACAGACATTTCTAGAAAACAAAGAAAAACACTTCTTTAAAAACACTGTGAACAGTTTGTTCTATGTGACGGCAAGATAAAGCATTTAACTGACCTGCCATCGTTGGACTGTCCCGCTGTGGCGATCAGACTAGAGGACGTGATGAAGGCAAAATCGCCACAGCTTTTACTGTGACACTGCCAGCTCTGAGACAAACACACACAAGCATATTTTGATATCAAACCGTGGAACTGAATTAGAGTACTCTATAATTCAATTGTAATTGTACTACTACAAAATATGGTAACCTAAGAAATAATTCACACTATTTACTATTGGACTAATATAATATAATATAATATAATATAATATAATATAATATAATATAATATAATATAATATAATATAATATACATTTATAATATAATTATTACACTGATAATTATAGTATTATAATTATTATACTATTATGTATATTATATTATACTATTATAACTGCCTATAATTAAAATATGAACGATTTATTATCATTTTAGCTATGATCTTATTTTACATCCTTAATCCTACTCAATACCCAAACCCAACTACTACCTTACTAACTATTAATAAGCAGCTAATAGGTAGTTTATCGAGTAAAAAGTCTTAGTTAATGGTTTAATGGTCTTAGTGTGAATTGTGCATTAAAATAAAGTGCGACCCAAAATATGTATACATATAATAAGTATGGAATGCTAATTAATTGCACTTTATTTTAAGGTGACGTAGTTACAGTGTATCTATTCTTTTAGCTACTGAGTAATATTAATTAATCACATGTACTTACTATATGGTTGGGGTTAGAATGTGGGTTAGTTATTGTACATGTAATTATGCATAAAACATTGTAATTACTATAGTAAGTGCATGGAACACATGTAACTGTGTTATCTTAAATGAAAGTGTCACCACTAGTAACATTATATTGTATTATATTATATTATATTATATTATATTATATTATATTATATTATATTATATTATATTATAATATATTATATTATATTATTTTTAATTTATTATATTATATTATTTTTAATTTGTTATATTATATTAAATTAAATTAATTAAATTGCATTGCATTATATTATATTATATTATATTATATTATATTATATTATATTATATTATATTATATTATATTAAATTATATATTAAATTATATTATATTATATTATATTATATTATATTATATTATATTATATTATATTATATTAAATTATATTAAATTATATTATATTATATTATATTATATTATATTATATTATATTATATTATATTATATTATATTATGTTATGTTGTATTGTATTATATTAAATTATATTATATTATATTATATTATATTATATTATATTATATTATATTATATTATGTTGTATTGTATATTATATTATATTAAATTATATATTAAATTATATTATATTATATTAAATTATATTAAATTATATTATATTATATTATATTATATTATATTATATTATATTATATTATATTATGTTATGTTGTATTGTATTATATTAAATTATATTATATTATATTATATTATATTATATTATATTATATTATATTATATTATATTATATTATGTTGTATTGTATATTATATTATATTAAATTATATATTAAATTATATTATATTATATTATATTATATTATATTATATTATATTATATTAAATTATATTGAATTATATTATATTATATTATATTATATTATATTATATTATATTATATTATATTATGTTGTATTGTATATTATATTATATTAAATTACATATTAAATTATATTATATTATATTATATTATATTAAATTATATTATATTAAATTATATTATATTATATTATATTATATTATATTATATTATATTATATTAAATTATATTATATTATATTATATTATATTATATTATATTATATTATATTATTTTATATTATATTATATTATATTATGTTTTTTTTTTCTTTCTAATTGATCACTCTAATTGGATTTGTTACTAATAAAATTAAATTAGAGAGCTTTCTAAGTGAAATATTTACTAGTGAGAATCAATTTGTAGAGCCTTCTGGCAATATTATTGCAATAGAAAATAGTTTTGTTTAATAGTAGTGCTGAAAAAGTAGTATTAACTTGTGTTACTGTTAAAAATTAAATTCACTGTGAACATTTTAGGTCAAAGCAGCCATATACAATTACATACAAATACAGTTATTCTTATTTATATTGCATTGTTTTTATGACAATTTAGTTTTTAAACATCATTGACTGTCAGTAATATTTGCGCGATACAAAAACAAGGATCTTACCAAATAGGGCTTTGGGTTTGAGGACGTCTGATTGACTTGCCAGAGGCTCAAAAATCCCTCCCCATCTGCAACACCACACTGCAGAGAGATCCGAACGAATGGGCAAATTTAGTATTTTCAGCAGCAGATTGCATAATGAGTCAAACAGAGCACAGAGGAGACAACAGGGTGAGCTATGGTGAACAGATGTGCTGCTGTACTGGACTCATTACATAATATCACGGACATCAATTATATAGTACACCAGTAACAGTAATCTGAGGTCAAAACATTGTCCTGTGGATTATACTACATTTCTATTTTTGTATTTTCAGTAAATATGGTCTAAAACATATTAAATCTATTTGCTGTTGTCATCTTGTTGTTGATCTTGTTATCAGTGAGCTGTATTTTAATTGTATAGCTCTCTAAATGCATATATTGTCATTAGCAATTAAAACATAACAGCAATTTAAGACAAAAAGTGTATAAAAATAGAAATATTAATTTTATGTTTGAATATATATTTTGCATTTTAATCGAGTATACAATGAGATTATTTTATTTCATTTCTTTTATATTTTCTCTAAATGCTGTGAGAAATATGTGCATTTATGTAAATTACATTTTGTAAATATTGTTTGTTATTGTCATAATTAAGCATAATTTACATAATTGCATAACATTAAAAATTCATTAATTCATTCATTCATTCAATTTCCTTTGGCTTAGTCCCTTTATTCATCAGGGGTCGCCACAGCGGAATGAACCACCAACTTATCCAGCATATGTTTTACACAGCATATGCCCTTCCAGCTGCAACCCAGCACTGGGAAACATCCATACACACTCATTCACACATATACAGTACACTACGGTCAATTTAGTTTGATCAATTTATCTATAGCGCATGTCTTTGGACTGTGGGGGAAACCGGAGGACCCGGCGGAAACCTACACGAACACGAGGAGAACATGCAAACTCCACACAGAAATGCCAACTGACCCAGCCGGGACTCGAACCAGCTACCTTCTTGCTGTGAGGCAACAGTGCTAACCACTGAGCCACCGTGTGTCCCCACATTACAAATTCATATATTAGAATTTACCATAGTGTATACTATACTATACTATACTATACTATACTATACTATACTATACTATACTATACTATACTATACTATACTATACTATACTATACTCAGGGCTTATTTTGTGCCAGAACATGCTGGATCCGCCACCTCTGAAATCTGATCCGGCACCTCATTTTACCCTCTTTACTTTCGTCCGCGACAACCCCCCGCTCTTCACTTCCATCCTGGATCCGCGACACCCTTCTGCCATTCAACATACAACCCCCCCGGTAACATGCCGGATCTGTTACCCCGATCTGTTCCGGGACCTCACAATTTACAAATTAGGCACTGACTATACTATACCATTACTTAAATGTTTTGAACAAATCAATAATTAATAAGTATAAAGAAAGGAAAGGTAAAAAAAAAGTTATATATTTAAATTAGATTACAAACTAAGCAAACAAACAAAACAAAAAAAGAAAAGAAAAACAATTGATAGACACATACATTTATTTAAACATAATTTAGTATTACATTAAAGTATTAAAAAATGTAATTCATTCTTGTGAGGAAAAAAAAGTCACTTTTCTGTTTACTCTGTCACAAGACCCAAGAGAAATCCTTCCTATATGCCAAATAGAAACATTTTATTAACACACTACAGTATATATCAATTATAACATCAATGTTATGCCATATTGAAAATGTGAATTAATTTTTAGGGAATCTTTAACAATATAAAGTTCAAATGAACTGATTTTATTTTAAATGTAAATATCTGTTACATTATAAATGTCTTCAGTGTCACATTTAATCAATTCAATGCACCCGTTGCTAAATAGAAGCATTGATTTCAAATCTTGACCTAAACTGTTGAACAGCGTGTAGTGAGTAGTAAAAAAGATAATGAAGTAAATAATTTTGATGTTGAATGCTTTAATACCTTGTTGCCCTGTGAATTGAAGTAGAGGCGAGTGACTCGAGCGTTTCCAGCCTGTCGGAAGCAGATGAGCTGCTGTGGACGATTCCACTCAAACATTCGCACACTACCATCCTGAGCTCCTGTCATATCTGAAAAACAAAAACAAACATGAACAAGTCAAACAGGGTATTCATCCATATCCAAAGGGTCCATCTGGCACCCTAACTCCTGAGGTCATGGATCAGTAGGTTGTGGACACACAATATAGCTACAGACAGAGTAAACCGAAACAGTGACTGTTGATTTTCTTTTCTTTTTTTTGTTTCCCCTCACAAGAATAAATTACATTTTTAAATATATTGAAGTAGTGTCTTTTTTTTTCTTTTTTTGTTTGTTTGCTTAGTAATGTAATTGTATTATATAATTCTTTACTCATATTTCAGAAGTTCAATATAATTTTTATTTATGAATTTATTGTTCATTTATTCGAAAATGCTTAAGTTATAGTATACACTGTTGTGTTATTGGAATTTCAATATGTGCATTTGTAATGTTGTGCAATTATGTAAATTATGCTTATTTATGACTGACAAACAAGATTTACAAAAGGTCATTTATTAAATCCACACATATTTTTAGAGAAGCTACAAAAGAAATTATTTGACTGTATATTTAATTAAAATTCAAACATACAATTTCTATTTTTGTACAATTGCTGGTTTGTTTTAATTGCTAATGACAAAAAGAGCTTGGTTCACTACGCATTAAGATTTGAGTGTCATCAAAACTGGAAGTTAAAAACAACAGCAGAACCAGGAGCGGACCGGGAAAGCATTTTCAACTGGGCCAAAGTTTTTAAGAACATTATAGATCATTAAGAACATTAAAGATAATAATTTGATCGTTTCATATACCAGCAACAACACAGGGTCATCCTGAAAACGTATTCCCATGGACGTTTCTGGAGACAGCGAATTATGTAGCCGGAGGTACGTATGACTTGCATTTCATTTAATTTTTTAAAATGCTACGGGGCGGTATGACGCCGTTCCTTTTCTCGCTTACCAGCTGACCGCTCACCTCCGTGTGGAGGGCTTTCCCGCCGCAACCAGTTTGTCCTGTTAGCTCGTAGAGGAGTTGACCACGACAACGGGGGTCGAGTCTGGGGAAGACCGGTTTCAGAAATCAGGTAAGATAAAAACAGAATCCAAAAAATAAAAAGAACAAGTGAACAACAGAGCGAGAACGTAGTAAAATCCGAAAACGTGGTAAAAATCAGATAAGGGCTTTTCTTTTTCTGGACGGCGTTGGGTTTAGGGAAGTGGGTAGGCGGGTCAATCTATAAAATTGGTTGGGTTTAGGGAAGGAGGAGGGTGGGTCAGTCGATTGGTCGGCCGGCCGGCCAGTCACTCATTCGTTCAGTCAGTCAGACAGACAGTCGGTCGACAGCGGCCTCTGGTGGGTTTACGCGAGAACAGGGGTGCGAATGGCACTCGCGAGAGAAATTTGAGACGTGAAAAGCGCACACAGTGGCCTCTCACGGATTCGCAAAACAATAACTGCAAAAATACGTACCTCCCGGTATTTCGCGGCCTCCAGAAACGTCCACGGGACTATGTTTTCAGAATGAGCATGGGTTGACCAGCAACATTATTTTTAGAAAAAACGCCTCTCGTTTGATTTGGTTCACGTGATTCATAATTTGCACTTCAGAACATCTGTTAAGTGCGCATCAACCTTCCCTGAATTTCATGTTGCATTGTGAGACTTTTCAGGGTGTGAACGTTTCAGTGCACTGGAAGAATTTTGCGATTGAGACAGCACTTAAAATGGCTGACACCCTGATCAGTGCACTGACACCTGAACAACTGCTGACTGAGATGCACCCTAAATAAACATTGATTTCAATGGAGAGCACTAGTGCTAGTAACCATCGGCTACACGAGCGACCATTGGAGACTGGATGTGGGTGTGTCGAGTAGTGATGATTCATTCTTGAATGATTTGTTCATTTTGAATGAATCTTTTATGTGACTTAAGAACAATGAGTCATGTGAACAAACGACTCAAGTTAGAAGATATGTCAGAAGAGGTGAGCTGACCAAACCATGGACAAAAGGTAAACAATGAATGATTGTTTTCTCTTTCCTATCCTAGTTATGACTTGTTTGTATTGTGATCAATGTTTGAGCTTGTTGTAGATATGTTTGGAAGCAAAGTTGCTGATAGTGTGAATGAGGCTTG
Organism: Danio kyathit; assembly: GCA_903798195.1. Classification (NCBI taxonomy): domain Eukaryota; kingdom Metazoa; phylum Chordata; class Actinopteri; order Cypriniformes; family Danionidae; genus Danio; species Danio kyathit. The sequence continues at coordinate 51,355,868 of LR812536.1, forward strand.
AGATACTCACAGTACTGATAGATGGGATGAGATGTCATTCTCTTCACATTGTTCAGGTTCCTCTTCATGATCTGAGAGAAACGAGTTCAACAGAGATTATTTTCTCAAACATACACAAAGCATTGATATTCTTACAGTTTTAGATTATTAATTTCAAACACCTCCTTCAAGTGTATATAAATATTATCAATACCATCTAATCCCTAGACCTTTGCCGCAGTGCTCTTCGTTCTTGGATTGTTAACCCTTTCACACATAAGCTTTAAATACTCCTGCTCAACCCCATGAATGAGTTTTTGCATGTGTACATTATTTAGAACATATTGTTTTACAGTTTCCTTGGCAACATATCAGTTTTATCACCTAACACACCACTAAAGTCCCAATTATATTGAGAAACATCTGATGTTCTAATTCTCAAATATGTGTAAGAACATGTACTTTGCCAATTAAACAGCTTAATAATGATCATTATATTATTTGATCTATAGTGGGTGATGGGTGCCACAATGTTAGTCTGTACTTCAGTGGAGCGATTAGAACTGCTGGATTTATAACACGTTAATTCATCAACGTCTCCTAAAATACATGAAAGCAAAGATGCTTTTTTAACTGAGAGACATGTTACATTCCATGGTGTTTGAATGTATGATTGTGTTTGGTTTCTGTTCTCTCTCTCTCTCTTTCTCCTCGTTTCTGTTACCTGTATCTCAGCTATATGTGGAGGAGAGGTGGTTGATTGATTGCACCTGCTGCTCGTTGCCCGGCAAGCTTAAAAGCCTGCCAGTTGCAAGCCACATAGAAGCTTGCTTTTAGAATGTGGTCTCTCTCCTGCTTGGTTGTCTTATTGAAAGATTATTGACGCTGTTGTGCTTAACTTGTTAAAGTAAAATCTTTTGTAAAAGCTTTTGAAACCACTTGAACTCTGCTTTAGTAACTTAACTTTGTGCTTGGAAGCCGTAGGGAGGTGGGTGCCATTTTATTTCTAAAACCCTTTTTCTCTTGTTTATGTTTAGTTAGGGAGTTAGTGTACATTTCTGTTGTTGATTTAATTTTACTTTGTCAGTTTAGACAGTTTTACTCCATAACTAGCTGTAGTGTACTTTTGTTTGTTGTTTTGGCCTTTCCCCCTCCTGAAGTCTATATTTTTGCTTCCCAGTTTTATCATTGTACATTTCTGTTAATAAATTCTTTAAGTTGAATTTGGTGTGTTGTCGTGAAGGCAGGGGACTGATCCACACTCACCCCAACCAACATTAAAACTTTTCACTGTTGCTCCCCCTTCTAGACATTTAACATCAGGGACGTACAAGTGAAAATTGGGGGCTCATCTATTGGACTTAAACAAAAAGTTAAACATTACTTTTGGTGAAATTTGACTTTGAGAATCTTTGTATTACACAATTTGTTTGAATTTTGGGGAAGTTTTGTAACTTGTTTGTGTTTTTTTTTTTTTGTTTGTTTGTTTTTTTTGCTCAAGCTTATTGGAGTTTTGGCTGTTTTCTTTTTTGGGAAAGAGGCAGATGGGTTCTACTTTGTAAAATTGTAAACTGGTACTGTAAGACTTTAGTTTATGTCACAATTCACGCTATTAACTAACACTTCTAGCTTAATAAACTACTAATAAGCTGTTTATTAATAGTTAGTAATTTAGAAGTTGGGTTTGGGTACAATTAGGCACACATAATAAGATCCTACTTTATAACTGCTAATGAACAGTTCATATCTTAATAATAGGCAGGTAATAAACGAGAAGTTATTAGCATGAATTGTGGCCTAAACTAAAGTGTTACCAGTAAACTTTTTAGTTGCCTAAACAGTGTATCTGCATGTGAATAAAGAACACTGTCATACTATGTGTAAAATGCTACTACATGGAGTGTAGAATTATTAGGCAAATGAGTATTTTGACCACATCATCCTCTTTACGCATGTTGTCTTACTCCAAGCTGTATAGGCTCGAAAGCCTACTACCAATTAGGCATATTAGGTGATGTGCATCTCTGTAATGAGAAGGGGTGTGGTCTAATGACATCAACACCCTATATCAGGTGTGCATAATTATTAGGCAACTTCCTTTCCTTAGGCAAAATGGGTCAAAAGAAGGACTTGACAGGCTTCGAAAAGTCAAAAATAGTGAGATATCTTGCAGAAGGATGCAGCACTGCAGCACTTAAAATTGCCAAGCTTCTGAAGCGTGATCATAGAACAATCAAGCGTTTCATTCAAAATAGTCAACAGGGTCGTAAGAAGCGTGTGGAAAAACCAAGACACAAAATAACTGCCCATGAACTGAGAAAAGTCAAGCGTGCAGCTGCCAAGATGCCACTTGCCACCAGTTTTGCCATATTTCAGAGCTGCAACATCACTGGAGCGCCCATTACCACAAGGTGTGCAATAGAGACATGACCAAGGTAAGAAAGGCTGAAAAACGACCACCACTGAACAAGACACACAAGCTGAAACGTCAAGACTGGGCCAAGAAATATCTCAAGACTGATTTTTCTAAGGTTTTATGGACTGATGAAATGAGAGTGAGTCTTGATGAGCCCGTGGCTGGATCGGTAAAGGGCAGAGAGCTCCAGTCCGACTCAGACGCCAGCAAGGTGAAGGTGGAGTACTGGTTTGGGCTGGTATCATCAAAGATGAGCTTGTGGGGCCTTTTCAGGTTGAGGATGGAGTCAAGCTCAACTCCCAGTCCTACTGCCAGTTTCTGGAAGACACCTTCAAGCAGTGGTACAGGAAGAAGTCTGCATCCTTTAAGAAAAACATGATTTTCATGCAGGACAATGCTCCATCACACGCGTCAAAGTACTCCACAGCATGAAAAACTAATGACATGGCCTTCTTGTTCACCTGACCTGAACCCCATAGAGAACCTGTGGTCCATCATCAAATGTGAGATTTACAAGGAGGGAAAACAGTACACCTCTCTGAACAGTGTCTGGGAGGCTGTGGTTGCTGCTGCACGCACTCCCTGTATATCCACTTACATAGGATGTCAGTGTGTATTTTACAAACCATACATATTATGTTTTGCTAGTACTTACACATATTTAAATGTCTGAAACTTAAAATAAATATTATTTACTAAACATTCTAATCACACTAGTTTGATAGTCACGCATCTAAGGGTTGAAAGCAAAATATGTTAGGGGGACACAATATGTCACTGTGTTGATTTTAGGCATTTGTTGGCGACTTCACAAAACCTGTCAGCGAATGAATATCAGTGCTATAATAGTGCGATTTGATGATTTGTCATGTCTTCAGATTATACAATCCCAAAGGTCAAAGAGCTTATCAAACTTTAACTTTGGGATGCACAAGCTCACATTTCAAATGACTAAAAAAATGACTTTTGTTGTATATTTGTCTCTTAATCACAGGAGACTAACTACTTGAGTTAATCAAGTTAATCAGCAGCATTTAGCTTGGAAAAGTAGTCTGCAAGAAGCTTCTCCATTGTGTTTGGTTTTTCAGCTGTGAATGAGAACAGTTGAGGTGATGACGCAGGTCTGCACCTTGGGCCGCTCGGACTGTCTGCGGTTTACTCCACTACCTCCATAAACGCCCTTATCAGCTCAATACAGACTCATCAAGAGCTCTGTTGAGACCAAGACTCACTGTTTATGTTCTGCTGATAACAGCCAAAACAAAACACTCAGTAGCTGCTCTTCATCTGTGGGAATGGAACCATCACGTACGTGCTTCAGTGTCCGTCTACTTACAGATGCTGGAGTTTTTTTTTACTTTTTATTTTACAGATTCTATTCAATTGGAACATGAAAAAAGTTTTGAGGGTTCTTATGTTTTGATGTAATGACAGTTATTGAAGGTGTATGAACAAATCCTTGCAATCTCAGAATGATTTGAAAATTGTGATTTGGTGGAAGCAAGAAAATGCCTTCTGAACAGCCCTCTGTCCACACTATACCACTGAAAACTCACATCATGTGACCACACATACACACACACACACACACATTTGAGCTAAGGCAGTCAGCGGGTGCTTTGAGCACAAAACCCCAGAGAGCAGTGCACGTCGAACAGTTTATCAAGGATGTACCGCTGGACCGCTTCTCACTATACATGTAGTTGTTAAACATGATATTTAATTAATCTTGTCTCTCTCTAACGACTCTTCAGTCTTTTGAATCTATCAGGTAACGTGTCACAGCGTCAGTACACCACTTCAATCTTTTCACTTTCATGTTAATTTTAGTGAAAACCTCAGATACTGTTGGTTGGATGCTGTTGGTCGACGCCATTATAACGACACGTATCACTCTGCCTATTCATGCCAGAGTGACTGACAGGTGGTCATTTGCGTGTAACTTATCTTTATTTATTTATGATTTGGTTATGGGTAAAACAAAGACCACGTGGGTCAGGTAGTTGAAACGGTAGGCTACAAATAATTAATTCGTTATGAATTAATTTATTATTCATAATTAATTCACTGCCGCCTATGACAAAGATGCCATTGTCCATCGCAATGTTTCACATTAGACGTTGCACGATGCCAAATTGGTCGACATCGCCCAACCCTACTGTCTATATAGGAAAAAATAAAGGTGGGTAGCTGACAAATGGACAGTTTTGTTTTATAAAATACAATTTTTTAAATATATATTTTTAGTATTTACAGTTGCAATCAGAATTATTCAACCCCCTGAATTATTAGCCCCCCTATTTATTTTTTTCCCAATTTTTCTCAACACATTTCTAAACATAATAGTTTTAATAACTCATCTCTAATAACTGATTTATTTTATCTTTGCCATGATGACAGTAAATAATATTTTACTAAATATTTTTTAAGACACTTCTATACAGCTTAAAATGACATTTAAAGGCTTAACTAGGTTAATTAGGTTAACTAGGCAGGTTAGGGTAATTAGGCAAGTTATTGTATAATGATGGTTTGTTCTGTATACTATTGAAAAAATATATAGCTTAAAGGGGCTAAGAATTTTGACCTTAAAATGGGTTTTAAAAAATTAAAAACTGCTTTTATTCTTGCCGAAATAAAACAAATAAGACTTTCTCCAGAAGAAAAAATATTATCAGACATACTGTGAAAATTTCCTTGTTCTGTTAAACATCATTTGGGAAATATTTAAAAAAGAAAAAAATTCAAAAGGGGTTAAATAATTCTGATTGCAACTGTATGTAGTTTAAACTATGATGTTTGAGAAAATATAAGGAGTCAGTTCTTTCAGTTGTTTTTATATTTTACTGAACTGTACTGTAAAAACATCCTATGGTGTGACCTAACGAAAATTAAGAAAAACATATTTAATTAATTAAATAAAATTAATTAGAGATTAATCTTCATTGTTAGACACATCTTTATATAGCGCTATTTATTTTTACAGGAAATTTTGAATAATATATTTTTTTCTCTCCATGACTTGTTAGACATTTTAAATAAATAGGCTTGCCACACCAAAGAACAACAAAACTTAATGGTTTATAGTGGTTCCAAAAGCATAATTCTGAGATAAAAACTTCACAGGGGGCTTCTGTCACATGATCTTGAATGGGATCCTTCAACTAATTTAAGTTTTCAGTGGAATTGGCCATTTAAAAACTAGCATATAGTGTCACACCAGAAGACATGGTTTTCAGTGACAAAATGTATCACAAACATGTGATGACAAAATGTATCACAAAAATGTGATGACAAAATGTATCACAAAAATATGTTTTCAGAAATACATGGATGAACTTTTTTTCTATTTATTAAAATAGCCACTTGTAAAATTAGGCCTGGGGTATTTCTTATGATTTTCCATTTTCTTTTTAATTTATAAGAGCTTTAACTTATTGAACTATGCTTGAGACAGCCAAACCATAGGGCAGTAAAAAAAACAATGAAGTCCATTGAAGATAAAGAGATGTTTAACCATTTTCTGCATTTTAAATGATGACAATACTAATTCAATTCCTTTTTGTCATGTGTGACAGTGAAAATTTAAAGTCACTTCAACAACCCAGGTGTAAGATTTGAGAAAATTGTGAATATTTGCTATATTCTAAAAACATCTGATAACAATTTTTCAAAATTTGAATTGTGTGTGTGTGTGTGTGTGTATATATATATATATATATAATTTATATAATATATCTAATAAATAAACTAATATATTTAGTTTAGGTTTAAGTGTGTTTAATTTAGTTTTTTTTATTTTCATTTTTTTAATGATTTTCTTGCAGTAAGTGATAATTCTGCAACAAAAAAAAAGTTGCAATTGAAAAATCTGTTATTCCACCAAACGATGCTTTTTTACTATAAAACATGTGCATGACGTTCTTTATAAATGAATACTAACATGGAAAAATTGCATCTTGGCAAAACATGACATCTGAAAACATGCCATCTATAGTATCTAAGTTGTCCTTTACGCTCTAAATGACAACATTTTCTTAGAAATTTTAAAGAAATTACATGAGAACAAAACAGTGTTTATCTGTTTATCTATTCACTTACCTATTGAAGATTTGAACATTATATAATATATTTATAAAATGAAAAAAAAATATATATATTTTGCTTAATTAAGGACGCACTCACACTATGCTATCTGAACCGTGCGAGTGTGAGTGTGAAGTGTGAGTGCTCTGAATTGGGCTCAGGTGCGGTTCAGTTGGCCGGCCCTGGCCCGGTTGGAAGAGGTGCGCCAGAGCGTGGTTCACTTGGGCTCAAAGCGCACCTGAGCCCGAAACTGAAGATGAGATGTCACTTTTAAGGGACTGCTTCATATGGATTTATTAATCATTCTTACTGTTTAATGAACGCAAACTGTCGTAGATTATTAAAGACACAAACCCCTCACTGCACGACAGCTGCACCTTTAGCAAACCTCCTAATTCCTGCAGCACGAGGACTTTATGATTGTTTATGAGTGTCAAAAGTGGATGATCTGTTCGGCGAAATATTTGACTGCGTGTCACTGCATCCCAAACGACTAAACAGATATAACGATATAAAGAAATGTCCACTGTGCTGAGCGAGAGCGCTTCTTAAACCGAACAGCGCATCATCGATGACGTATGCGTGCTCAGGCCCAAATGCAATGCGAGTGCGGGCCGTCGGGGGAGACAGGAGGGGGGATAATCATGCTTCGACCCGGTTCAAGGCAACTGTACATAGTGTGAGTACGCCCTAAGGGGTGGAATTGTGCGCATTTAAAACCCTACAGGACTGTTTTCCAATTTCTCATACGTCACACTGTAACTTGCAATCTGATGAACATACCACACTGGCTCCCATGCTGGTCTGCCCAGTGCCCAGCCAGGGCATGGAGGAGGACGCTGCCATCTGTTGGGGGGCAAAGGGACCAGTGCTGGCCTGGGCGATGTTGGTGTGAGACGAGCGGTAGTCAACGTCATCAGAGCTACACAGATAAAACAAGATGCTCATAGCAGTCGCTTCACATCTGTGAGCTGAATGACTCGAACACACACAGACAGGTGACAAACCTGCGGGACTCCTTGTCAAAGTCCTCTCCGATCCAGGTGTACGGCTGAGCTGCAACCAGTGTGGACACGTCCACTTCCTGGACATCATGAGTGGACGCCAGCACTATTTCATTAGTGTTAGCCTGAGAGAAACAACACAAACACGTTGAAAGGAACGTCCACTTTATATGTGATACAAGACAAGAGTAAAAAAAAAAATTAAGTATAAAATAAGCAAATCAGTCTATTCTAAAAAAGCAAACACGTGCACGTAATAGACAAATAGACTTCATTGAACATGTACACAAAGACATCACCTACAGTTGAAGTCAGAATTAGCCGCCCCCTTTGAAATTTCTTTTCTTTTTTAAATATTTCCCAAATGATGTTTAACAGAGCAAGGAAATTTTCACAGTATGTCTGATAATATTTTTTTCTTCTGGAGAAAGCCTTATTTGTTTTATTTCGGCTAGAATAAAAGCAGTTTTTAATTTCTTATAAACCATTTTAAGGTCAAAATTATTAGCCCCTTTAAGCAATATCTTTTTTCGATAGTCTGCAGCAGTGGTTCTTAAAGTGGGGGTCGGGACCCCCCGAGGGGTCACGGGACAATGGAGGGGGGGTCACCTGGTGATTTTCAAAAATCTATTATTTTTATTAAACCATAATAATTATCATATTTTATCCATAACCTACTGAAGAGAAAAAAAAGCTGTTTTTAGTTACTATATCCTATATAGTTATTATAGTAGCTTATAGTTACTAGTTCCATTGGATTGCAACCCCTGGGGTAATTACATTATATTAAAAACACAGCAATAGCGAATGCAGCAGATTGATTTTATAACACCAGGTTAAACTTTCTGGCACATTTACAGCACTGACATACATACAAAAAAAAATAAACAAAGATAAGACTTGGGTCTATTGGTGTGTGTGCGCCATTGCATGCAGGTTTATAGGTGGTTATAAATTTCTGTATTTATAACCACCTCAGAAGATATTGGGGGTCACGAGTCACTGGCATTGTTATTTTGGGGGTCGCGGGCTGAAAAGTTTGGGAACCCCTGGTCTACAGAACAAACCATCATTATACAATAACTTGCCTAATTACCCTAACCTGCTTAGTTAACCTAATTAACCTTGTTAAGCCTTTAAATGTCTTGAAAAAACATCTAGTCAAATATTAATTACTGTCATCATGGCAAAGATAAAATAAATCAGTTATTAGAAATGAGTTATTAAAACTATTATGTTTAGAAATGTGTTGAAAAAATCTTCTCTCCGTTAAACAAAAATTGGGGGGAAAATAAACAGGGGGGCTAATAATTCTGACTCCAACTGTATTTCACAGGCCCTTTAAAGGGTAGAAATGGTCTAACCTTGTTAATGGCAAATGCCATGATGATGTCTGATTCCTTGTGGATGACTTTGGCTTTTCCTCCTGGGTAACCCATATCAGCCTCCACCTGTAAAACACCATGCACAAACACACATTCATGTTAGACGATGTACTGTTGTTTTTGAAATCATCTCACAATCACATCCACACACACACTAACAGCAGCAGTAGCAGGAAGTTTGCTGACATGCAGTCGAGACCATGTACACACCTCCTCAGAGGACAAAACAAGAATTAATCGCTGTTATTTGCTTGACCTTCTAAACAAGGTGTCTGAAGCGGTTCCGTCTGATGGGTTAACCGCTTTCAGTGCCGTCGGCGGTTAGTGAGGAAGAGCAGTGCCGAGCCAGACGAGTTAGGGGACGTGAGGAAAGAGAAGGACATATGTGTGTGTGTGTGTGTGTGTGTGCGTGTGTGTGTGTATGTGTGTGAGTGTGATAGGTCACAGCAGGTTAAAAGAGGACAGAGGCCCAAAGCTTTGAGAGGGTTTCACAGAGAAGACGAGTCCCTTTTTGTTTCTCAGTACCTTGCTGGTTTTGCGAGCTCCAGTAACGTAGTTTTGTATGAGGTGGTCCACATGATCATCTAAAGACTACATAATACACACCACAACACACGCACATACATTAACAAACACCAACGTCACAAAACACATGCACGAGTGACAAACAGATGGAGAAAAAAAAAAATACAAATGAAACGAAGAGCAAAATGAATCTCATCTGAGCTCAGAAAGAGAGAGATGGTCTTAAGTTTGCATGCATGTTCCCTTCAGCATCTGTGTACTTACCCTCATCATTTACAAAGGCTACTTTCAATATTCATTTATTATACAACTGTTTCTCTTTATTACCAGTTAAATTTGTTACAATCTTTGTCTTTGTAATCTTACTAAAACAAAAGGACTGCCACCTTTTTTTAATAAAAGAGGGCAACAGGATAGGAAAATTTATTTTAGCAGTAACTGATGAATACACAATTGTTGTAAACTCTCTGACTATTACACAATAATTCAACTTTATTGTAAATGAATCTGTTTAATCTGCTGATTCTGTGACTCATGACTCTGTACAGACATTTACATGTACTGGATCAAAGTCAGAAGTAGTGGACCAAATGAAGTCTATACCTTTGTTTGATTTATATCAAAGTTTGCATTGTTGTGTATTGTTGGAAAGTATTTATAGCGCTTTACTTTTTCCACATTTTTTTTTTGTTACAGCCTTATTGCAAAATTTATTAAATTAATTTATTTCCTCAAAATTCTACACACAATACCCCATAATGACAATGTGAAAAAAGATGTTTTAAAATTGTTGCAAATTTATTAAAAATGAAAAAAAAAAAACTGAAAAATCGCATGGACATAAGTATTCACAGTCTTTGCCGTGAAGCTCTAAATTGAGCTTAGGTACATTCTGTTTCCACTGATCATTCGTGAGATGTTTCAGCAGCTTAATTAGTTCCCCTGTGGTAAATTCAGTTGATTGGACATGATTTAAAAAGGCATGCACTTGTCTATATAAGGTCCCAGGGTTGACAGTGCATGTCAAAGCACAAACAAATCATGATGACAAAGGAATTGTCTGTAGACCTCTGAGAGAGAATTGTCTTGAGGCACAAGGCAGGGGAAGGTGACAGAAAAATGTCTGCTGCTCTGAAAGTTCCAATGAGCACAGTACATCATTCTATGAGCCTCCATCATCCATAAGTGGAAGATATTTGGAACCACCAGGACTCGTCCTAGAGCTAGCCGGCCATCTAAGCTGAGTGATCAGGGGAGAAGGGCCTTAGTCAGGAAGGTGATCAACAACCCGATGGTCACTCTGTCTGAGCTCCATCGTTCTTCTGTTGAGAGAGGAGAACCTTACAGAAGGACAACCATCTGTGCAGCAATCCACCAATTAGTCCTGTATGGTAGAGTTGCCAGGCGGAAGCCACTCCCAGCCTGGAATTTGCCAAAAGGCATCTGAAGGACTCTCAAACCATAAGAAACAAAATTCTCTGGTATGAGACTAAAATTGAACTCCAGAATTGAATGCCGGGCGTTACGTTTGGAGAAAACCAGGCACCGCTCATCACCATGCTAATACTATCCCTACAGTGAAGCATGGTGGTGGCAGCATCATGCGGTGGGCATGTTTTTCAGCAGCAGGAACTGGAAGACTAGTCAGGATAGAGGGAAAGATGAATCCAGCAATGTAAAGAGACATCCTGAATGAAAACCTCCTTCAGAGTGCTCTTGACCTCAGACTGGGGTGACGATTCATCTTCCAGCAGGACAATGACCCAAAGAACACCACTAAAATATCAATGGAGTTGCTTCACAACAACTCAGTGAATGTCCTTGAGTGGCCCAACCAGAGCCCAGACCTAAATTCTATTGAACATCTCTGGAGAGATCTGAAAATGGCTGTACAATGTTGCTTCCCATCCAACCTCATAGAGCTTGAGAGGTACTACAAAGAGGAATGGGCAAAAATTCCCAAAGACAGGTGTGCCAAGCTTGTGGCATCATATTCAAAAAGACTTGAGGCTGTAATGGCTGCCGAAGGTGCATCAACAAAGTATTGAGCAAAGGCTGTGAATACTGCTGTACATGTGATTATTCAGTTTTTTTTATTTTTAATAAATTTGCAACAATTTCAATTGTCATTATGGGGTATTGTGTGTAGAATTTTGAGGAAATAAATGAATTTAATCCATTTTGGAATAAGGCTGTAACATTAAAAAAAATGCGGAAAAGGTGAAGTGCTATAAATACTTTCCGGATGCACTGTATATTCTAAACAGGAAAAAAGAAAATAAACGTCTTTATTAATTTCTATTTATTTGACGATACACAAATGAAACTGTATCAAGTGAAAAATAAATCTTTTGCAAATACTGTGCAGTTCAAACATCGCAAATCTACTTTGAAATGCATCATAATATATTGTTGTTGTTTTATCCAATTTGATTTAACAGTATTTATTTCTAATCGTCTTTTGACACTTCTGTTATTCAGCAATGTTTAAAGTTTACAGTAATTTTATTTTTTAGATAAGATTGCAAAGATTATTGTTCATTTGATACTGAGCCTTTTATTATCATTTATAAAGGATTTATAAAGCATAAATAGTCCTCACTTTAGATTAGGTCACAAAACTGCGCCATGACAAACTGGGGTATTAGATGCAAATAATGAGTAAGGACTGGTGAGAGTGTTATGGAATTTAATAACGAACGCCAACTGGAAAGAAAAAAAAACTTCCGCATTTCGCGATGTGTGTGTGCGGCCCTTTACTGACAGCCGCCTGTGTGGATCTTGTCAGAAAATATGGCGAAAAGTCCTACATGACGGTAATAGTTTGTCAGTAATGCCACTAATATCTGCATACTCCACATCTTAATTTCATTTTTGCTTAGTTCAGTTATGACTTTAGTCGCTTTAAGGTAATCAAAAATCGCTGTTTACATGGTAGACTCTTAATCAGAGTATTGTTTTAATCATATTAAAATCCTACTAAAGTATTGTTGCCCATGTAAACATACTCAATGTTTGACACCGTCAGGGCTCTGTAAACTTGCCTTTGCGAAGCAGCATTTTCTGTATGTACGTACATCAAAAGCAAGTATGAAATCGCTGTTTGGAGCTTATGTAGGTCTACAGTTCAACATTCATGTTGAACTCAAATTCATCTTATTGAACATCATTTATTTTCATCACCAATTATCATAGTAGAACAGTTTCTCAAGCAGTTTGTGATGCATTTTGGAAACAGGAGATGAGCCCCTGGTCTAATGCGTCACCTGGCTTGAGAAACCCGTTCTCAAAGACTTATTATTTGGGTAGCACACATATTCTGAATGCCTTCGGCAGAATTCAAATGAGCCATTTTAATCTGGATTAATTTTTAGATTAATCTAGATTAAAAAACATTAATCTATGCCCACCTTTAATATATATATATATATATATACATATATATATATATATATATATATATATATATATATATATATTATATATATATATATATAATGGAAATATGATCAAAAATACCTAAGGAAACAGCATTTAAGGCTTTTAAGGCCCTTAATTTATTGATTTATCAACTTTTAATACTTTTTAAGACCCTGCGGACACCGCGTGAAAGCGACAGCAGATAGTTTACCTCAGATCTTAAAAAATAAAATAACTAGCAAACATAATTTTTAAAAAATGAACGTTAGAACTGTGACTCAATGTAAACCAAACAACATCAGCCACTCAGCCTGTACTTTTAATAATGTTAAAGAGGTTTCATATGAATTCATTCGATTATAAACCTTACCATTTTATTTTTACTATGCTGTGAGTCTGAATGCTCTGTTATTTACATTTTTCTGTCATGTCACATGTGGTGCAGACAGCCAAATTGCTTAGTATCTTGTCGTATTACGTTTAGTTAGGACACAGTGTACTGTAACTCTAAACCATCTCACTTTGTTCACCTCCTGTTCATTATCAATCTCAGTCTTCCTATGTCATTCATCACCTGGTCCTGATCTAGTATACCTCATTTTGTAACTTGCCCTGCCCCTTTAAATCTCAGCCAGCCATCAGACCTGACCCATTTATTCTTTCAGTGTCTGCTTCTGTATTTACCTCACTCTGCTTCCTTTTCTTAGTGAAGATGTACCGAATCATAGTCTCCTGAAGCACTTCCTGTTTGACCAAGAAATGCCACAGACGGCGAGCAGGGAAAGACAGATGGTGCTTTGACCTGAGAGAAACACAAAACAAAACATAGTCGCACACATATTTATACTAGGCATGAATTTTTGTTCTGAGGGATATATTGTCACAGGAATTATTGTGAAGCACATTATGATTGTCATTTTGATATCCTTTTATGCCACCTCCTTTTATCCTTTTATGATTATATAATGATACAACAGCATAATAATGTGAATAGCTATAAACACTTTCAAGGGGAATTGATTGTAATTTGATGTTAAATAAGTAAATGTCCTATTATAAATGTTGACACTGGTGAGACACCAGCATGAATGTCGCTGGTTCGAGCCCCGGCTGGGTCAGTTGGCATTTCTGTGTGGAGTTTGCATGTTCTCCCCGTGTTCACGTGGGTTTGCTCCGGGTGCTCCGGTTTCCCCCACAAGTCCAAAAACATGTGGTATAGGTGAATTGGGTAAGCTAAATTGTCCATAGTGTATGTGTGCGAATGAGTGTGTATGGATGTTTCCCAGTGATGGGTTGCATCGGCTGCATAAAACATATGCTGGATAAGTTGGCGGTTCATTCCGCTGTGGCAACCCAAGATAAATAAAGGGACTAAGCCGAAAATGAATGAATGAGTGGTTTAACTGCAATTCAGAGCAAGTACTCACTTGAACGGTGTGTTCTCTGGCTCCAGCATGGCTTTGTGTCGGAGTATAGCCGGTCCCCCACCTGCACTAAGGTCAGTGGGGTAGGTGTTGATGTAGTTTGGTGGCGGACCATCAAATTTGTTGATCTTTTCCAAGAGAAGTTGCTCCCAGTTTTCCAATGTCTTCAGCACAGCATTGGAGAGTGGAGACGTCACTGGTAACTCTAAGACAGGAGAGGTGGAGGAAATTGAAACTCGCTGCTTAATTTACCATGCTTGCACGTATTAACAGAGGTGATGCTAGTAAATGCACCTGTGAAGTCCAGTCCAGCCAGGGGCAGGAATGTCTTGACATTTTGCAGGCCATGTTTGATCATCACTAGGCGGATCAGAGACCAACTAAAAAGCCCACAAACACACAGAAACATCACTCAATCAACGAAAAAATAAATAATAAAAAACAAATAATAAACTCTCTGAAGATATTCAAGAAACAATTTGTATATGCAATCAATGTGAAATAGCATTTAAAATCTATAACCAAACAGTCAAATCCTCAAAACCTAACAAAATGTCATATAAATGTTTTTGGTACTATAAGGAGTACCTAGAGATGTTGTTTGGTCCTCCCACTGTTCATATTCATATATAAACACCCATTTTTTGCCATTTTAAAATGTATGTTGCATATACAGTGCATCAGGAAAGTATTCATAGCGCTTGACATTTTCCATGTTACAGCCTTATTTAAAAATGGCCTAATTTTATTAAAAACAAAAAAAAAACTAATAAAATCACATGTACATAAGTATTCACAGCCTTTGCTCAATACTTTGCTGATTCACCTTTGGCAGCAATTACAGCCTCAAGTCTTTTTGAATATGATGCCACAAGCTTGGCACACCTGTCTTTGGGAATTTTTGCCCATTCCTCTTTGCAGTACCTCTCAAGCTCTATTAGGTTGGATGGGAAGCGACATTGTACAGCCATTTTCAGATCTCTTCAGAGATGTTGAATAGGACTTCAAGGCTCTGGCTGGGCCACTCAAGGACATTCACCGAGTTGTTGTAAAGCCACTCCATTGATATTTTGGTGCTGTGCTTTGGGTGATTGTCCTGCTGGAAGATGAACCGTCATACAGGTCTGAGGTCAAGAGCACTCTGAAGCAGGTTTTCATTCAGGATGTCTCTGTACATTGCTGCATTCATCTTTCCCTCTATCCTGACTAGTCTTCCAGTTCCTGCTGCTGAAAAACATCTCCACAGCATGATGCTGCCACCACTATGCTTCACCGTAGGGATAGTATTAGCCTGGTGATGAGAGGTGCCTGGTTTTCTCCAAACATAACGCCTGGCGTTTTGTTTCTTATGGTCTGAGAGTCCTTCAGATGCCTTTTGGCAAATTCCAGGTGGGGAGTGGCCTCCGTCTGGCCACTCTACCATACAGGCCTGATTGGTGGATTGCTGCACAGATGGTTGTCCTTCTGTAAGGTTCTCCTTTCTCCACAGAAGAACGCTGGAGCTCAGACAGAGTGACCATCGGGTTATTGATCACCTCCCTGACTAAGGCCCTTCTCCTCCGATCACTCAGCTTAGATGGCCGGCCAGCTCTAGAAAGAGTCCTGGTGGTTCCAAACATCTTCCACTTACGGATGATGGAGGCCACTGTGATCATTGAAACTTTCAAAGCAGCAGAAATGTTTCTGTAACCTTCCCCAGCCTTGTGCCTCGAGACAATCCTGTCTCGGAGGTCTACAGACAATTCCTTTGTCTTCATGCTTGGTTTGTGCTTTGACATGCACTGTCAACACTGGGACCTTATATAGACAGGTGTATGCCTTTTCAAATCATGTCCAATCAACTGAATTTACCACAGGTGAACTCCAATTAAGCTGCTGAAACATCTCTAGTGGAAACAGAATGTACCTGAGCTCAATTTAGAGCTTCACGACAAAGGCTGTGAATACTTATGTCCATGTGATTTTTCAGCTTTTTTATTTTCAATAAATTTGCAACAATTTCAAAAAGTCTTTTTCCACATTGTCATTATGGGGTATTGTATGTAGAATTTTGAGGAAATAAATGAATTTAATCCATTTTGAAAAAAGGCTGTAACATAAAAAAATGTGGAAAAAGTCAAGCGCTATGAATACTTTCCTGATGCACTGTACAAACATATATAACATCTATTTTTATATATTTTAAATTTAAACACTTACATTTAATCAGTTAACAAAGGCTTTTGATGGATATATGAAATACATGAACTTGTATTTTAAATATGTGATTTGCATATATTGGCATATCTCAGATTTCTATATGTGTGAGAGTGCGATTAGCTGATGCTTTCACTTTTGGCTTGATTGCCTGCCTCACAGGTTTGAACTTTGGAATTTAAAAATGTAGTTTGTTTTCAGTGTGCTTACAAATGTGTGTGTTTATCATGAATGTAATGTAAAAGTTTAAATGAACTAGAAAAGAGTTGTTTTCTTCTGAAGTTGTGCATAAATTAGATAAATATTCTCTCTGCCTGCAGTGTGTCACTTATGTGTGGTGTGTCAGAAAAGTGAGCGATTAAATGCATAAATACATTGTTTGATTAACTCATACATAATTATTAGCTACTTTTGTGACTTGGAGAATCCGTGAACTGTATATCTGGGGTCTTATTTATAAACATGCCATATGCATAAAACAGAAGCAGAAACTTGCAAACGCCACTTCCCACACATCTTAACATGGGATGTAAGTAATCTCTAATTTAATATTGACTTAATTGAACCTCTTTAAATCATCATACGAGCCATAATCATTAATAAATAAATCAAAAATTATTCTGGCGTACGCTTACTTTTAGGAAGGCTTTTTTACACACCCCAAACCACCATTTTGTGACCTCAACTCTTAGCAACTTTATTTTACATTCTTCTCCCAAACCACAAGCATGACAAAGTTGCATGCGCCTATGTACTACTATGTCTCACGCCATTTGAATTACATCCAAATGAATTAATCTGGTATGCAAAAGCACTTCTCAAATGCCGTATGTAGACTTTAATCATGCATGCAGACCTGTGAATCAGACATGGGCTTATAAAACAACGAAGTATACACATCATAATGATATGCTTGCATCATGATCATTGTACATTAAACAATTCAGTGTTCACTTAAAGTCTGTGTGAAATCAAAATGTACAACGTTTATTTTGCTAGTGCACAATGTTATTCTTTAGGTGAACAATTAATCCATTTAAGTTAATGAATCAAGATCTGACCATTTGCTTCAGTGTTTGGAGCAGCTCTCCTTCTCTGTGGACGTCAGTTTAATACAATACTCTAAACCACACCACTCTTATCGTTAGAGGAAGAATGCGGTGCAAAATTACTCAACATACTGAAAATAAAAGTCTCAGCAACTTCTGGTATTTAAAGGGGTGGTCCACAGTGTATTTTTAAGGATTGGTTGTGTTTATAAGATGCAAAGCAATGTGTGCTCATGCTTCATTTGTAGAAAATCGTGGTATTTATTCATATATCTTTCTTTGATTATATACAGCTACTCAGCTAACATGAAAACCACTGTCATATTTCCTATTTCTGTGAAAGGTCTGCCCTCAAGAGGCTCTGATTGGTCAGCTAACATAATGTGCTGGGATTTGCGGATTGGCTCCACGTCACCACGTTACGCCCCTACAAGCATGCTTTAGGGCTGTGTAAACACTGTCAGTCAGAGCAGCTGTTAGCAGCATTAGCTGCCTGAATTAGAGAGCTGAGCCTCACGCCTGCTCTCTAAAATAAAATCTGACAAGTGTCTTTCACATATATTCAGAATAAACATGTGTAAGTAATATAAAACATTCTCATATCTTTTGCGAGTTTGACAGAGTTCAACAGAGCTTTTTTTTAGAAACAGATTGTGAAAACTGCAGATAAAAATGTGTTCTATAACATCAAACAAGTGTTTATGTTTTTATATAACGTGGTAAAATTTTTAAATTAAATTAATCATAACCTATCCCTGCAAAGATGAAACAAATGATGCTGGAGAAGTCAAAAAGAGCGAATTTGCAGAGTGGCAAGTCAAGTTCTTGGCTGGTGGAAGATGAACAAACAATCCTACCTAAAACATGTTAAAGCGCTAAACATGTTAAAGCCCTAAAGCTTCAACAAATGTTCGTACACAAAAACACGTTTACAAAGTGTGGTGAGTAAATGGTTTTCAAATTATAACTAAATATTAATTAAATCGTAAATGAAGACAGAAAGGAATTGAAAGGTAGCTTCTGATGGTTTTGCTCAAAAATGCTCTTTTTGCACGATTCGATTAATATCATTGTTAATACTAGGGGAGAGCGGGGCACAAAGTAACACTTTTTGGTTTGGGTCAAATAATGAACAAAGTAATAGGGTTAGACAAACCATTTTTTTTTTTTTATCAACAACACACAAGCCTCTCCTACAAATGAGCACTGGAATTATGATCGCCAGACTTATTGCTATTTTTAGATCCCGTAGTATACCATATTACCACCCAAGCCAATTGTGTCATGTCCTTTGAAAGCCCAAATACAGAAACAGAACACGCTCTGTGGATTTTAGCGTTCTCTGCTATAACATTACAGCGCCTCTGGCCACGCCCCATTGCTGCGCGTGGTGAATGTGCGTAACTGGAAGCCTTTGTTCCCCTAACTCTGTAAAAGCCTATGTCTCCCTTTGCATTGAACTTTGAGCGTCTTACATTCAGAGATGTTGTTTATGTTCACACATCTACTTTACACATCAACTAAAGCTTAAAATATGATATCGTAGTGGACCACCCCTTTAATGAATTTACTCATTATGAAAAAATGCATGAGCAAAAGACAGAACATCAAGCTGATCATTACCACGACCAATACTTCGTAAGCATAAATAGTATAAAAAAAGTATACATTTAATATGACTTCATATGATAAGACACCCCCTTAATCTGACCTGTAGGAATTTGGGTCGGAGTGTTCGGTCATCTGGGTGTCAGAGAGGAAGGCATCATCATCATCCTCATTGTCACTAGCACCACTCTCATCCGAATCATACAGCGCCCCGCTGTCAGAAAGAGGAAGGAAAGGCTGGGGGAAACACACAAACACACACAGAAGAATCAATGAAACGCTCTTGTAGGTATTTTTGAGATTCACTACCTTCAAAACGTCATTACAAAAAGAAAAAAAAATGCTTCATCCTATGTAAACAAGCAGAAGTTGCGATCTCACTTTGGCCACAAAGTAATCCCACATGCTGAGCTCGGGTGGGATGAACTTCTCCTTATAGGTGGGCCGCTCTACAGGAATGGGCGGAGGTGTGGCTGGAGTCTCTTTAACAGGACGTCCCGGGACTAGCATGCGCATATTAAACCTGCGCCGCTGACGGTCCACATCCTCAGCAGGAGGAGTTGGAGGAGGAACCGCTGGAAGAGAATGAAACAGAGAATGAGAGATTTGTAAACTACCTACGGAGCAATAAACAGAGAAAGAAGTATGTTTGGAATGGCGTACCACCTACTACTTCTGAAAGAAAGGAGCATGGAGTATGTGTACTATGTACTGTGCACAGAATACTAAAATGACATTATCTGCTGTATGGCTGTCTTGTTGCTCAATGGGTAGATCCATTCATTCATTCATTTTCTTTTTGGCTTAGTCCATTTATTAATCAGTGGTTGCCAGAGAGGAATGAACCGCCAACTTATCCAGCATATGTTTTATGCAGCGAATGCCCTTCCAGCCACAACCCAGCACTGGGAAACACTCATACACTCTTGCATTCACACCCACACATACCCTACGGCCAATTTAGTTTATTCAATTCACTTATAGCGCATGTCTTTGGACTGTGAGGGAAACCGGAGCACCCGGAGGAAACCCACGCCAACAGAGAGAGAACATACAAACTCCACACAGAAATGCCAACTGATCCAGCCAGGGCTTGAACCAGCAACCTTCTTGTTGTGAGGCGAAAGTGCTACCCACTGCATGACCAAGTCGCCCTCAATGGGTAGATCATAAATTTTCTATGATGGATGATGCAACGGCAGCCACAGGACAATGACGCCAGTGCGCTCACCACACACCAGCTATTGGTGGAGTGAAAAGACAGTGATAGAGCCAATTCAGTGGATGGGGATAATTAGGAGGCCATGATCGTAAGGGCCAACATGCAACATGCAAAACTCAAATCATCTCAAGACAAGTTTCTTGAATACCACTATGATCCACTATTCTCAATTGACCTCCACCAGCACTGGATATCAATCTCAATCTCACAAAACATGGCATTCACATCATGGAAAGGAGGGGGAGCAATTTGTACTTGCAAGATATCCTCAATAAACTGGGTTATGTGTTTAAATGCCTTGATGAGCAATACAACAATACACAGTGAAAATGACTGAATATGCAATGCATTTAACTTAACCTTCTGTTTTTAGTTTAACAAATTAGAAGAAATATCTATTGTAACTTTATGTTGTTAATAAAATTGAATTTATAATGCAACATGCATTTTCTTTTCCAACATGATAGTTGGCACCACTTGCAACAATATACACAATAAACTGTGCAGCAAGTAGTAAGTAATCCATTACAACTCCATTCCAAACACAGCCAAAAGTGTTTAAAAATGCTTTGGAACATGGGAAATGTCATGCCAATAG
Organism: Danio kyathit; assembly: GCA_903798195.1. Taxonomy (NCBI): domain Eukaryota; kingdom Metazoa; phylum Chordata; class Actinopteri; order Cypriniformes; family Danionidae; genus Danio; species Danio kyathit. Next base: position 51,376,780 of record LR812536.1, read on the forward strand.
AGCGCTGAATTAGAAATCCAAGAGAAGAATATAGAGAAACTGAAATAATTATGTCTGAACACACACAGATTCAAAAATGAGAGCAGAAAGTCATGATTAAACAAATGTACTGTAGACAGGTGGTTCATCATTTGATTGTTTTTTATTACAGATGTGATTCTTCAGTTAAGGTCATGCAGCTGGTTTGGGTTCAAGCTCAAAGAGTATTTGTGATCTTATATAGAGTAAGGAATGATATCAAACTGCACACGCACACACACACAGAGAAGATACAGCACACTATTAGCAACACAAACCTTTGCCATTATCTGGTTTCACTTCATCTGGTATATCTAAATGGCATATATTTAAAAGTATGTTTTGTATTTAATGAAACCAGCGTGTTACTTCATTTCACAGATTCTCACAAGCCATAAAATTAAATGAATAATAATAATAATAATAATAATAATAATAATAATAATAAAAAAGTCCCATTATCTGGTTTCACTTTTATGTTTTGTTTTTAATAAAATCTGCATGTTACTTTTCATTGCACACACTGTCACAAGCCTTAATAAATTAATAAATTATTTAAAATGTATTAAAATATATTAAAATAAACTAAAATGAATTAAAATGAACTCAAACAAAAAATAAATAAAAAAATAAAAAAATATTAAATTAAAACAAATAAAATAAAATACAGATAAATTAAAAAATATCAAATTAAATAAAATTAAATAAACTAAAATTAAATTAAATTAAATTAAATTAAATTAAATTAAATTAAATTAAATTAAATTAAATTAAATTAAGGCAGTTCTTTACGCTGTGGCGACCCCAGATTATTAAAGGGACTAAGCTGAAAAGAAAATGAATGAGTGAATGAATAAATAAATGAAAATTAAATAAAATAAAATTAAAATAAATAAATAAATGAAATAAAATACAATTAAATTAAATTAAATCAAAATAAATTAAATACAATTAAATTAAATTAAATTAAGGCGGTTCTTTCTGCTGTGGCGACCCCAGATTAATAAAGGGACTAAGCCGAAAAGAAAATGAATAAATGAAGGAAAATAAAATAAAATAAAATTACAAATAAATAAATAAAATAAAATAAGAACTAGTGGTGCGACTGAGAGAGTGATTCGTTCACCTACTGTTGAAATACTGAAGTATTATGAACACTGAATTTACTCAATTTTTTCCACTTAATATATAGTTGGGAAATGTGCAGTCCCCAGCTTTTAATCCCTAATAGTCATTTATGATTGTGGATTTTTTTTATCAGCTACATTGTATTCATTTTGTCAGTAACACTGATGTAGACTCTACCAGACACAACTAAGGGATATACAGTAAACAACTCACAGACAAAACACACAAACAGATAGTCAGACACACTTTAGACCTTTTCAAACACACTTATGAAATGCAACTTCCACATAAAGTTGATTATCTCATCTCTTCAGGTGTCTGGTCTATAAAGATTCTTTCTATCTCTGTGTTGACGTGTTTTCTTTTTAGCTGAAGGGCGTCTTGATTCTGATAGCGTGGAATGTTTATCTCGACTGTAAGGGAGGGCACATCTGAAGAGCAGAATCACCTCAATGCATCATCATCCTTCAGAAGTCATCTTCAAAGAGAAATTCTTGCATTATGAGTATGTGGGAGTGAGTGTTTTTTTTTTTCTTTGAACAAAGATCTGGTTGGGAAAAAGACAGATTACATTTACTGTGTTAATGATCAAAAGATCCGCATTTTGAGTGTGGTCAACAACACCTTGCCGAAATGCCTAGAGTCAACAAGTATGAAAACAAAATCGATGGATTATTATTTATACTTTCCTGACTGAAGAATTATACAAATGCTGTAGCGAATATGGCCAATCAGACAAATAATTATTCTGCTTTATTCAACAAACACTACACCATCAACTTCTCCTACCCAGGAAAAGACTGGATGGTCAGTTGTAATCCGATTCCATGGTATTTAAGACACAAAGGAATGCTCAGAACTGGACACACAGAGAAATCCTATAAGCTCTCTGCTTAAGACTGATGCTTTTAATGTAAACTTTTATTCTCTTTATGTGTAATCAGGTGTTTCACAACAAGTCTCTTGCTCATGTATTAATATTATGGTTTAAATACTCTACCACAGCTAAACAAGATCATAGATGGTTCATGTTTGATGTCCCTGCAAAGCTAATTTGGTGTAATGTTAATACGTGTGCAATAGTGATGCGCGGATGGCGGTTAAATCCGCGGGTGCTGCGGATAATCCGCGGGTCGGGCGGGTAAGGTAATAAAAAAATACATTATGATTAATTGCGGGTGGGTCGCGGGTAGATGTAGCGGGTCATAGCAGTTGACCAGCAAAAAAGCAGAGAGTGGACTTCGCAGAATGTGAAGATGAGAGACGCCCAAAATAATGTATGAAGTGCAAGAGTACTGTGCTAACTTCAGTTAGAGGAGTCATCAGAGGAAAATCTGAAAAGGAGAAGCTTGTGCATTCCTGCAACAAGCGGTTCGCGCGAACGCTCATTTAGTGCAGCCAGCCGTGTTTTGGAGGCGAGGCGGAATCGCCCGAATCCAGGCACAGTAGATGCTATTCTGTTTTTGCACAGTGTTAAGAAAAGGGCCAAGTACACACAACATAGCTGCTGTTTAGGCTGAAGGGACGCCGTTTTTGTTCTCTTTTTCCTGTATATGTAAAAGCTGAATCTGCTGTTAATAACGAACGATCCACTGTGACCTAAGTTGCAGGAGAGGGGAAATAGTGTGGCCGCTTTAGGACTGCTTTTACGGGAGTTGTAGTCCATAGCAAGGGGCATTGTGGGTAGTGTAGTTCGACACGCATGCTGTGTGATGTGAGCTCTCGCTGTGTGCTGTGCGTGCGGTGAATTAGAGGGAGAAAGTTTTATCCGGTTTTGTTTTATGTTTACTTCAGTAATTCCACCCGGGAGCTGTTTTGCACTGTGAACCTGAAAACACTGAAATAAGTAAAAGAAGAGCATGCATCGAGTACTTTTGTCCGTCTCATCATTTGCTCGAGCATGAATTGACGAGCTGTTACTCTGCCGCCGGACATTGCGGAGAAAGTTACACCTATCATCATGCTTAAAACAAAGAATTAGAATTATTAAAGTGGCGATCGGGTGCGGGTCAGGTGCGGATATATATTTCAGATAAAATAATATGTGCGGGCGGGTGGCGGGTGGATGATTAGAATGAAGGAGCGGATTCGGGTGACATTTGAGCTGATCCGCGCATCTCTAGTGTGCAACATATTAACATTTTCAGAAACTTTAAACATTTCCGCATCAGTTTACACCCAGAATGTCTATGCAAATCACTACACTTTGGAACTAACACTATAAAACATGCCTCAGTGGAGTTAACATCTCATTGGTCAACTCGGCTCCAGAGGGTGGTACAAAACCATCATTATAAAAGCTTGTGACCTAAGATCGCCATATCGTCCCCCTGTGAGATCGCCGATACACGATACTATTGCATGGGGGCACAATAGTGTTATGTTTACTTATTTGTTCATTTATTTAACCATTTCTAAATGTATTTACCTTTTGGCTTTTTTTTTTTTTTACTTATTTAATAATCTACTTCATTTGAATTACGTTTTATCTTGGAAAATAATTCAAACCAATGCAAATGACTGTGCTCTTACATTTAACAACATCTGGCCAATGAGTGATGTGGATTTTGTCACATGACTGCATTTTGGTTGTTTTCAACTGGTTCGGACCAAAGCAATCAGTGTGGTGTTAAAAAGACCCAAAGACGACAGAAAATGCTACAATGTATTATTTGTTGCCCTTGGTCCGGACCAAATGAACCGAACTACAGATGTGAAAGCACCCTAAATGTAAACCTAAAGAGGCCATAGAAGGGTTAAATTGATTATTTTTGGTTCGCTTGGTTTGGTCTTACAAAATCCAAGGTTTTTCCATCATTAAACTCGCTCAAATGCTTATTCAGCTTTCCTTACTCTACTCTACACTTGTATGAATGTGTGTTTGTGTTAGGTGTTAGTTTCTGTTAGATTAGTAAATAAAGTGTCATTATGTAAGTTGCCTGTGCATGTTTATGAATCTAATGTCTTAATCTTCGATCTACGCTTAAACATAAATGGGTTTTTATTTTTGATAGCAATAGTCGTAATTAAAGTCGTCTGTTTGAACGATCACTGGACGATTCGTTTGTTCAGATTTAAAGAGTTGATTCTTTTGAAGCCCCGTTTAAATGATTCTTCAATTCCCATTGAGCTAATTTGCTACATGCTATTACCATATCTCCAACCGGTCTATATGTAAATGACCTCTGTTGTGTTTGGCTAACTTCTTAACATGCAAAATGACCCCCTGGGTTGAATAGTGAATAGCTATTTTTAAAAAGCTTGAACTGATTTGGTACTGAATATATGATATGAATCACAATTGATTATCATGCAACCATGTTGATTACAGCAGTGTTTCCCAACCCTGTTTCTAAAGGCACATCAGCAGTACACATTTTCAACCTCTCCCTAATCAAACACACCTGAATCAACTCATCAGAACATTAGAAGAGACTTCTAAACCTGAAATGAATGGCTCAGATAAGGGACATCTAAAATATGTACTGTTGGTGTGCCTCCAGGAACAGGGTTGAGAAACACTGGGTTACAAAACATCAATTTAGAGTAGGGGTGTCAAAATTAATTGTTTCTTTGGTGCACCGCGATGCAGACGCGGACAATTCGGTATCGGTTCAGTAATAATCATAACCGGTTACTATGTACTGACGTCATTTATCTCGTATGCGCTATGTCGCCGTAGCTTACTATGGCGAGGGAGGCGAGCGCGAGTATTTACAACGCTCCAACTACTTAAAAACACAGAAGCTGTGCACAATTTCACTGCGTGTGTGTTTGCTGAACAGTGTTTCACTGACATTTACAGCAGAAGCCCCTATTTCACGGCGATTAAGAGAACGAAAGGCCCATGAGTGCATCTGTGAAGAGCGCCAGCGTGTAAGAGCCAATCGCAGCCCTTTCTGTTGAGCGCGTGACCAATCAAAGGGGTGTAAGAAAGAACTTGGTAGACAAGGCTCAGAAAGCGAGCGGGATATTTATATTTGTTTATTTGCTATAAATGCTCGTGTTGTTTAAAGGTACAGTTTATATATCTGACTGTTTGCATTAAAGGACAAAATTATATTACAAATAGTATATAAATATATTTATACATTTTAATACAAGAGTTGCTGTGCTGTGTAGAAAATATAAAACTGTGTATGGAAAGCATCGTCAATGCACCGTGATGCACCGAGATATCGAACTGAACCGAATCGATGGCATAATAATCGTAACCGAACCGAAGCGTGAGACCAGTGTAGGTTCACACCTCTAATTTAGAGCCATGATGAATAATTTCGGAAAACGACCAGTTTTTTTTTTCCTTTACATTTTTTTGGGTGAACTATCTCTTTAAGAATGGATAAAGAGAAGAAACTGAATGGGAAATTAATAGTCTTATTAAATTAATTTAATTTTAACTCAAATGTTGATATTAATTACTTTAAATTAATTAATGTTCTCCCATAATAACTAATTAAATTACATTTAGTTTAGTTTAGTTGGACAAAGGAAGCTACAATTATAATCCAAACACTACGAACACAAGAACAGCGCAGTGCAGCAGGAGTCCACTTTCGCTTATAACAAGACAGTTTTCACTTCCTCTATAACAAGACACTGGCAGAAATGGTGTGGCAGATCCTGCAGATATCTTGTCTTGTAAATGTGTTCACTGCCCCCACAGAGTGTCACCACGAAATCAACAGCAAAAGTAAAAAGGTAAGCAAGTGAATATTTCCTCACTGTTAAATCACTACTCTTAGTAAAAACGTAATTATTTGACAAGCACATTATAGGTTATAATGCTTTAAAGCTACATATATCATGACTGTTACTTAAACAGAGGCTGGACAATGAAACTGAACCAATTTAGTGGCCAAGTTAGTGTTGGAGGTTTCATGGCTAAATCTGACCAGCCTGGTGGCCAATATTCGTTGATTGCACATTCCACTAGTAAGAGCAAGAGGTGACTGTTTAATTAGCAGAGTAATAGCATTTGTAGTAAATAGTTTTGTTTAAAATATTACAATGTACAAAACATTATGGGTGATATGGTTCAATGGCACCAGCAGCAAAAATCTTGGGCTGAGTTACGGTGTAGAGAAACCCCAAAGAAGCATGCCACCCAAACTGTTGCATGCCCACAGTGAAGCATGGAGGTGGATCTGTGACGGTTTGGGATGCAATATCCTGACATTCCCTAGGCCTAATTTCTTGCTTCACTGACAAGGAATACCGACCTATTCAGGAGGACCATCCGCACCCAATGGTTCAAACATTGTATCCTGAAGGCTGTGCCATGTATCAGGATGATAATGCACCAATACACACAGCAAGACTGGTGACAGAGTGGTTGGCGAAACATGAAAGTAAAATTTAACATCTCCCATGGCCTGCACAGTCACCAGATCTAGATTTTATTGAGTTTTGGAGGAATGAATCAGGAAATGTTTCCTCCATTAGAATCACATAGTGACCTGGCTACTTTTCAGCAAGAAGAATGGCTCAAAATCCCTTTGACCACTGTGCAGGACTTGTTTCTGTCATTTCTAAGATAAATTGGGATGCTGTATTGGCCATAACAGGAGCCCCTACACCAGGGGTATCAAAGTCAATTCCTGGAAGGCCGGAGCCCTGCAGAGTTTAGCTCCAGTCCTGCTTCAACACACCTATCTGTAGGTATCAAACAAGCCTAAAGCACTCAATTAGTTTGATCAGGTGTGTTTAATTAGGGTTGGAACTAAACTGTGCAGAGCTGCGGCCCTCCAGGAACTGGCTTTGACACCTGTGCCCTACACCATACTAATGAATTATTGTGGTCTAAACCAGGCGTTTCAGTTTCACTGTCCAACCCCTCTACTGTAATTGAGACAAATAGCACAGAGACACCTCAGATTGAGGTGGGTATTGAGTAAACATATAATTTACTTTTAAAATGTACTTTCATACATGAGCATGAGCAGATTGTGTGCTTGGTCTGTGAGTGACACTTAGCGTAGAGTTGAATACTGAGCTGAAGTTTGTCATTTGATAACTTTTTATATAAAATATGTTAACATTTGATAAATTTGACTTCTGCAGCTTGTGTTGTATGATCCACAGCTGATTCTAAACCACACATCAGAGTCAGATTTGAGCAAATGTATAAATTACTTTAACAAATGAGCATGAGCAGAGCGTGTGCTCACTCAGAACACAGTCCAACATATCACATCATCAAGCCTAGTTCATTCTCTGACGTGAGGAGGCTGTTTATCTGGTTGACATGAGTAACCATGAATGGATTTTCTGTACAAGTGTTCCAATTCAGTTACTCATGAGCAGGGCCAGATAGAATGTGCTGACAGGTTTTTTGTTTGTTTTTATTGCTATTTCTGCAAAGAAATGTTTAAAAATTCTGCAGATTTATTCAGAATGATTTTGAGAGTATAGGAGCTGAAAAATACTTAACGTTTATTTAAGGTTTACAATGCAAATCCAATTAGAACTTGTTTAATGCAGTGCTCAGCATAACTGAGTACAGCACATTTTGAACATGAATATTTTTATCTATTTCTCAGTGAATATAGGCAATGAAATTTGGTGCATTTAAACAGATTTATTAAACAGATATATTTATTAAAATAATAGTTTAGTCACTAAACATATTTTTAGAAATTTAAAAATAACAATTTCATTCAAGCAAAATATTGCAAAAATAAAAATACAGCCTGCAAAATTTCAACAAAATTTTTCCTTTTTTTTTTTTTTTTTGCTTCTCTTGATTTTTCCTCTTTTTTATTTTTGTATTTATTATTTCTATATAACATATAAATACAACCTTATAACCTTATAAACATATACATTTGGGTGTACTAGTTTTTGGACCTTTATCGCAAGTTATTTTGTTAGATACGCTCCAGATTTGGCTTTAGTACTGACTAATCCAAGTACAGTATACACAGTATACACAGTATGCACAAATATAACATTGCATAGCTTCCTATTAAAAAAAATGAATTCAAAAGATAGATTTGTGAGGGGTGTACCTATATATGCTGAGGACTGTAAGTTTCACTACAGTAAGTCTCTCATATAATACACAAACAGAATACTTAATACTTATTAATATAAAACTTTACATTACACATTGTATTGTACATAAATCATGTAAGTTTGAATATTTTTCAATAATACTATTAAATGAATATAAAAACTGATAATATATATATATATATATATATATATATATATATATATATATATATATATATATATATATATATATATATATATATATATATATATATATATATATATATACATACACTGTATATATATATATATATATACACTGTATATATATATATATATATATATATATATATATATATATATATATATATATATATATATATATAATACACATTAAGCAAAAAAAAAATATGAATAACAAATACATCTGCTGAGTTTTGAAGTATTGAGGTCACAGATATACAAATAATAACGTGTACAATCACAATGCAAAACTACAAAAAAATAAGTACAAAAATATTTAGAATAAGAAACAATGAAGTCACAGATCCAAAAAACAAAAAAGTAAATGCATTTAAAATTGTGCAAAACCTGAATTCAGAGCTTTCCATAGTGCAAACAAAATACATTTTTTGCCGCTCATATTTAAATTTGTGAGTTTAACTTTTAAATATGTGTTAAAGTTTAAATTAGGTTTTTCCCCCTTTTCTCTCATTTCCAAACTCTGCACTTGCCTTTCCAAATGATGTCAATATGCTGTGTACACACCAAACGCGATACTCGCTGATAAATCACACTAATCGCGCGTAAATAGACGCATGAACATTTTAAGGTTACTCGCTTCATTCGTGCATCAAATCGGCTCAATTCGCCCATCAAATTCACTTCACAACAAACGCGGATTCGCATCATGGGCGGGGCTTCTGTCTGCCCGGTGACTTCGGCTTTGTTGCTAAATGGCTAACATGGATTTTATTGAGAGAATTACTGTGTTTATGTGCTTTAGGAAGACTGAAAAACAGCGTCGATTTGTTTAGAGCCGTGTCTGAGTCCACTAGATCCATTCTGAGGTGCACCTAGCTCTGTGAGTTCATAAACTCCTCCAGAAACTTATCCTGGATGATGGAAGCTTTCAGCGGTGCTTCCGACTAAGCCGAGCCCAGTTTGATGAACTGTTGTCCTGTGTCGGCAGGAGGATTTTCGACCGCCACACCAACAACAGGCGCTTTGTCATAATCACTCCCCTACAAGAGAAAGCTGCTGATTGGTTAACGCGGCGTGAATGTCCGCTGAAGTTCAGATTTTCCAACTCGAGCGATTCGCGTCAATCGCGCCGCCTCATTCACGCGTATCGTGTCGCAGGATGTCTATTCGCATCTTTGCATTGACTTAACATGTAAATCAATCTCGCGATTGAGGCTTCTTCCGCATCTGGTGTGAACGCAGCATTAGAGTTTCATTAAAGGGGACCTATTATGCCTCTGTTTACAAGTTGTAAAAAATAGACAGTTGAAAAATTGATGGTAGAAAAATAGATTTTTGAGGTCCCTTGAGCGTGTATGTGAATTTCAGCTTAAAATACCTCACAAATAATGTTTTAAATGTTTGAATCTGCCCCTTTTTGGCTTTTAGCCTAATTGTGGCGTTTTGGTGACTGTCCCTTTAAATTCAAATGAGATTGTGCTCTTTTCAAAAGAGGGCAGAGCTACAAATGCCTAAGTGTCAGCATAGAGGCAGATTCAAAAACAAGATGATGCTAAAGAGGGAGAATTCGTCACTACTGGGTGGGACTTTTTCCCTTTGATGACATTTAAGTGTTTCTGCAGACTCTTTTTATGAAGTGTGATTAAAAAAAAAATCATTCTTAGCATTAGAAGCTGGTTATATTCAGAGACTGTTGACTCATAACTAGGCCCACATGGAATCTGCGCACGCAGAATTCCGCAGATTTTCTGCAGATTTTCCGCAGATTTTTAGCCCATTATTAATTCTGTTTATTTACTTAAAGTTAACTATTTACAGTTAATCTAATTGGATTTGCATTTTAAACATTAAATGCAAGTTAAAAATATATAATTTTTTATTTAACATATTAAGGTTTTAGTTATGATACTCCCAAAATAATTCTGCAGAACCTGCAGATTTTTACCAAAATTCTCAGCAGAAATAGCAAAAAACGTCCGCAGATTCCATCTGGCCCTGCTCATAACTGTGTTTAAAACCCCTAATAAAGTGATAAATAGATCCCGTTTAAATAACTTCAGGCTTCAGTGTCATCATTAGTCCACTAGCCAATCGGTGGAAGGAGAAGCTGACGTGTACATACATTTTTATTTATGTTCAATACTTTTGATCCCAGAGGTGTAGCCTTAAAACTAAGATGCTTTTGAAACAGGGCATCCGAGTTCAAAACAGAACATGTTTTGCATGACATATCTCTTAAAAAAAAGTAGTGTTTTTCTATTTCTTTAAATTCCTCTTTAAAGGTCAGATCAGTTCAGACAGAAAGAGAACAGAACAAACTTTGCAAATGTTGACCACAGACAGCTGGTGTGCACCTGAGCCTGAGGCACTCTACACACACACTGCAGGGAGGTCAACTGTCACACACACACACACACACACACACACACACACACATATATATATATATATATATATATATATATATATATATATATATATATATATATATATATATATATATATATATATATATATATACACACACACAGACGCACGTCCACATCTAGAGTTTGAAAGAGGTCAAAAGCCTGAACAGAAAAACAGGCGGAGGGAGACAGTGTGTGTACCTGGGGTATTCTCAGATTGGAGCTCTGCCTGCTTGTTTGACTCCATATTGGCTGTGATGGTCACAGACACACACACACACAAACACACACATGTGATGATGAGAGACACACAAATGAGTGACAAAAGCAAAATAAGCTGGACGAAATCACAAACAACACACACACACAGAAAATTATGAAGTAAAGAAATGCTGAAAAGTAACACATGAGGAACAAACATCACCGCAAACCCACACAGCACTTCTCCACACACTAACAGGAACATTAACTTAAATTTTGGAACAATAAGTAATTTATTTGTTAGAGTGTTTATTACAATTTAAAGCTAAATGTACAGTTGACAACAATACACTCAAAAAATGACTTTTGCTGCTTGTTCAAACTACTTATTTAGTTAAACCAACACAATCCTTCATTTTTTTAAGGGACAAATTAATGGTTTTATGTTCAATCCACTTAAATTTGTAAAATCAATTAACTTAACCGATTTGTGTCCGGACAACATGAAGGAATTATGTGGAACCCAGCATTTTTTACAGTGATAACACTCTGATTTATACTTCTACATCGAGCGATCGGTGTGACCCACGGTGCATGTCTTGCATGTAGCGGTGCATTTACACTTATGCATTCTGTTTGTGTTGCTCTGCAATAACCCTTCCGATATGCTAGCTGGCAGTAGGTTTTTATGATTCTCTATGCCGAATTTCTTCACGGGGGTTTTGTTTTTACTGAATGCTACCTTAATGTACAAGTAGCTAAAACTCATTTAGAGGTGGGAACAGGCGGAACTTTAATCATAAACACCAAACAAAAGTTTCCTTCGGGAGCTCCTTCACAGGACTCGACACTTGTAAACACTCAATCCATAGACTGATTTCACGCGGCGGCCGTTAAAAAAGCGAAATCGAGGCTGCGGTGGGAAGAAACCCGGAAGTATCGCCTGAGTCACAGAGGAATGTTATGTACATGGCTGTATATCTTCTCAGCAAAGAGAAAGCAACACAAATTTATAATTTCACTGTCTTCCGAGTGACCCGAAGGTCCGTTTTGAATGGAAAGTGAAAATAAAAAGGGATATCAGACCTCATTTTCAGCTAAGTTAGGGGAAATGGCACTAGTTAGCTAACGTTTTCTTTCCCAAACACACGTTTTAGCTGCCATTTATCAAACTCAAGTTAATGAACTGATTCTTTCACTATATTAGACCTGTCAAGATCCTGAATTTTGTTACTGAAATTTATAAAAACAGTCAATTTCCCACTAACATTTAAGCACTGTTGAACGCAACACCGCTGATTTGCCATAGTATTCACCAGTGCTCAACAGAAATGACTGTGTTTGGCCGTGGAGGTCATCAGTTCACCGCACTTCATGATGTTTACCGAGTGCAAACACAGACGAGCGATCCGCTGATGACTCGACTGATCGACTGTTTGCACTCAGTGAAGAGCGGTGAACTGATGACCTTCACGGCCAATCACAGTCATTCAAACTCCCATATTTGCAAATCCTACCCTCGTTCCCTCCCCCGACACTCCCACCTAAACAGAGCTGGACTCGCCCACTTTCCTGACTTTTTCCAAACTAGAGGTGTGAAAACACCCTGCTGAGACAGGGGGGTTTAATGGCCCTTTAAAACGTCAGTACTGAGACAACACTATTACAGACAACACGAGGGTGTGCTACAGATGACTGCATTGTTTTATCGCTCACCGGGTTACATAGGCTGAAGCAAGCAGGGAAGCCCCCACTGTGTTTACCTGCTGCCATGAACTGAAGCCCAGGAGGACACTCTTAAAGAGATTGTGATGTTGTTTGATGCCTAATATGCTTTTAATTGTTTAAAATAAAATAAACTGAATGATATTAAAGTGATGTTTACACCATATCTGCGTTTTGAAATCGCGGCAACAGCTGGAGGTTTATAGTCCACATCATGTTGTTGCAATGTTTACAGTGCTGTTCCAATACTTCTGGGTTTCTTCCCACCGCAGCCTCGCTTTCGTGCTTTAAAATGGCGGCTGTGAGAAATAAGCATATTGGACTCGTGGCTTTCAGCCCCACCCACACCGCTACCAAGCCAGCCAATCACAGAGCTTGCGCTATTCATCATTGCGACGTGTATTTACATTTTTTGAGAGGTGCACAATGTCAGCATCAGCCCAAGGCGAGGGCTATACGACCGCATGAAGGCTGCGCCGGAGCATACGCGTGCGCTTGACGCAGAAGTGTAAATCAGCCTTCAGGCTATGCACTTTAAACGGTCTGTTTGACGTTGTGACTGCTTGTTCAAACTAATTATTTAAAATGAGTTGAAACAACGCAATTCTTACGTTTTTTTTGACACAACTTAATTGTTTTCTGTACAATCCACTTTAATTTTTAAAAACAATTAAGTTAACTTAATCGATTTGTGTTGGGAAAACATGAATGATTTGTGTGGATTTGTTTATATACTGCGTTCTATAGTATATAAAAGTAGTAAAAATATTGCAGTAAAAGTACCGATACAGCACTAAAAATATACACATTTTTTAAACTACTGTACTTAGTAAAGTATAATTCCTAAAGAAAAACTACCCAGTTACCACAGTACTTTGAGTGTTTGTAATTTGTTTCTTTACACCACTGTTACAAACTGTATATGGCATTTAATTACATTTTTGAACTTGCTAGTATTGACACAATGAAACTAAACATAATTGACGTTTTGTATTCTAATAAATAGGGATGCACGATATATCGGCGGCCATATCGTTATCAGCCGATAAATGCTATTTTAAAATGTTATTGTTATCGATCAGATATCAAAATTAGGCTGATATCTTCAAGTCGATAGATTACGTAATTGTACAGAAGTGCCTGCCTCGCGCATGCATTGGCGGAACTTGTTCAGGCTTGTCCAGTGGACTATAACGGAGCTTTCCTCACATTGTTTATTCTTTCAAAGTCCATCTTTTCTTTGTGTGGTATTGCTGTGCGTTAATAACTCAGTAAGTAATCATATTCCTTTTCATTGTAGATATGTTTCATAGAGTGTCGTTGTGTGTTTTGGTTTAAATCGCCTCAGGAAAATATTACATGTGTAAACATGATAGCAGCGATGCACACGTGCTAAACAACTCGTTGAGTTTTTTGTAATCTAATATGATTATTTGTTATCAAAGAGTTGCTTGCCATGTGTTGTTGATGTAAGATTGTTTTCAGTTTGATCGGCATATTTATAATGATTATAACGAGCGCACGTGATGGCTATTATCACGCACACACATAGCGAGCAAACAGAGCCTTAACAGCACCCTAAACAGCAGCAGGGGAGGCATGTGCCAGTCACTGAATCCAACATAGGTGTTCTCAACTCTCCGCCTCATTCTGTCTTTATATTATGCACTGTGTTTGTCATAAAGTCATCTGTGCTCAATGCTCAGGTGTTGTATCAAAATCTGACTCCGAGGACAAATCTGACTCCACTTCGTGTGCACGTGGTTAATGCAGCGCCTGCAGTTAAAGTTTCAAACTCACAGTGGTTTATCCTAAAAGTTTCATCGATCATTTTCTCTCAATTGACAGCAAGAACGAACATAGAAGCTGATTGTCTGATTGACAAGAGGCACCTACATGTGTTCAAAAGAATGTAAAACGCAAAATGGGATGAATTTATGCTGCATTTCTAATGTAAAACATACTATCTGTATTTAGCTTTTCGCTTGTACGGTGGCTCTGAACTGTCAAAACACCTCTCAATATTTATATTTGCTGTACATATGTACATTACTGTAATACGCTTTATTCAAGAACATTTAAGCAGTTTAAGTTCTTAGCTCTTTCATTTTCATTTTATTTAAATATATATTTATTTAACTTTGTTAATTAAATCCCATTTTGTTATTTAACCTATTATTTTTATGCAACAGTCAAGTTGCTGGTTAATTTGCTATGAGAAAAAAAAAAGGCATGCTGATTTATGTGAAATTATGAATATAGGTCTATATATATATATATATATATATATATACAGTTGAAATCAGAATTATTGCCACCCCGTGAATTATTAGCCCCCCTGCTTATTTTTTCCCCAATTTCTGTTTAACGGAGAGAAGATTTTCTCAACACATTTCTAAACATAATAGTTTTAATAACTCATTTCTAATAACGGATTTATTTTATCTTTGCCATGATGACAGTAAATAATATTTTACTAGATATTTTCAAGACACTTCTATACAGCTTAAAGTGACATTTAAAGGCTTAACTAAGTTAATTAGGTAGGTTAGAGTAATTAGGCAGGTTATTGTATAGTGATGGTTTGTTCTGTAGACTATCGAAAAAAAATAGCTTAAAGTGGCTAATAATTGTTTCCTTAAAATGGCTTTAAAAAAAAATTAAAAACTGATTTTATTCTAGCTGAAATAAAACAAATAAGACTTTCTTCAGAAGAAAAAACTTTATCAGACATACTGTGAAAATTTCCCTGCTCTGTTAAACATCATTTGGGAAATATTTAAAAAAGACAAAAAAAATTAAAAAAGGGGCTAATAATTCTGACTTTAACTGTATATATATATATATATATATATATATATATATATATATATATATATATATATATATATATATATATATATATATATATATATATATATATATATATATATATATATATAGGCTTTTTTTGCTATTCAAGCTATTCAGTTTATAAAATCAGATCAAACTTTCATGAAGTTTTTAAAATAAAATCAGTTGTTCACTGTATAAAAATATAACATTTTGAACTATTTATATTAATCTGCCTATGTATATCACTTATCGGCGTCCAAATCTTTATAGTTATCGGTTATTGATATCGGCCCAAAAATCCGTATCGGTGCATCCCTATGAATGAATTCAATGGTTTTTACGCATCAGGTATCCCTTTATTGTTGAAAAACACATTATTTTTTCAATTGCTTTTTTTAATAATAATTTTGAAAGAATATACTTTATAATGTGTATACAGTTGAAACCAGAAGTTTACATACACTTTAAAAAAAGGAACATAACCATTTTTTTAAAAATGTCAGATGGTAAATCATACTAAACGTTTACTAATTTAGGCCTGTTAGGATTACATTAACCATTTACATTTGCCAAATGCCAGAATTATGAGAGAATTTTTTTTTTTTTTAAATTTTTCATTAACTTCTAGACAGTCAAAAGTTTACACACACTTCCTTTTTTTTTTTTAGCTTTGCTTCTAAAACTGTATAACTTTGGTCAAATGTTTTGGGTATTCTTCCACAAGCTTCTCACAGTAGTTTGCAGAAATTTTGGCTCATTCCTCCTGACAGAATTAGTCTAACTGAGTCAGATTTGTAGGCTGTCTTCCTCACACAAGATTTTTCAACTCTGCCCACACATTTTCTATAGGGATGAGTCATGGCTTTGTGATGGCCACTCCAAAACATTCACTGTTGTCCTTAAAGCACATTTAAACTAATTTGGCAGTATGCTTAGGATCATGGTCTGTTTGGAAGACCCATTTGTGGCCAAGTTTTAATTTCCTGGCTGATGTTTTGAAATGTTGCTTCAGTATTTCTACATAATGTTCTTTCTTCATGATGCCATCTATGCTGTGAAGTGGGCCAGTCCCTCCTGCAGCAAAACAGCCCTACAACATGATGCTGCCGCACCCATACTTCAAAGTTGGGATGGTGTTCCTAAGCATGTAAGCTTTCCCCTTTGTCCTCCAAATGTCAAATGGCTTGACTACATGTCAAAGCACAAACCAAGCATGAAGACAAAGGAATTGTCTGTAGACAGGATTGTCTCGAGGCACAAGGCTGGGAAAGGTTACAGAAACATATCTGCTGCTCTAAAAGTTCCAATGATCACAGTGGCCTCCATCATCCGTATATGGAAGATGTTTGGAACCACCAGGACTCTTCCTAGAGCTGGCCGCCCATCTAAGCTGAGTGATCGGGGGAGAAGGGCCTTAGTCAGGGAGGTGATCAATAACCCGATGGTCACTCTGTCTGAGCTCCAGCATTCTTCTGTGGAGAGAGGAGAACCTTACAGAAGGACACCATCTGTGCAGCAATCCACCAATCAGGCCTGTATGGTAGAGTGGCCAGATGGAGATCACTCCCCACCTGGAATTTGCCAAAAGGCATCTGAAGGACTCTCAGACCATAAGAAACAAAATTCTCTGGTCTGATGAGACTAAAATGTAACTCTTTGGTGTGATTGCCAGGCGTTACGTTTGGAGAAAACCAGGCACCGCTCATCACTAATACCATCCCTACAGTGAAGCATGGAACTGGAAGACTAGTCAGGATAGAGGGAAAGATGAATCCACCAATGTACAGAGACATCCTGAATGAAAACCTGCTTCAGAGTGCTCTTGACCTCAGACTGGGGCGACGGTTCATCTTCCAGCAGGACAATGACCCAAAGCACACTGCCAAAATATCAATGGAGTGGCTTCACAACAACTCTGTTAATGTCCTTGAGTGGCCCAGCCAGAGCATCTCTGGAGAGATCTGAAAATGGCTGTACACCGTTGCTTCCCGTCCAACCTGATAGAGCTTGAGAGGTACTGCAAAGAGGAATGGGCAAACATTCCCAAAGACAGGTGTGCCAAGTTTGTGGTATCATATTCAAAAAGACTTGAGGCTGTAATGGCTGCCAAAGGTGAAAAGGTGCCAAAGTATTGAGCAAAGGCTGTGAATACTTATGTACATGTGATTATTCAGGTTTTTTATTTTTAATAAATTAGCAACAATGTCAAAATCTTTTTTTTTTTTCATTGTCATTATGGGGTATTGTGTGTAGAATTTTGAGGAAAAAAATAATTGAATCCATTTTGGAATAAGGCTGTAACATAAATTTTTTTGGAAAACGCTCTATGAATACTTTCCGGATGCACTGTATATGGGTCTATAGGAGAACATTTGGAAAAATTAAGTTAACCCTGCTATTATGTTTCATTTTATATAAAACTGGATGTGATTCCCATCTAATTTCCTGTTCCTGTGTGGAGGAAGTTTCTTTACTCACAGCTCTCCGGCTGTGCCATTTCCACTGTGACATTACTGTTGTTAGCAGCCTCGGTCTGAGGCGGTTCTTGATTGACGGTTACGGTCGGGAGGTCAGAATCTGTGACTTTTACATCCTCTGACCCCTCGCTCTCTGCTGCCTTGAGAGCAGCTGACAATGGAGGGAAATCTGATTATCAGCTTGAGCACCCAGAGACTATTTATAACTATAATTTGCAAGTATATGAAATCAATAACCAAAACAAATAAATGTAGAAATCCTAATTGAACAGGACACCACCATCAACAAATAAAAGAAGACTCACCTGGTGCGATTTCGGGTGGCCGCTTGGGCTTGACTATGAGTTTGGCTCCGCCCCCAAACACAGCGGCCCACATGCGGTTGTTGAGTGGGTGAGCGGCAAGTCGGAAGAGCTCGTTTCCAGAGTGTGTACCGAGACCGTGAATCAACAGACTGAGATACACGGCCACCACAGCCTCACACAGCATAACGTTCAGACGCACGTAATCATCGCCCTGAGCACATCCCAACAGACTGATCAAAGACGACACACCTGAGAATCAGAACGTACACAATGAGTTAGTCAGAGGTAAAAACTGCCCATATACCCATATATTCTCTACCTATTTACAACAACCTACAAGTCTATGCTTCATCTGTCTGCCACCCATCCATCCGTCTGATTGTCAATCAATCCATCAGTCCAGCCATCAAACCTTCAGTTTACAACTTAATTTCATCCATCTGTCAGTTCTATTCATCCATTCCCTCCTGTTCGTTTATCAGTCATCCATCCATTTAATGTCAACCCATGGACTTTCTTCTCCATCCATCCATCCATCCATCCATCCATCCATCCATCCATCCATCCATCCATCCATCAATCTTCTTACTATTCATCCTCTGCTCAATCTATCGGTTTATGCATAAATCATAATGCATCCATAATCTAAGTCACTACTCTGATCTTGGCCTAAAAAACCTGAGGTTCAACATTCATTTGTTCATCCAACATATTCTATCCATTCAACTGCCCCTCCATGAACCCATCTTCTGTCAACCAATCTAATTTTAACTCCATCCATCCATCCACCCACCCATCCATCCATCCATCCATCCATCCATCCATCCATCCATCCATCCATCCATCCATCCATCCATCCATCCATCAAATCATGAATTCAGTTAATTCATTCATCCATTCACCTTTTTATCCATCAATCCATGAATTCAGTTCATTAATTTATCCACTCACTCACCCATCCATCTATCCATCCATCCATCCATCTTCTGTCAACCCATCAAGTCACTCATTGACCCATCAGTCTAATTCATTCATTCATTCATTCATTCATTCATTCATTCATTCATTATCCACTCGTCAGTTCATTCATTCATTCATTCATTCATTCATTCATTCATTCATTCATTCATTCTTTCATTCATTAATTATCCACCCATCACTTTATTTATTCATTCATTCATTATCCACCCATCAGTTTATTCATTCATTCATTCATTATCCACCCATCATTTTATTCATTCATTCATTCATTCATTCATTCATTCATTATCCACCATCAGTTTATTCATTCATTCATTCATTATCCACCCATCAGTTTATTCATTTTTTATGTGCATCCACTACTCCAACCTCAACATTCATTTGTTCATCCAACATATTATATCCATTCAACCGCCCCTCCATGAACCCATTTTCGGTCAGCAAATCTAATCTTAACTCCATCCATCCATCCATGCATCAATCCATCCATCCATCCATCAATTCATGAATTCAGTTCATTCATTCATCCACTTACTCACTCACCCATCTATCCATCCATCTATCCATCCATCCATCCATCCGGCCATTCATCTTCTGTCAACCCATCAAGTTACTCATTGACCTATCTTTCCAATTCATTCATTCATTCATTCATTCATTCATTCATTCATTCATTCATTCATTCATTCTCCACCCATCAGTTTATTCATTTCATGTGCATCCACTACTCCAACCTCAACATTCATTTGTTCATCCAACATATTCTATCCATTCAATCCATCCATCCATTAATCAGTATTTTCCATCAACCCATCAATTCTTTCGTTTATCCACCCAATCACTCCATCTTTGACCATCAGTTCATTCATTCATTCATTCATTCATTCATTCATTCATTCATTCATTCATTCATTCATTCATTCATTCATTCATTCATCAGTATTTTCCATCAACCAATCAATTCTTTTGTTTATCCACCAAATCACTCAATCTCTCAGACCATCAGTTCATTCATTCATTCATTCATTCATTCATTCATTCATTCATTCATCAGTATTTTCCATCAACACATCAATTATTTCATTTTCCACCCAATCACTCCATCTCTCAGAGCATCAGATCATTCATTCATTCATTCATTCATTCATTCATTCTATTCATTAATCAGTATTTTCCATCAACCCATCAATTCTTTCGTTTATCCACCCAATCACTCCATCTCTCAGACCATCAGTTAATTAAATAATTAATTTATTAATTCATTAATTCATTCATTCATTAGTATTTTCCATCAACCCATCAATTATTTCATTATCCACCCAATCACTCCATCTCTCAGAGCATCAGTTCATTCATTCATTCATTCATTCATTCATTCATTCATTCATTCATTCATTCATTCATTCATTCATTCATTAATCAGTATTTTCCATCAACCCATCAATTCTTTCGTTTATCCACCCAATCACTCCATCTCTCAGACCATCAGTTCATTCATTCATTCATCCGTATTTTCCATCAACCCATCAATTATTTCATTATCCACCCAATCACTCCATCTCTCAGACCATCAGTTCGTTCATTCATTCATTCATTCATTCATTCATTCATTCATTCATTCATTCATCAGTATTGTCCATCAACCCATCAATTATTTCATTATCCACCCAATCACTCCATCTCAGACCATCAGTTCATTCATTCATTAATTTATTTATTCATCCATTCATTAATCAGTATTTTCCATCAACCCATCAATTCTTTTGTTTATCCACCCAATCACCCTATCTCTCAGACCATCAGTACATTCATTCATTCATTCATTCATTCATTCATTCATTCATTCATTCATTCATCCATCCATCCATCCACTCTTTTTTTAATGTGTAACAGGTATTCAGTGGCAAAATATATATTATTTTGATTTATTGATGGACATAGATTCTATGAACATGCAATCAAATGCCAGTGAGAGTTTGTAATGTTCCCATATTATTTCATCCCCAATTGGACCACCAGCGACACATTAAGTCACTTCAGAATGATGAGGATTAGTCAGAACGCTGTGTTATTCAGCATGCGTGATCTGCGTAGTCTGATCTGATGTTATGTTACCTGGCCACTGTGCAGGGGCAGAGGTGGGAGTTGCATGTTCCTCAATACTCTCAGTGCGAAGTCTACGCCTGTCGCTCAGTAACAGCCCCTGATACACCATCCCAGTGAACTGACTGGCCTCTGACTGACTGCTAAACACACAAACAACAGGAGGAAATGTGTGAGGATTCGACAGTAAGTGTACATGTGCGTAAAAGCTGACAGAATGGTGAACAGGTGCAGTTGATTAGTAGCCGTGTACCTGTAACTGTGGCTGTCACACAGCGATTGGTAGATACAAGCCGACAGAGAAGCAGCAAGAGTGTGTAAAGCATTCACCTGAAACACACATGCACATTAGTAGAAGCACGCAAAAGCTATGTCTACATTCATTCAGACAGAAAAGAGTGGTTCATTTTTAAAATGCTATCCATCCACGCTAGCATTTTTTCTAAATTGCTTGCGCACACTGAAACATGCTAGGAAAAATTGCATACTGCAATACCTGTAGATAATTTATGGGAATAATTTACAGCATGATTTATTTATGTTTTCACAATACACACTAGACTGCAAAAACACCATTTTGAAAATCCTCCACATCTGAGTGTATCCTCAAAAAACCTCAGACATTGCAGTAAAAAATAAGTGTGGTTTATTTATAAACTAATTTCGAGAGGATCACGTGCTTATGATCAACACGGCTGGCACCTTATCAGCTCCGTAATCTGCCCTATTACGGACACACTATAAATGATGATTACGGACACACTATAAATAACCAGAGATTTCACTTCAGTTATCTTCGTCTCGAAGTTCCCCCCTCCTTCCACCCCTACTTCCACCCTTTCCTATAGGGCGGCCCAGTGAATAGCACTGTTGCCTCACAGCAAGAACGCCACCAGTTCAACCTCCCATTGAGCCGGTTGGCGTTCTGTGCAGAGTTTTCATGTTCTCCCCGTGTTCGCGTGGGTTTCCCCCGGGTTCCCCGGTTTCCTCTCACCGTCCAAAAACATACACCATAGACAATCGACTAAACCAAATTATTGCCTAAGACAACTTTAGTTTACACTTTTCACACGGAGATAAGCGGGGGAGTTCTCGAGACCTTCCTGAGCTCGAAATTCCCTCTTGCCCTTCTAACGGGAGGGAGCCCCGGGCTCGAGGATATACGAGCTCAGGGCTCTCTCCCGGGACAGCATGCCAATTACGCTTTATTGATCATCAGCTAAGTGTGAACTCTTGAAAATACAATTAAAAAAAATGTCATTGTGAATGTAAGGGCAAAACTCATAATCAGATTATAGGAGTAGATCCCTATTATTTATAGCCCATGATAATAGACCATTTTGAGGGATGTAAACAAAAACAATGGTCCCAACATATTTCCTGTTTTACAGTTTTCAAAAAAATAAGGTCAAGAATCTTGGTGTGACTCTGGAGTCAGATCTGAGATTCAATAGTCATGTCAAAGCAGTTAGTAAATCAGCATACTATCATCTCAAAAACATTGCAAGAATTAGATGCTTTGTTTCCAGTGATGACTTAGAGAAACTTGTTCATGCTTTTATCAGCAGCAGGGTGGATTACTGTAACGGCCTCCTCACGGGCCTTCCCAAAAAGACAGTCAGACAGTTACAGCTCATCCTGAACGCTGCGGCCAGGATTCTGACCAGAACCAGAAAATCAGAGCACATCACACCTGTCCTCAGGTCTCTACACTGGCTCCCAGTTACATTCAGAATAGATTTTAAAGTATTACTGCTTGTCTATAAATCACTAAATGGCCTAGGACCTCAATACATTACAGATATGCTTACTGAATACAAACCTAATAGATCACTCAGATCTTTAGGATCATATAAACTAGAAATTCCAAGAGTTCAGTCAAAGCAGGGTGAATCGGCTTTCAGCCATTACGCCCCTCGCTGCTGGAATCAGCTTCCAGAAATGATCAGATGTGCTCCAACATTAGGCACATTCAAATCCAGAATGAAAACACATCTGTTTAGCTGTGCCTTTACTGAATGAGCACTGTGCTACGTCCGACAGATCGCACTATTATGTTTTTCTCTTCTTTTTCATTCTTTTATAACCTGTTTTAACACATTTTTTTCAGTTTTTTTATTATCTGTTTTTATTTTTTCTTATACTTGTCTCTTTTATTCTTGTTTATGTAAAGCACCTTGAATTGCCACTATGTATGAAATGTGCTATATAAATAAACTTGCCTTGCCTTTTTAATTTCTATAGCTTTCGAGAATACAAAAAGAGCCACATATTAATAAATAATGTTGTGATGGCTGTTTTAACGTAAAGTTGATGAAATTGCGTCGGTACAGTTATGAAATAGTTAGATAAGCAGGAAATGTTCATGGGCCAATGACATGACCACATTGAAATGGTCCATACACCATAATTTACTCACCCTCAAACCATCCTCAATGTATATTACTTTTTATTAGTCAGACGAAACACAGTCGGAGTAGTTTTACATATTATCCTGTCTTTTCCTTGCTGTATAACAGTGTTGCACTGACTTTTATTCTGAAGCTCCCAAAACCACATATATCTTTCGTCAAACTAAGCTGTTTTGTAAGAAACATATGTTAGAAATTATAAAAATTTGTAAAGTTATAAACAGCAAACACTGACTTCCAGTGGCAACTGAATGCACATTATGCTTGCGATGTATGACGCATGACGTAAGATGGGTAGACATATGAATGCGCCATTGTAAATTTGTTACAACAAATTGTGTTGTAAGTGGTTCCTGCGAGTTATTTCTATTTCCGAAGGTTTCGATAGGATTGCGTTTTGTGCCATGCGTCATACGTTGTATCCGCTTGTTAAGTCGTGACATTTGGAATACTGTACCGTGTCCGAGCCACTACACATTTGAATTGAGAAAATATTTATTCATGACCACTTTTTAGTCATATCACACGTAAAGTGAATTGTATATAAAATCATGGTGTACACAACAGTCTCTTGACTTGTTGCATCACAGACATCAATGTTTTAACAATTTATAATAAAATGATCACTTTCTGGCCATTTGATATTAGGCATGGATTTACAGTTGAAACCAGAAGTTTACATGCACTTTAAAACAGGAACATAACCATTTTTTTTTTTAATTTCTGATGGTAAATCATACTAAACGTTTACTATTTTAGGTCCGTTAGGATTTCCTAAATCATTTACATTTGCTAAATGCCAGAATAATGAGAGAACTTTTTTTTTGGAGAATTTTTTATTCATTTCTA
This sequence comes from Danio kyathit, assembly GCA_903798195.1. Classification (NCBI taxonomy): domain Eukaryota; kingdom Metazoa; phylum Chordata; class Actinopteri; order Cypriniformes; family Danionidae; genus Danio; species Danio kyathit. The sequence goes on from LR812536.1 coordinate 51,401,421, forward strand.
GACAGTCAAAATTTTACATACATTTCCCTGGTATTTTATTTTAGCTTTGCTTTTAAACTGTATAACTTTGGTCAAATGTTTTGGGTATCCTTCCACAAGCTTCTCACAATAGTCTCAGTGAATTTTGGCCCATTCTTCCTGACAGAGTTGGTGTAACTGAGTCAGATTTGTAGGCTGTCTTGCTCGCACAAGCTTTTTCAAGCTTTGTGCCCACAAATTTTCTATAGGATTGAGTCAGGGCTTTGTGATGGCCACTCCAAAACATTCACTCTGTTGTCCTTAAAGCATATTTAACTAATTTGGCAGTATGCTTAGGGTCATGGTCTGTTTGAAAGACCCATTTGTGGCCAAGTTTTAATTTCCTGGCTGATGTCTTGAGATGTTGCTTCAGTATTTCTACATAATGTTCTTTCTTCATGATGCCATCTATGCTGTGAAGTGGGCCAGTCCCTCCTGCAGCAAAACAGCCACACAACATGATGCTGCCGCCCCCATACTTCACAGTTGGGATAGTGTTCCTAGGCTTGTAAGCTTTCCCCTTTGTTCTCCAAATATAACACTGGTCATTATGGCCAAACAGTTCAATCTTAGTTCCATCAAACCACAGGACATGTCTCCAAAAATGTGTCTTTTTCCCAGTGTAATTTAGCAAATTGTAATCTGGCTTTTTTTTGATTTTGGCTTGTTGATTTTCCCATGTTGTCACACAAGGAAGCAGTGTGTTTGAGGTTTTCCTTAAATACTATTCTACAGTTGTGCCTCCAATTAACTCAAATGTTGTCAGTTAGCCAAACAGAAACTTCCAAAACCTTGACACCATCATCTGAGCTTTTTCTTATTGTATGTAAACTTGACTTTCAAAAAAAGTTATAACAATTTCTCAAAAAAAATCTCTCTCTCATTATTCTGCTATTAAGCATAACAGAAACAAATTTGATAATCCTAACTTACCTAAAAGAGAAAAAGTTTAGTCACATTAACATCTGATTTTTTTTTTTTAATGATTATGTGCCTTTTTATACAGTGTACGTAAACTTCTGGTTTCAACTGTATATGTTGCGATCATGATTTTCGAGAGAATTACATTGCTTTGTAAACGTTTATTATTACCATTTGTTGTGTCTCCCTATACAGTTTGATAGAGCAATTGAACCCGGAAGCTGCTTCGCGTGACGTCACACTTAACAAGCGGATATGACTAATGGCCGGAAGTGTGTTAAGTCTGATTTATACATTCGCCAGGGTGCGCAGCACTGGCCTCCGCTGATTGCGCGTGCACAGCTAAGAACTGTGAAGGATTTATACTTGACGTGCTCACTGTGCGGGGCGATTCCAAGTAACTGTCATGACGAAACAGTAGGGAAGAAGACGTCAGCGAGTGGGGTTGATAAATTAATAAATTTTACTATATTTAAAATTAATAGGCTATGGATAATATTGAAGGAAGCTCACGAAAATGTTTGCTTTTAATAAAGTTAAAAGTGTAACTTAAGCTACACTTTATTCATGCAAGCTAACTGCGTACTTAATTCAAAAACTTTATCCAAAAAAAGAAAAAAAAGATTAATATTATTATTAATTACTTAAAAGTCTTGGAGAACCTTTGCACAAAATATATGCATTGTTTTTACTCAGAGCTTCAAAAGAAACTTTGATATCAGGGAGTTGTTTTGGATTTCTAAAGGTGTTGCACGTGTAAATTTCCCCAGCTCGGCCAGACTCGGCTCCAAATCTTCGGATGCGGAGACGCAAACAAATTACAAAAGAAGTCGTACGATCCACCAGATGAAACGACTATAGCATATTTTTATACAGTGGATGCCCTTGCAGCCGCAGTGTTAGGAGTTATGATTTACACTTTTTGAATATTTTTGTCATACATCGATCAGCTTCATAAGACATGCGTTAACCCAGCATATGGGTTAGTTTTATGACAAACTTATTCACTTTTTTAAAGTTTCATAATAAAAGTCACTATCCAATACCATTATACTGTAAAGCATGGAGGAGCGAGGACAAAATGTTAAACTACTCCGACTGTGCTTGTATGACAGAAAAAAAGTCATATACTCTGAGGATGGCTTGAGGGTAAGTAAATTATGGCATCATTTTAATTTGCGGGTTAACTATTTCTTTAAAGTACAATTGAAATCAAAATTAACCATATGATTTTGTTAGCTCATATTGCTAGTTTTGTGGTGCACAATTCATCTGTGCATGTCATTATTCATTATTCACAAAAAAGTTTGCTCTTGTAAAATTAATATCTGAAAATGCACTTCCTGTTTGTTTTCAGAGTAAATTCTCAATTATGTCAGTCTGAGGTAGTGGACGTAGCAAACATACTCCAACTGTCAGTTTTGACAACAAACGAAAAAAACGGTAAGTAGGAGGTGTCTGTTAGATTATAATAACTCTCCTAAAACCCTTTTCCCAATCTTTCTGAATGAAATGCCTACTTTATTACATCCAATCAACTTGCGGTAGTAAAAACAAGCCACGCCCACTGCTTTCTCATTTAATATTCTGTTTCTTCTACTGTGTCTCAATACGAAAAAAAACATGGTCGCAGCTTCCAGTTCATGCAGACTTTAAGTTCTAGTCACATTTTTCACACAGTTTCTGTTGGTGTGTGTGTGTGCTTTACCCGGTCGTCCAGTATGTCCGGGTGTGGTGGAGCCTCCATTTGAACAATGGTGAAGAGGATGTCGTGAATGTGATTTCTGAGGTGCAGGACGGGGTTGGCGATGACAGTTTTGGTGGGAGCGATGCTGGCCGACAGCAGGGGCAGAGTGGTGGGGAGGGGGAGTGGAGACTGAAGCTGCTTCACTGTCATTTCCTTAAGACATACAGCCAATCAATTATATTAGAACACACTGAACCAAGCATTCAACTATGTGAGAGTCTAAAGAAATCAGCATGTTAACAATCATGCGAGGACTTACTTGCTGTGATTCCTGCAGCAGGAAGAGTAGCTCCATCCTGACTGATGTCACTCCTCCACCCTTGGCCCCGTGCAGACTGCAGTAACTGAGGAAGACTCTGAGCAGCGCCTGGTTCTTCCTCAGCCAGGCTTTCCTCCGCTCCGCATGGAGCTGTTTGGCCTGCAGACGCCGTCGCTCCATCTGGTGTCGCTCATATGCACCTGCTTCACCCCGAATCTGTGAGTCTTCCAGGTCTAGTGATCCATCTCCACCCCATTTCTCCAGCTGACCTACAGCTGTTTTCCCCTCAACCTAAAGTATTAGAATATCCATAATTTATTAAGGATGTCCAACATATTGAATGTTTAGAACACATTTTATAATGGAAATGATTAGCTGATAAACTGATTCACAAATAAACCAAAACTATTTTTAAATGGTCACGAAACATCAAAACACATTTTTTGAGCTGTTGACAGTCATATATGTGTCCCATGCTGCTATAAACACTATTAGAACATATACGAAGAGTTTCGTTGCAAAACAAGATACAGTTAAAGTCAGAATTATTAGCCCTCTCTTTGAATTTTTTTTTCTTTTTTAAATATTTCCCAAATGATGTTTAACAGAGCAAGGAAATTTTCACAGCATGTCTGATAATATTTTTTCTTCTGGAGAAAGTCTTAATTGTTTTATTTCAGCTTGAATTAAAGCAGTTTTTCATTTTTAAAAAAACATTTTAAGGTCAAAATTATTAGCCCCTTTAAGCTATATTTTTTTTCGATAGTCTACAGAACAAACCATAGTTATACAATAACTTGTCTAATTACCCTAACCTGCCTAGTTAACCTAATTAACCTAGTTAAGCCTTTAAATGTCACTTTAAGCTGTATAGAAGTGTCTTGAAAAATATCTAGTAAAATATTATTTACTGTCATCATGGCAAAGATAAAAACAATCAGTTATTAAAAATGAGTTATTAAAACTATTATGTTTAGAAATGTGCTGAAAAAAATCTTCTCTTCGTTAAACAGAAATTGGGGGAAAAAAATAAACAGGGGCGCAAATAATTCCGGGGGGCTAATAATTCTGACTTCAACTGTATATCCATTTTGAGAAATGTTGGTTATTTGACATTATTATTTAAGACATCAACAGTCAAGTTCATTCACAATTTTTGTACATTAAACTATTACTTGAGCTCAGTGAAGGCCAAGAACACGATATTCTTCTAATCCAGGATATTTTTTATTTAATTTTATGTCCATAAAAAGTTCATAAATAAGTCAAAAACCATGCCAAAATGCAACATATTTATCTTAACATTGTCAAACATCCTAAGTTGGTTAAAAAAAACAATACATCATAAATATATGGAATAGTATATACAAAGATTGATTAATAATAATAAGATTCTTAAGTACGCCAGAACATACACAACACAACATAACTTTTTTTTGTTTTGTTTTTTATGCAAAACGCTGTATATCCACCTTGGGCTATATTCTACTACCGTAATACCATTAAGAAAAGCTAGTGAATCAATGTTTTGTTTGATAAGTAAGATTAAGTTAGTTAGATAAACGACTTGCAGCTTGTTACAGAAAAAGTGGAGGCTCCTTCCACACCGCTGCTGAAAACCAAACCTGTATTATCAGAGCGGGCGGAGCCGCTGTGTCACAGTTCTTGTCTCTGTTGCATCGAGTCCACGACACAAGCTCGCCTCGCCCCATCAATTTTATTGAATTATTTCACTGTAATAATAATAATAATAATAATAATAATAATAATAATAATAATAATAATAATAATCAGGGCTTGACATGAACTTTTTTCATCACCAGCCACTGTGGCTAGTAGATTTCCAACATAACTAGCCACTTGCCATTTTCACTAGCCACAATTTTGTTGTTGGGAAAATATATTTAATATGCACAAATATTACTTTGACATGCTAAAATGATTTGATTTAGATTTTGTTATGTCCACATGCCTCCTCATTCATTTAACTTTTTGTGTGTCGTATGTGAGCTTGCTCAATGAGCATGAGCAAATGGGTCATGGTTTCATAGTGTCGTATTACAATTAGTTTTTATTTCACATCACTTTCCAGAGCTCAAAATGAAGGATTTACCAAATTTATCTCTGACCATACCAAACATAAATAATTATTATTTCTTAGCCACACATTTTAAATGTATCAAAACAAGCAAAATATAGCTGTATACTATACTTTTTATTTAACAAAACATTTCTTAAAAAAAACAAACAAAAAAAAACAATTGACATTTAAAAAAATAGTTATTGTCATGTATCTTAAATATGCACAGTACTCTTTCCTGGCTAAAGGTCCCAGATCGCCTGTTAACTACACATAAATGGGGAGCTAATCTCATATTAGAGCAATGATAATTAAATCATATTAACAAAAATAACTGTAAGCAAAAGAAAGCAGGTGAAAAACACACCATGTGCGATAATGAAAGGATGGTTAACGTTAGGCCAATTAATAATCTGTTCAAAGAATGGTCAAAGCGAAAGCAACCGGTGCTTTCGTTTTTTATACATTTTTGTGAAGTTGAAGGCTACATCTTCATTTGACAGTTTGTCGGCATGACACAGATCAACATTACTCGCATTACTGAGCAAACTCGGAGCACTTCACCGGCAGTAACTCTCTTCCCAGGGGATGCTGAGCTCGCGCATCCTGAATGTTCTATAACTGTTATATCGCACTTTGTAAAGAAACTGGTCTGGCGGATAATACATCTTGTACTAGGCCTAAAATGTACATTCTTATGTTATTAATGGCAGCAATTCACACATAGATTAAGGTACATCTGAACAGTGATCTCCAATAATAAAATCCAAATGTCAAAAATTGGCATTTATCGCGATTTGCAACCAAACTCTTCATATATTTCACAAAAAAAAAAGCGAAAATTGGTTGTTTTTGCGTTATTTCAAGCAAATTCGTTTTTCCGGTTTGAAACAAATTTTTGAAGCTGCGTCACGCCGATTAGATCCTTGCGTGTAATCCAGCGTGGAGAGTGGATGTCTGTACCGGCGAGTACATTGTGACGTCTCTGAGTGTGCAGCATTAATTCATGAGAAAGACTTGGTTCAAACCAATTAGCGCTCTATTGTGAATGAGGTGCAACTTCATTAATATGCATGATAGCTTCGAAGGTTTTTACCTGTTACAGTGTTCAGACGGCAGAGAGACGCCATGTTATGTTGCCAAAACAAGTGGAAGAACAAGAATTGCTTGGAGACATGGGTCGTCAGTGTTGTGTTTACAAATGTGCTGCAACGAAGATTTTGTTTTCATTTCCCGCTATGAGAGCGCAGCTGGACTCACGTGTGGATTACAGTGCATGCGACAGAAATGCGTTTGTAAGGAACATTTTTACCTGAGAGCTTTTCGAATCTGGAAATGGTGAAATCCGTAATTTGCTGCTTGTCTCCTTTAAAAAAAGATGCGGCTCCAGTTTGTGTTGATTGTCCTGTCTCTACAGATTTGATAAGTGATCGATCAGTGGTCTTTGTTTGTTTATTCAGATGGCAAAGTTAGTTCGTATCGTCAGCAGTACTCCTTTAGTGTTTAAAGACATACCTTAGTTAAAATGATTTAGTTACTATGTTTACAGTACAATAATATCCCTACAATATTATGGACTGAAAGATCCGCTGTAAATGCTGCTCTCTGAATGTAAACATGTAAACCCCTTAATCAAACCGTCGTGTAGAATTTTCACCGCATTTTGTGACAGGATAGTCTATACACACACAGCTTCCTGACGCTACCTACCGAGTGCATCTAAGTTACCAAAAAATGCGAGATTTTTTTTTCTCCCATTCGCCATGCAGACCTTAAACCTGATTATGGTTCTATATGGTCTTCTATAAGAACTATCATTTTTATATCAAAAATTCGAAGCGTGTTCAAAATCTGAGCTATTTTTCTACTTGCAATGAAACGGTGAACACCTACCTTATAGTTGCAGATGTGATGCATGGCCTCGATCTCTTTCTCCAGCCAGTTGTAGAGCTGAAATCGCAGTTTTCCACCATCCACCTCATAACCCGTGGCCAGCGTCCTCAGCTCAGTCATGAGGATCTTCAAACAGGCTCTGAACTTGAGCTGTTCAGCGATAACATCCACCTCCGACTCGCTGGCCGAGTCTTCATGCTGGAGTGCTGCTGATTTAGACAGCTTTTTGTCTTCCTCATCCTCTGGTTTCTTCATGGTCAGTCCACCTTCTTCATTCTCCTCCTCATCCTCCTCCTCCTCCTTATCATCTCCCCAGTCCAACTGTAGGTTCTCATCCTCCACTTTAACCAATGGTTGACTCCAGTCCATCCCGGTGGACGAGTCGGCTCCCCAGGCTTGACTAGGGATTGCAGGAGTTCCCCAGTCGAGATCTGAAGCTTTGCCTCCATTCTCTTGTGGCTGGACGCCACTGATGTTGGCCACAGACGAGCCTTTACTCAGAGAGGACGCTTTCTTAGTGACTTTGGGGATTTTAGATAAAACCTCAAGGGCTAGAAGTGGGCAGCCCACCTTAAAGTGAGCGTTAGCAGTGGTGAAGAAGAGCTTTCTCTCGATCAGGTTTATTTCATCGGCGCTGTTGCGTTCTGTTGTCGGACCGACTGCAGCTAAAGGTGCTTCGGTGTTGGCGAAGTGCCGGCGAATGATCAGGGGGTGTGTGCGCAAGTAGTTATAGAAACTAAACACCACAGGATTGCAGGATTTCACAAGCACATCTGGAAGAAAAAGTTTTAGAAGAAATGTGGTAGAAATTATTACTACTGGTAACATATTTTAGGATCAATATGATTTTTAAAAATAAACCATTTAAACTTGACATTACCAACTGACTTAACATAACTTGTCATAAATCTGTCATAAACATGATTGTCATGAGGCCATTATAACTGTGTCACGAATAATATCACCAGCCTGTCTGAAAACCTGCGCCGACCAGCTGGCTCCTATTTTCACACAGATCTTCAACAGATCACGGGAACAGCGCAAAGTTCCATCCTGCTACAAACGCTCCACCATCATCCCAAAACCAAAGAAACCAAAGATCACAGGACTCAATGACTACAGACCTGTTGCCTTGACATCTGTGGCCATGAAGTCATTCGAAAGACTGGTGCTAGCATATCAGAAGGACATCACTGGACCTTTGCTGGACCCCCTGCAGTTAGCCTACAGAGCAAACCGGTCAGTGGATGATGCAGTCAACATGGGACTGCATTATACCCTACAACATCTGGACAAACCAGGGAACTACGCAAGGATACTGTTTGTGGACATCAGTTCTGCCTTTAACACCATCGTCCCATCACTGCTCGAGAACAAACTGACCCAGCTGTCTGTCCCCAGCTCTGTCTGTCAATAGATCACCAGCTTTCTGACAGATAGACAACAGCTAGTCAGAATGGGCAAAATCACATCCAACAGCCGCACCATCAGCACTGGTGCCCCCCAGGGGTGCATTCTCTCCCCACTGCTCTTCTCCCTGTACACCAACGACTGCACCACAAAAGACCCCTCCATTAAGCTCTTGAAGTTTGCGGATGACACTACTGTTATCGGCCTCATCCGGAACGGTGACGAGTCTGCATACAGACAGGAGGTAGAGCGACTGGCTTTATGGTGCAGATACAACAACCTGGAGCTGAACACGCTCAAAACTATGGAGATGATAGTGGACTTTAGGAGAAACCCCCCTGCACTCCCCCCACTCACCACCATGAACAGCACTGTGGCTGCAGTAGAGTCATTCAGGTTCCTGGGCACCACCATCTCTCAGGATCTGAAGTGGGACATTCACATAGACTCTATTGTGAAGAAATCCCAGCAGAGACTGTACTTCCTTCGTCAGCTGAGGAAGTTCAATCTGCCACAGGAGCTGCTTGTACAGTTCTACTCAGCTGTCATCCAATCCATCCTCTGCACTTCAATCACCGTCTGGTTCAGCTCAACTGCCAAAACTGACCTCCGTAGACTACAGCGGATTGTCCTGACTGCTGAACGAATCACTGGCACTACCCTTCCTACACTTCAAGAACTGTACTCTTCCAGAGTGAGTAAAAGGGCTCGCAAAATCACTCTGGATGCCTCGCACCCAGCACATTACCTGTTCGAACTGTTACCGTCTGGTCGGCGCTACAGAGCACCAAGCACAAAAACAGCCAGACACAGGAAAAGTTTCTTTCCTCAGGCCATCTACCTCATGAACAGTTAAATATTCCCCTACTGTGCAATAAACGTGCAATACTTTCTCATACGCACTTGTACACAGCACCTTATAACAATATACAATGCAATACTTTCTCCATTCGCATTGGTACACAACACCTTATAACCTGTATATTTACAACATATCTGTACATACAATTCAACATCCAGATCTTTTTTTATATTTTTTACTTACTGCATCTCTGTTTAATGTTTATCGCCTTTTTCTTTTCTCATATTTAATTTTGTGTTGTCACTTGTCACTTTATGTACACTGGAAGCTTCTGTTGCCAAAACAAATTCCTTGTGTGTGTGAAGCACACTTGGCAATAAAACTGATTCTGATTCTGAATATTCTGATCACTGATAATTGACCCTTCGCTAAGCCCCGCCCTCCTTAGTTACTGTTGCTACGCCTGTCAAGCGTCCGTGCCTGGCACTATTACAATGTGTATGCGCTGGTGTCAGACATTCCCAGGGATATAATTAGTCATTTTTGGCAAACAGGTGAGATATCCGAGAAAGCCAGACAAAAAAGGACTGCAGTCTGCATTACACGGGTTTATTCACGACATAGGCAACCGATTAGAAAATAATTCAATGAAAATTGAAGCTAGCTTAGCCTAGCTAGTACACTGACCATTCAACAGCTTAGTTCATGCACAGCAGGAGAGGTGAAATTTAAAAATCAATCTAATAATAACTAATTAAACTGTGATTTCTCTATTTTAGCCAAAAAGCCTGATAAGATTTATTGTTGTGCAATGAAATATAGCGTTACTAACCCATGAGGAAACATGCATGGACAGTGCTTCTACATAATTCATTTACAGAAAGAACAGCCAGAAAGGGGAAATTGATGGATTTGTTCCAAATATTAGCATCATTGACCCATAACAATGCACAGTAGCTAGCAGTGGTCATAATATCGAGTGAAAAAAAAAAAGAAAAAGACAGCTGGGAAACATAACCTGCTTTGTGTATTTGTAGGAAACCAGTGGTGTAAAGTACTTGAGTAAATGGACTTTGTTACATTACTTAAGTATTTTTTTGGCTACTTTGTACTTGTACTGAGTATCAAAAATATAAGCAACTTTTACTCTCTACTGGACTACATTTTTGATTGAATATATGTACTCTTTACTCCACTACATTTAAACGGACGCTTACCGTTACTCATTACATTGTGATTGTGCAGCACTGATGACCATTCATGGCCTTATCGGAAAGAAATGTTTTCATTTGCCGATATACAGAATGGCACTTACAGGATGCAGTGTCTACTTTGTTTGCCACGAACCACGGAAATAAGTGCTTTTAAGAATTCATCGTCAAATTTGAGAAAACACATTGAGGTAAAAGTCTATTTAATGTTAATTTAATGTGAATTTAGTCAAATTATGTCTGACTTTACAATAGTATTGTAAGCATAATGTTACCAAAAGTTAACACAGTTACTGTTATGGCAAAAACCACTGCGACATGACATGACTCTATTTTAGCTTAATTATTTTACGTGAATAAACGTATCACGGAAATTATACATTTCGCATCAGGTGCATTTAGCTGTGAGTTTGTGATGTATTTTTTATTGAATTTATATGTAGTTTACTAAGTTGAAAAATAACACTGCTCCTCTTTGTTTAATTTTAATACAGAGAAAACATCCTAATCAATTGAATCAATCATTTTTTTTATTTTTTATTATTTGTGCCTTTTTTGAACATTTGAGTTTGACTGAGACTTTTTGTTCTATTTTTTTCATCTATTTTGTTCAGCCATCTTGAAACATTGAAGTGTTAAATTGAATTTCTATATTAGGAAATAAAACCTTTCTTGGTGTTCTTTGAGCCTACATTCAGTATGAGTAAAATGCTTAAGTTCCTTTAAAATCAAATACCTTAATAGTTTTACTCAAGTTTTATTGGAATTGGTGACTTGTAACTTGTAATGGAGTAATTTTTACAGTAAGGTATCTGTACTTTTACTCAAGTATGGTTTTCAGGTACTCTTTACACCTCTGTAGGAAACACAGTTTGATAGTTTTAGGGTAATGTAAGAGGTGTGTGAGTTATTGCCGTTGGTCTATCACTGAATGTGTCAGGAATATCAAAACAAAACCAACTTAACTCCATTCCTTTAGTGCCCCTCACAGAGCTTGATCCACGCTGGCATTTCTCCCCTTGGGGTTTAAGTTTTGAAAAGGGAAAAATCCCACCACACTGTCCAAACCTTTAGGATACCGGGTGTCAGATTTGCACAATCCATGTGCACAATGCTTTTGCGCGTAGCTACGGTTGCTAAGCCACGATTGGTGCGTGGCGGTTTTTGGGTGTGGCTTAGCGAAGGGTCAATTACAAAAAAAGTATTTTTTAATTGAAATATATTAGTAAAAGTGTCAATAATGACAAAATTTATTTGTACCACTGCATAAAAATATGAATGAATTATAAAATTCATGACACGATTATAATGACCTCATGACAGTCATGTTTATTAAAGATTTATGACAAGTTATGTTAAGTTATGTTGTTTTATGTTAATGTCAATTTGTCATGACAAACACATCTCAAACAATGTCACCTTTGCATTTATGATGACATCAGTGAGCGAATGACACTCCCAATTCTATTTTTTTATCCCTTGGCCCTTGAAAGAGAGTGTGAAGGAGAAGGGCTTCAAATTTTACCCCTAAAAAATGGGACAGCACTACAGCACCTGCACACGTCATCATATGCCATCACAATCTCTTACTTCATATGAAATCGGCGATGTCGACTGCTGTAGTTATTCCAGTTGCGTTATTATTTGGTATTTATCTTCAGGAAATCACCGAAGGCAACAATATCATGATATCATAATGACATAATGTGGCAATGCAGCACGGCGGCGCAGTGGGTAGCACAATCGCCTCACAGCAAGAAGGATGCTGGGTCAGTTGGCGTTTCTGTGTGGAGTTTGCATGTTCTCCCCGTGTTTGCGTGGGTTTCTTTTGGGTGCTCTGGTTTCCCCCACAGTCCAAAGACATGTGGTATAGGTGAATTGGGTAGGCTAAATTGTCCGTAGTGTATGTGTGTGTGGATGTTTCCCAGTGATGGGTTGCAGCTGGAAGGGCATCCACTGCGGAAAAAAATATGCTGGATAAGTTGGTGGTTTCATTCCGCTGTGGCGACCCCAGATTAATAAAGGGACTATGCCAAAAAAAAAATGAATGAATGAATAATGTGGCAATAAGATCGTAACTGTACTTTGCATTCACACCGTGGCCATATTTATCTATGTAAACACACGAAAACAACATTAACATTATAGCACACATTGTAAAAAGGTCATTTCCAGCCATTAGACTTTTTTGACAGGGTATTCGAGTGTCATCGAGTAACAGATGTGAAAGTATGTTGTCGGACTGCTATACAGGATTATTATTAACTGTAGATTATTAACTGTATTAACAGATTATTAACTGTATGCTATACAGTTATTATTATGGATTATAGATAGCGAAATTTAACAGGGTTTTTTTTAAAGCATGACCGTAAAACACGAACGCCATTATAAATGTATTAAAACATAAGCTTGTTTGTTGTAAAAATTCGAAACAATGACAAAAAAGATCTCCTGACTTCCATGTGCAGCCATGCTGCCGTTGTAGATGGTGTATTCTGGAAAATCTTCATAACTGTACGTTCACACCGAAAGCGGCGAGAGCGTCAAAGTAGCCGGAAGTCATTCATTTTCAATGGGAGCCGGCGGCGATAAGCGGCGAGGAGCAGCGCGGCGCATCTTCGCCGGTGTGAGCGTCGAGGAGAGTTGAAATCAAGTCAACTTTATGGTAATGAGCTATGACGCGGTTCGGCGGCAAGCAAAACGAATGTAGAAGTCCACCACTTGAGAGGAGTCAGAGAACACAGTCACTGTGAACTTTGGTTCCGACCACAGTTACTGGAAGATTTAAAAAGTTACTGGCGACTTACTGATGTGCATCAATGTTATATATATATTTTTTCTTTAAAAAAAAAGCGAGAATTTCATACGACAATACAAAACATCAGGCATATGGACACATAGTGGAGCAAAGCCACACCACATGCAACTAGATCTTCCGTAGTTAAGTGAATCTGATAATACAGTAAGTGTGCAACATCTTCACGCTAGAAAGCATGTTTTATGCGGGAGTGTAACTGATATGATATGCTGCAATGGCTCCTTTAAATACGAGATCAATGTGTAGCGAATTTTGACGCTCTCGCTGCCGGAGCTCAAGGCAGACAGCGTTGTCGCCAGGGCGGCCAGAGTGACCTTTGACGCTCTCGCTGCTTTCGGTGTGAACGTACAGTAATCCTTGGTTTCGAGTGTGGTCCTGAAAAATCTCCATTTCAAGCGCTATCTAGCCCTTGCCCTTAGCCCTACGCCTTCAAGATAAAGAGAACTGGGACACCCCTACACCTTCAAGTGAACCCGCAAAACAAGGGGTGGAGGTAAGGAGAAGGGCTAAGGGGTAGAATTGGGATTGGGCCTTAATGACAGTTGCCATAAGCATGCTTAAAATCTTTTGTCATGCCATGATTGAATGTTTCACGACAGTATTATGAATACCCCTTCACATAAAAAATGCTAGCAATAAATTTTAAATAAAACAAAGTGGCACAGTGGGTAGCGCTGTCACGTCACAGCAAGAGGGTTTCATCTGGGTGCTTCGGTTTCCCCCACAGTCCAAAGACATGAGGTATAAAAATTATTAGCCCCCCCTTTGCATTTTTTTTCTTTTTTAAAATATTTCCTAAATGATGTTTAACAGAGCAAGAAAATTTCCACAGTATGTCTGATAATATTTTTTCTTCTGGAGAAAGTCTTATTTGTTTTATTTCGGCTAGAATAAAAGCAGGTTTTAATTTTTTAAAAACCATTTTAATGTCAAAATTATTAGCCCCTTTAAGCTATATATATTTTTTTCGATAGTCTACAGAACAAACCATCGTTATACAATAACTTGCCTAATTACCTTGACCTGCCTAGTTAACCTAATTAACCTAGTTAAGGCTTTAAATGTCACTTTAAGCTGTATAGAAGTGTCTTGAAAAGTATCTAGTCAAATATTATTTACTGTCATCATGGCAAAGATAAAATAAATCAGTTATTAGAAATGAGTTATTAAAACTATTATGTTCAGAAATGTGTTGAAAAATTCTTCTCTCCATTAAACAAAAATTGGGGAAAAAATAAACAGGGGGGCTAATAATTCTGACTTCAACTGTAGGTGAATTGAATAAGCTAAATTGTCCATAGTGTATGTGTGTAAATGAGAGTGTATGGTTGTTTTCCAGTGAAGGGTTGCAGCTGGAAGGGCATCCGCTGCGTAAAACATATGCTGGATAAGTTGGTGGTTCATTCCGCTGTGGCGACCCCGGATTAATAAAGGGACTAAGCCGAAAAGAAAATGAATGAATGAATGAATAAAAATAAAATATTAATAAAAAATGAAATGTATAAAATAAAATTTCTACTCATTAAGGCAGCATTTATTATATATTAAATATACAGTAAAAATTGTCAAATTAAGACCGTTTAAAGCAGTGAAAAAAATATCTTTAAAAATCTTATTGAATGTAGAGCCAGCACTCACTTTTGGGATTTACACCTACCTAACTTTAAATAGTAACAGTTCTTTACCCCAGAAAACAACAAACACAAATTAGGTATCATTGGAAAGAAGACACTTTGGGCTTTACTGTGGTAAAAGGGGAATTCATGATCATGAGAAAAAGAAAATTGTATTGTGTTCAATACTTGTTTTTCCATATACAAACACATGAAAACTTTATTGTAAGAAAAAATATGCCTTGAAAGCCAAGTGTTTCATGAGTTTATATTTCAAATTTAATGAAGATAACATGCAAAATGAGATTTCCATAAAAAGTTTTAAATTCAGAATTCATTCCTGTGATTTTAAGCAGAATTTACAGCATCATTAATCCATTCCTCAGTGTCATGTGATCCTTCAGAAATTGTTCTGATATGATTATCTGTTGCTCAAGGAACATTTATTATTATTATTATTATTATTAATATTATTATTATTATTAGTGTTAAAACCTTTTGATCTTTTTTATTAATTAATTAATTGACTTATTGTTTTTACTTTTATTCATCATGGACACACTAAATTGTTCAAGAGTGAAAGTAAAGGAATTTACTGCATAGCAAAAGTATTTCGATATTTATATATTAGTTTTCACAAAACTATGATAATTATAAGAATCATTATTAATAATTTATAAATAATTAATTATTTGCCATGATGACGGTACATAATATTTGATTAGATATTTTTCTAGATACCAGTATTCAGCTTAAAGTGGAATTAAAAGACTTAATTAGGTTAATTAGGCAAGTTAGGGTTATTAGGCAAGTCATTGTATAATGATAGTTTGTTCTGTAGACATTTGAAAAAATATATATTGCAAAAGGGGGCTAATAATATTGACCTTAAAATGGTTTTAAAATTTTAAAAACTGCTTTTAGTTTAGTCAAAATAAAACAAGACTTTCTCCAGAAGAAAAAATCCTATAGGAAATACTGTGAAAAATTCCTTGCTCTGTTAAACATCATTTGGGAAATATTTAAAAAAGAAAGGGCTAATAATTTTGACTTCAACTGTATGTCAGAATTTTCAGGCTTAAAGCAATAAAAGCCGTGTGTGTAAAAGTGTGTGACTCTCACCAGGGTTCTCATCATTCTCCTTGTGAATCTGTTCTAGCAGTGTGTCCAGGGCTCTAGTGTAGTCCTTCATGATCCAGTACGCAATGCTCCTCAGGAAGGGGTCCGGGTGTAGTTTGGGGCAGGAGAATCCACTACCGTCTCTGTTGCAGCCCAGAACCTTCTCGTACAGTATACCCTGACAGGTAGAGGAGCTCTCGTAATCAGCCTCGTACAGACGAGCCACTATCATCGCAAGCTGGATATCCTCCATTTTTTCCAGGCAAACCTATTAGAAAGACAGATCCACTTGTAAAGAACATATCTCCATACATTTCACTATGAAGATATGAAAAACAAATACATTATTGTAAATAATTGTTATTGTAGCATTATTTTAGTACAAAACAATTAAGCATCTTTGGACCTAAAATGTTTAATTATTACAATGCATTTAAAAACGTACTAATTATTTTATTATAGTGGAAAAAAACATTTTAATAATTGCTTTTAAAATACACTGATTTATGTGTGTTTTTTATAGGAAATAACTTATTTACGAAAACACCCCAATAGATAACATGCAGAAAACAACTATGTGTAATTCATTTGTTGATGTAACAAGTTTTTAATCTTGGTTAATAAAAATGCATCTCTTCCACTGTTAATGTTACCTCAGTTTAGTGGTGTCAAAAATATTGATATTTCGATAAGTATCGATACTGAAATATTTAAAACTATACAATCTTGCTTTTGGTCAGTATCGCTACCAGCTCTGCTCTCTCTTTCTCTCATCCCCCGTGACCAGTTTTGGTTGAGAAGGTTTTTGGTTTGTGAACAAATATGTCATTGCAGTATCAAAAATAATATCAAATATCGATATTTGTCAAGGTATTGTATCGAAGTTAGAAATTCCAGTATCATGAGAACACTTTTTGTATTTATGCATTGACTATAGGGTTAGCTTGTGCAGGTGGTTGTACAAGGTTTCTGCATGAAATTATGCATTATTTACCCGGATGGCATGTACATTAAACATTATTTTCCATTCTTACATATATATATATATATATATATATATATATATATATATATATATATATATATATATATATATATATATATATATATATATGTATATATAGCATAATACTTATATAGTTAGCATTTCTGTGTGCTCTCTTTTCTTTGCATGCTCTCTCTGGGTTCGCGTGGGTTTCCTCTGGCTGCTCCGGTTTCCCCCACAGTCCAAAGACATGTGGTATAGGTGAATTGAATAAGCTAAATTGGCTGTAGTGTATGTGTGTGAATGCAAGAGTGTATGGGTTTTCCAGTGTTTTCCAGTGTTGGGTTGCAGCTGGAGGGGCATCCGCTGCATAAAACATATGCTGGATAAGTTGGCGGTTCATTCCGCTGTGGTTACCCCTGATTAATAAAGGGACTAAGCCGGAAAGAAAATTAATAAATTAATGAATGAATGAATGAACACACACACACACATATATATATATATATATATATATATATATATATATATATATATATATATATATATATATATATATATATATATATGCTTTTTTTTTTCATTCATTCATTTTCGTTCGGCTTAGTCCCTTATTTATCAGGGGTCGCCACAGCAGAATGAACCACCAAATATTCCAGCATATGTTTTACGCAGGAGATGCCCTTTCCAGCCACAATCCAGTACTGGGAAACACACATACACTCTTGCATTCACACACAAACTACGGTCAATGTAGTCCATTCAATTTACCTATAGGGCATGTCTTTGGACTGTGGTGGAAACTGGAGCACTCGTAGAAAATCCAAGCGGACACGGGGAGAACATGCAAACTTTACAAAACCAGCAACCTTCTTGCTGTGAGGCGACAGTGCTAACCAGTGAGCCATATATATATATATATAATAGGTGGGCATAGATTCATTTTTTTAATCTAGATTAATCTTGGAATTAATCTAGATTAATCTAGATTGAAATGGCTCATTTGAATTCTGCCAAAGGCATTCAGAATATGTGTGCTGCCCAAATAATTACTACATATAAGTCTTTAAGAACGGGTTTCTCAAGCCAGGTGGCGCATTAGGGGCTCATCTTCGGTTTCCAAAAAGCATCACAAACTGCTTGAGAAATTGTTCTGCTATGATAGTTGGTAATGAAAATAAATTATGTTCAACAAGATGTACTTGTGGGCAACCCAGTGGCGCAGTAGGTAGTGCTGTTGCCTCACAGCAAGAACGTCGCTGGGTCGCAGGTTCGAACCTCGGCTGGGCTGGGTCAGTTGGCGTTTCTGTGTGGAGTTTGCATGTTCTCCCTGGGTTCGCGTGGGTTTCCTCCGGGTGCTCCGGTTTCCCCCACAGTCCAAAGACATGCAGTACAGGTGAATTGGGTAAGCTAAATTGTCCATAGTGTATGAGTGTGAATGTGTGTGTGGAAGTTCCCAGAGATGGGTTGCGGCTGGAAGGGCATCCGCTGCGTAAAATCGTGCTGGATAAGTTGGCGGTTCATTCCGCTGTGGCGACCCCGCAAGGGACAAAGCCGACAAGAAAATGAATGAATGAATGAAGATGTACTTGTGTTTACTAACTGTTTATTCAGTTAAAAGTTAATTTTGAACTGTAGGCCTACATAAGCTCCAAACAGCGATTTTTGATGACCTTAATCTGACTAAAGTCATAACTGAACTAAACAGAAATGGAATTAAGATGTGGAGTATGCATTTATTAGTGGCGTTATTGAAGTAAACACGGCGATCAAACTATTACCGTCATGTAGGACATTTCGCCATATTTTCCGACAAGATTTACACACTCGGTGGTCAGTAAAGGACCGCGCGCACACACACACACACACACACACACACACACACACACACACACACCCACATTCGGCGTGCGTTATTAAATTAAATTCCACAACACTCTCACCAGTCCTTACTCCTTATTTGTGTCTAATACCCCAGTTTGTCACGGGGCATGAATGAAATGTTCAAGAGTTAAAGTGAAACTTCCGAACTGCAGCTAAAGTCACACAAAATTACAGGAAACTCTTACATGAAAGCACGTCACGTAAACACCTTAATTACATTATTGTCTATTAAGGCAAATAACTAGATTACAGATGTCCATGCAAGTGTAGTCAGTAGTGTCATCCAGAAGGACATCCTGCTAATTTGATTCAGAAGGGCACTTTTTTGTCAGACGGCTCACCGGTCAGGTATACATCCACGGTAAAATATCAAGGTGAAAGTCATCATAGCTTGCGTAGAATAGACCCAGCTCCCAACCCAATTTTGAGAATAGATTAACGGCGATATTTTTTATCACGCAATAAGAGTCTTGCGTTAATGATAACGGCCCACCACTAATATATATATATATATATATATATATATATATATATATATATATATATATATATATATATATATATAGAAGCAACATCAATTACTTAAAAGCTCAATGGTAAAATGTCTGGATGGATTACAGAGCCCTATAATTTATTTATTTTTTCTTTTATCCCAAGTTTTTTTATTTTACTTTTTTCTGCTTTTGAAAGTAGAAAAGAAAAAAAAACTGTAGAAAACAGGGGGAAATGGCAGGACTAATAAAAAAACAAGAAAAATAAATAAACAAAAATGCATGTGAAGCATGTAAAGGCAACTGAGCCCTATAATTTCTATAATTTTTTTTTTATCCCAAGTAGTTTTTTTTATTCTTATTCCTCAAATATCTTTCCCGCATTCTCTTTTTAATTTTTCTGGAATTTTAGTAACCAAAAAGCATGTCTTATTAATTGAAATCATGAAATCAACAAAAATGCAATTATCAGGATTTTTGAGACCTCAGTGTGTTGTAAAGAAATGTATTGTAATCATTTTATTTAGCCTGTATCTTTAGATTCATAAAGAGATGGTGACCATGAATGTCTTTTTAACATTTTAAAATAAAACCTATGTATGTTCTACTGAAGTAAAAGCATCTTGAATGTATTAGGGCTACATAAATTACCTGCACACTTTTATTTTTAGTAACTAAGAATATTCCTGATTGAACAAGACATTTTTATTAACCCGTTTAAAACATAACCAACTTAAAAACACAAGCAAATCTAATTTATATTCATAAATACAGCTTAAAACATCTAATTTTGCCAACAAAAAAAAACCTATGCATTGTCTCGATCTCTCACAAGTGGCTTTATCACTGTGTTTTGACTGTGCGCTGTCAGACATCCAGCCCAAGGTAAACTAAAGCTGTCATATGTCCATCACGCGACTTAATCAGCCATGTTTAGACTAAACTGAAGCGCTCAGGGCTGTTCAATCACACTCCTCTCTTCACAGACGACCACACACTCTATGACGTCAAAAAAGACAGCAGACTCCACATCCAAGACGTCAACAACACACATTTTCTACATTCTCCTGAGACTGAATCTTCAGGATGGTTAAAATAGGATGCCGCAAACCTCAATGGCGTCTTTCAGGGAGCCGGCGAGCAGGAAAAACGCAGCCGACTGCTCGAAGCGCTGTTTTCCCAGGAGAGAGAAAGCGTTCTTTAAAGCCGCCTTCCTCCAGCGATCCTCACTGAAGTTATGGCTGAAAAACTGGGTCATCTTCTCATCGTGCAGAGACCTACGTGGAAATCAATACATAAATAAACACGAGGCAAATTTCACAGCTCCTTTAGCAAAGAGCCCACAGCAATTCATCGTATGAGATGCAGCGATGTGGAAAGAAATAACACTGTATAAAAGGGATTAAAGCACCTGAAGAGACCCCAGAGAACAGCCTTCTTCTTCATGGCCAGATAGAAGAGAGCTGCATCCAGCGGATCATTATTCCTCTGGAACGCTGCTTTCGCTACCTATCAAAACAAAAAAGAAGCAATTATTTTTTTATTCTTTATACTATGGGCGGTTTAATGATTTGTTTTGTTTGCCTTATAACAAAGACTACTTTGAAAAGGTGAAAATAAGATACAGTTTTGCATACATTTAGGCATTGGTGTGTTATGGGTATGAAATGTACATGTTTAAATTGTGTATATGTTTTGAGTTTGGAAAGGATGAATTAAGGAGAGGGGGAAAAGAGATAGGAATAACAACAATAATATGGCAGTGATTTGAAGAAGATAATTCATAGTATTTATTTGTGTATAGAATTAATTAAGAAAGAAAATGAAAGAGAAAAATGAATGAATGAATGAATGAATGAATGAATGAATGAATGAATGAATGAATGAATGAAATTTAAAAAGCAAGAAAGAAAATAATATATAATAATTAGAAAGAAGAGCAAAGATTAAGGGAGGAATGAGAAAAGAAGAAACGTTTGAAAAAAATAAAAATATAAAAGGGGAAAAGAAACAAAAAAAATCATAATAATAAATGATAAATGAATGAATGTATTAATGAATAAATAAACATATGAATGAATACATAAATAAGTTATGTAAAATGCAAGAAAGAAAATAATATATAATAATTAGAAAGGGAGGAAATGAGGGAGAAATGAGAAAAGAAAAAGTTTGAAAAAAGAGAAAAAGAAAAGAAAAAAAATCATAATAGTAAATGATAAATTAATTATTGAATAAATTAATTAATTAATGATTGAATAAATGAATATATATATATATATATAATAAATGAACAAATGAATAAATAAATACATTTAAAATGCAAGAAAGAAAATAATATATAATAACTAGAAAGAGAGCAAAGATTAAGGGAGAAATGAGAAATAAAGAAAAATTAGGGAAAAATTTATATTAATACAAAATAAATGAATTAATTATTCATTCATTCATTCATTTTCTTTTCTGCTTAGTCCCTTTATTAATCCGGGGTTGCCACAGCGGAATGAACCGCCAACTTATCCAGCATATGTTTTACGCAACGGATGCCCTTCCAGCTGCAACTCATCTCTGGGAAACATCCATACACACTCATTCACACTTCTACACTACGGACAATTTAGCCTACCCAATTCACCTGTACCGCATGTCTTTGGACTGTGGGTGAAACCGGAGCACCCGGAGGAAACCCATGCGAACGCATGGAGAACATGCAAACTCCACACAGAAACGCCAACTGACCCAGCCAAGGCTCGAACCAGCGGCCTTCTTGCTGTGAGGCGACAGCACTACCTACTTCACCTACCTACTGCGTTGCCCATGAATGAATTAATAAATAAATAAATAAACAAATCAATGAATAAACAAATTAATAAATAAATCAATTTAAAATGCATGAAATAAAATAATATATAATAATAATTAGGAAGACAGAGCAAAGATTAAGGGAGGAATGAGAAATAAAGAAAAGTTTGAAAAAAAGAAAATAAAACATAATAAATAATAAATTAATGAATTAATAAATTAATAAATAAATTTAAAATGCAAGAAATGAGAAAAAAAGAAAAAATAAAGTTAATAAATAAAAAACTTAATAATAAATAATAAATGAACTAATGAATAAATAAACAAATTAACGAATAAATGAACAAACAAAAGTAAATAAATAAATCCATTTAAAATGCAAGAAAGAAAATAATATATAATAATTAGAAAGACAGAGCAAAGATTAAGGGAGAAATGAGAAATAAAGAAAAGTAAAAAAAATCATAATAAATAATATATGAACTAATGAATAAATGAATGAATAAATAAAATTAATAAATAAATAAATCCATTTAAAATGCAAGAAAGAAAATAATATATAATAATTAGAAAGACAGAGCAAAGATTAAGGGACACATTAGAAAGGAAGAAAAGTTTGAAAAAAGGTAGAAAAGAAAAAAAAATCATAATAATAAATAAATTAATTAATAAATGAACAAATTAATGAAGAAATGAATAAATAAATAAATAAATAAATAAATAAATAAATAAATAAATAAATAAATAAATAAATAAATAAATAAATAAGTACATTTAAAATGCAAGAAAGAAAATAATTCATAACAATTAGAAAGACATAACAATGAGAAAGGAAGAAAAGTTTGAAAAATAGAAAAATAATTATAATAATAAATAATAACTGAATAAATGAATAAATGAATAAATAAATAAATAAATAAATAAATAAATTAATTAATAAACAAACATAAAATGCAAGAAAAATATATATATAATAACTAGAAAGACAAAAAATAGAGACAGAAATAAGAAAGAAAGAAAAGTCTGAAAAAAATCAAAAAAGTAAATAAAATAAACAAAAAATGATAAAAAATAAATAAATAAATAGGACTAGGGGTCGGGTGGGTGTGGAAGGGATGATAGGTTGTTGATGTGGAAGTTGAGATGGTGTGGATTTCCTCAAAAATCAGACAAACGCAGTATTATGAACATATACCCTCAAAATAGTGTTAATACGACTTTCGGTTTCATCATATAGAGAAGAGTCTAATGCTATTTAATGTTTAATCCTGATCTGTTGATGAATGCTCAATGATGTGGAATTATTCAGCAAATGCGCAGCTACGAAGTTGCTGCAGGTTTGTTGACCTAATTACTGTTCCATATCAAATGCGCCCCCACAAAGATACTAAAAAAAGCAAAAAAGAAATATGACTTATGCCCCGGGCACACCAGTATTTTGAGCACACAACATTTCCATGCACTCTGCAGCAGATGTCATATGATGTCACACACTGAAATCCAATATTCAACGCAATATCCAAAACACAACAAAATAACATGCATTCTACTCCACTTTATAGTCATGCTGCATGACTTTAGGTTTGTATTGCTTTAATTCAACTAAGAGGACAGGTTGGGAGATATGCATTTTCTGTTGGTCACACATTTTCACATGATGCAAATTTGGCCACCCAACTTGATGAAACTTAATGATAAAATCAGCTGGAATGGAATTATAGAATGAAAGTCAATGGAGTGAAAAGGGAAGTGACTGCCTCTTAAAAAAAGAAAGAAAAAAAAAAAGAAACCAAAGCAATCTACAATATTAACAGCTTCATTATTTGCAGAGACTCTTTGTGTCTCCCTACAAAAACTGCACTAGTCTTCATTTCAATGGGTAAAGCCTTCATTACTAATATAATGTCATTTTGTATTTAGCATTGGTGGCTTGAGATGTGTAAGAAATCAGTTTTACATATGCGCCAAATGAGGCGAGGCAGTGGCGCAGTAGGTAGCGCTGTCGCCTCACAGAAAGAAGGTCGCTGGTTCGAGCCTGGGCTGGGTCAGTTGGCGTTTCTGTGTGGAGTTTGCATGTTCTCCCCGCGTTCGCGTGGGTTTCCTCCGGGTGCTACGGTTTCCCCCACAGTCCAAAGACATGCGCTACAGGTGAATTGGGTAGGCTAAGTTGTCCGTAGTGTATAAGTGTGAATGAGTGTGTATGGATGTTTCCCAGAGATGGGTTGCGGCTGGAAGGGCATCCACTGCGTAAAACATATGCTGGATAAGTTGGCGGTTCATTCCGCTGTGGCAACCCCAGATTAATTAAGGGACTAAGCCGAAAAGAAAATGAATGAATGAATGACATACGCCAATTGTTTTGAAATATTATGACTTCAATTAAAAATTCATTTTAGAATCTATTCGATTTGAATTTCGTATGTGTTCTTTTGTTCAGGCTTAAATGCCATGAATTAATTTGTAAGTTAATTTTGTTTCATAGTTTTAGTAGGACTAATCGAGGAATGAATTATTTGATTTCATAATTAATTATTAAAGTATAACATTAATTAAAATAAGGATATGCATTAATAAGACATGGTCGTGGAAGCAAATTTGTAATTCAAATTATGTTTAGAGCTCCTTAGTTTAAAACAGGCTAACAATCAGTTAAACTATAGACCTTTTTCTTGGCTGCTGCATGGAGGGCGCCATAGCGACCAGCGTCTTCCGGTGAATGGTTAGAACTTCCGTTAACAGTGTTTACAACTGGTAATTTGCGCTCCGAAAATGGGTTTCAATAGCATTTTGAGTGGATTAAGGAGTATTTTTGTGACACACAACTTTGAAAGGTGTGTGTTAAAGCCGTTATAAACCGTAAGTGTGGTTCAAGCGCGAGAGAAAAGCGTTGTCCTAGTTCACGTGTCTGCCGTCAGAAATACAGTGTGTGTGTGTGTTTCCCCGGCCTGTCAGCTGTTAGCTCAGCGGCTCTTCAGCACACACACGCACGCAATACTTCACTGCATCATAGAGCAAACCAGATTACTGGCATGAAACGTAACAGGTGTGTAAGTCATGCAATTTACAAAAATGTCCAATAAAAGTCTGTTATTGATACTCTGCTGGCTGATTTGCTGTTCATTCTAATCGCGAGCCGTTTGTGTTTCATTAGTGTGTTGTATTTACCATGGTTTGTGTTTTTCTGTCATTTCAAAATGTCACTATTTTCACTCTGTCACAGTTATTAAATCAGTGTGTTAGTGGGACAGTACAGTAGGCTACGTGTGTGTGTCAAACATTTTGGTGAATTACATTTGTTTGGGTTGGTTATATATTTTAAATAAAGAGAAACTGTTGACTTTAGCGATGACGAGGCTTCATTTAAACTGCAGAAAATGCTGTCTGACATCGAGGGGGAAATGCCTCACAGCGGCTGTTTTCCATCCTATTAGATCACATTTTTTAAATGATCAGTCCAGGAGGTGGCGCTGATCGACAACAGTATTAGTTCAAAGATGATAAAAGCAGGTAAAATAGATTAAAACTATCATTTCAAAGCTGTCCAAATGTGACCGTTTACACGCATCAGCTGCCAACCGGAAGTTCTTAGCATTCTCCTTGCGCATACACGCAAAGCATAATGGGTAATTTTGCAATCCAAGAAAAAGGTCTATAGTATAAGATAACACACACGGCTGTCTAAATAAATAAGCTATAAAATACACACCTGATCACCTAGGCCTATTAAAATATTATTAAAAAATCTGTACTGAAAGAAAAAAAGCACAAGAAAGAATGCCGCTTTGAAACAGAAACTTATTTTATCGATGTGCTTTAATTTTAGACAGTTATTTAAGAGTTTTTAGTTACAAAAAATTAAAGTTAGCCTACTAGAGAAATTTATGTCGATGCGGGAACTGAGCGGAATGTTAACGGAGCACGACCATGGAGCAGAATGCTTAGCGGAGCATCACACTGCTCAGCTCAGCTCACATGCTCTGGGCTGCTACAGTATATCAGTTCAGTATGTTCACTATGTTACATAACTGCCCCCTGCTGGTCATGTCTTTCTTGTGTTAGATCATGTTGTGCTGTGCCGCGCAGTACTGCAGTGCCGTGTGTGATCACATTCATTCACTCGCGCATTCTCAGTAGCCACATCTGTAAGATGTGAATTATGACTTGAGTATAAATGAATAATTGAAAAACTGTAAAATAATAATTGACTGGTGGATTGCATTATTTAATAGCTTTTGCATTATTGTTACAGTTTATAATAAATTAGGGGGTTGTCAATTATTCATTGCAAAAATTCTTAGCTATAAACTCTAGTATTACCAACCCCATGCATAATATACTTCAATGAAGCTGAATTGGAATTTAAAGTAAAAGCATTGCAAAAATATTGAAATTAGAAATTAAATTAAATTGACTAAATAGTACCACAGTTGTACGGAACTATACCACAGTAAATAGAAGTTAAATTTCAATATATGCATAGCGAATTGTCCTATGATAAACTGAATAAATTTAAAAATAAACTGCAATGTCAAAAGAACAGCTCATTCATTGAAATTAAAGTTAAAGGTGCTGTATGTAAGTTTTTGATTCTTCTAAAGCATAAAAATACCATAATATGTTTGCAGATATTTAAGAAACATCCCAAGTGAACATACTTGTTTAACTGAAAAACAATGCTGAAGTCAGATATTCTGCTTTGAAAATGGTTTTTCCGTGCCGGAACGCTGTCTCTGTTTAGGTAAAGTTAACCTGCAGAATGCCAGTTTAGCCAATTATATTTCAGCACTCCGGGTTGCCTTGTTGGAAAACAGCGTATTTCATTCATTCATTCAGAAAGGCTCTGAAAGCATGCGTCCGTGACCGAAATGGACAGTATCAGACGTCGAAATGAGACAGATTCAGTTCCACATGAGGTTATTAATTAGCAAATGATATAAATATTACGAACGTAAACATTAGGTGAGCAGATTACATTGTAATCTCGTGTCCTAACAACACGCAAACAGCAGTTTGACTCTTTGCACCAGACGAAACACGACAAAAATGTAAATACAGCCTTTCAGAAGCACAGAATAAGCACTCACTCACGAAACGGTAAGGTTTAGAATCCATTCAAACTCACAGTTAGCATGTAGCACTGAATAAAACACACGAGGCTTACCTGAGGTGCACTGTCATAGGTTTCACATGTTGAGCTGTGAGAAATAGAAACCGTTTCTAATATCTCAATTCGAGGTGTTGGTTAGAACTAAAACTCCTTTTAATATGGAACATAATTCCTTCTACCGCGTGTCGTTGATTTTATTTAGAACACGGTTTAAATCACTCGCTCCTGTGTTTAAATCACTCGCTCCTGTACTCAATCTCTGGCATCCCACGCGTGTTTTTATTTTGATCTAGGAGTGCAATACCCAGTTCAACCACTGGGTGTCAAACTTACATACTGCACCTTTAAATTGTAAAACTGAAATTAAAATAACTGAGCTGCAGTGCAATTAGATACACTAAACTTAACCAAAGTGAAAAATAAACAAGTTTCAACATAAGTTGAACGGAATGAGCTCAACTGAAATTAACTGAATTAAACTAAACTAGAGTGGCTGAAACTTAAGCTAAAATTAAAATTGAATGGATCCTAAACAGATAAGA
Organism: Danio kyathit; assembly: GCA_903798195.1. Classification (NCBI taxonomy): domain Eukaryota; kingdom Metazoa; phylum Chordata; class Actinopteri; order Cypriniformes; family Danionidae; genus Danio; species Danio kyathit. The sequence goes on from LR812536.1 coordinate 51,429,126, forward strand.
AATTGAATTTAAACTGAAATACAATGTAACATATTAGTGAAATCTGCACTCACTTTATTAGGTACACCTGTACAACTGCTTGTTAACCCAAATTTCTAATCAGCCAATCACATGGCAGCAACTCAACGCATTTAGGCATACAGACATGGTTAAGATGATCTGCTGCAGTTCAAACCGAGCATCAGAATGGGGAAGAAAGGTGATTTAAGTGAACGTGGCATAATTGTTGGTGCCAGACGGGCTGGTCCGAGTATTTTAGAAACTGCTGATCTACTGGGATTTTCACGCACAGCCATCTCTAGGGTTTGCAGTTCTGTGGGCTCAAATGCCTTGCTGATGCCACAGATGTCAGAGGAGAATGGTCAGACTGGTTCGAGCTGATAAAAAGGCAACAGTAACTCAAATAACCAATCGTTACAACCGAGGTATGCAAAAGAGCATCTATTAATGAACAACACATCGAACCTTGAGGCAGATGGGCTACATCAGCAGAAGACCACACCGGGTGCCTTTCCTGTCAGCTAAGAACAGGAAACTGAGAATACAATTCAAACAGGCTCACCAAAATTGGACAATAAAAGATTGGAAAAACGTTGCCAGGTCTGATGAGTCTCGATTTCTGCTGTGACATTCGGATAGTAGGGTCAGAATTTGGTGTCAACAACATGAAAGCATGAATCCATCCTGCCTTGCATCGACGGTTCAGGCTGGTGGTGGTGATGTAATGGTGTGGGGGATATTATCTTCTGATGGCTACTTCCAGCAGGATAACGCACCATGCCATGAAGCGCAAATCATCTCAGACTGGTTTCTTAAACATCACAATGAGTTCACTGTACCCAAATAGCCTCCACAGTCACCAGAACTCAATCCAATAGAGCACCTTTGGGATGTGGTTGAATGGGAGATACGCATCATAGATGTGCAGCCAACAAATCTTCAGCAACTGTGTGCAATCTATGCCACAAAGGATTTAGGCAGTTCTGAAGGCAAAAGAGGGTCCAACCCGGTACTAGTAGGGTAAACCTAATAAAGTGGCTGGTGAGTGTATATCGCAGATTAATTTAAAAAAGTGTGAAAGTGAAGCAAAAAATAAATAAAAATAAAAAAATAAAATAAAAAAAATAAAAAAAATACACTGCTATCAGCCAGTATCTCTGAAGGTCTTACCTTCTCTACCATTCGCCTCAGTGTATTAATGTTTCTGATCCACCATCCGACACCCACCGCCCTGAGCTCAGACCACTGAGGGTCTCCTCTCTGCATGGCAGGAATCATGTTCAACATCTCCTCCTCGGCTTCTGAGTGGAACGCCCAAGCAAAGTGGCACGTGGACACACCTGGAGACACAAAAATCATTTTAAAGGTGCTGTATGTAAGTTTTTGACTCTTCTAAAGCATAAAAATACCATAATATGTGTGCAGATATTTAAGAAACATTCCAAGTGAACATACTTGTTTAACTGAAAAACAATGCTGAAGTCAGATATTCTGCTTTGAAAATGTTTTTTCCGTGCCGGAACGCTGTCTTTGTTTAGGTAAATTTTACCTGCACAATGCCAGTTTAGCCAATTATATTTCAACACCCCGGGTTGCCTTGTTGGAAAACAGCATATTTCATTCATTTATTCAGAAAGACTCTGAACCCTGCTGAAAAATCCAGCTTAAACCAGCCTAAGCTGGTTGGCTGGTTTTAGCTGGTCGACCAGCCTGATTTTAGAGGGGTTTTGGCCATTTCCAGGCTGGTTTCCAGCCATTTCCAGCCTGGTCTTAGCTGGCTTGGAGTTGACCAGCTAAAACCAGCTTGACCAGCCAAAACCAGCTATGTCCAGCTTAAACCAGGCTGGAAATGACTGGAAACCAGCCTGGAAATGGCCAAAACCCCTCTAAAACCAGGCTGGTTGACCAGCTAAAACCAGCCAACCAGCTTAGGGTGGTTTAAGCTGTTTTTTTGTTTCAGCAGGGAAAGCATGCGTCCGTGACCGAAATAGACAGTATCAGACGTCAAAATGTGACCGATTCAGTTTCACATAAGGTTATTAATTAGCAAATAATATAAATATTACGAACGTAAACATTAGGTGAGCAGGTTACATTGTAACTGCGTGTCCTAACAACACGCTTTGTGACGAGATACGCAGTAATGGGCAGCTGGGCTGTTTGCACCAGATGAAACACGACAGAAATTTTAATACAGCCTTTCAGAAGCACAAAATAAGCACTCACGAAACGGTAAGGTTTAGAATCTATTCAAACTTACATTGTTAGCCTTTAGCACTGAATAAAGCACACAAGGTTTACCTGAGGTGATCTGTCATAGGTTTCTGTTGTTCAGCTGTGAGAAATAGAAGCTGTTTTTATTATATCAATTCGAGGTGTTGGTTAGAACCAAAACTCCTTTTAATATGGAAAATATTCCCTCTGTCGCGTGTCGTTGCTTTTATTTAGAACACAGTTTAATTCACTCGCTCCTGTACTCAATCTGGCAACCCGCGTTTGCGTCTATTTTGATCCAGGAGTGCAATACCTAGTTCAACCACTGGGTGTCAAACTTACATAACGCACCTTTAACTTGTAATCCTACATTATGAAGGTAAACTTATAACATAGTTTCATACATAGAGTTTGTATTAAAGTTTCATTAAGCATGAAGTGAATTTAAGTTCTAAACTAGATTAAACAAAAAGTCTGTCAAGACAAACTTTGTTGGTGAACTGAAAAAGAAAAGTCGAAATTAGCATTAGCAAATTGCTAACAGGTTTTAGCTCATTGGTACAATGTTGTAGCTTGTTATGTTTTGGAACTTTGCTAACATGTTTAACACATTGTTCACATTTTGGAATGAATCAACATACTAACAAGCTTGTTTGAAATATATAGTGTTAGGATGAATTGGCATATTGTTAAGATGTTTTATTAGAACAAATTAGTATGATTTAATATATCACTTACAGAAATATAAATTATAAATTTCATTCATAGCTAATCTTCTTATTTCAATGATTTTAAGATCCAAACTAGATAAAAAAAAGTCTGTCAAGACAAACTTTGATGGTGAACTGGGAAAGATAAGTCGGAATTAGTTTAAAATGCTTGAATTTTGAAGGTGTTCAGTTTGTTGTAGTTTTAAAATGTAGTTTTCATGTAGACAGATTTAGTTTAAAGTTGTATACGTATAAAGTTCGAAATCTGAAGGTTATAAGACTCTCAGACATAATGTTATGCGGTTGCTAGTGTGTTCAATGTGGCTGCAAGGCCATAGTTAGCGCATTACCTTTGGTAAATTGCTGACAGGTTTTAGTTCAGTGGTACAATGTTGTAGCTTGTTATGTTTTAGAACTTTGTTGTTAACAAGTTTAACACAAAGTCAGCATTTTAGCATGAATCAACATACTAACATGGTTATTTGAATAATATTGGCAGCATGTACCTAGCCTACTGTTAGCGTATTTTTTGTAGTATATCGATTACAGAAATATAGATTATAATTTTATTCATAGTACATCTTATAGTTTCAATGATTTTAAGATCCAAACTAGATTTTTAAAAAAAAGTCTGTCAAGACAAACTTTGATGGTAAACTGGGAAAGAGAAGTCAGAACTAGTTTAAAATGCTTGAATTTGAAGGTGTTCAGTTCAGTAGTTTTAAAAGCTTGAAGGTTTCAAGGTCTTGCATGCAGGTTTAGTTTAAATCTGTATTTAAAGCTCAGAATCTGAAGGTTATAAGATTCTCAGACATAACGCTATGCGGTTGCTAGTGTGTTCTATGTTGCTGCAAGGCAATAGTTGGCGTGTTAGCTTTAGCAAATTGCTAAAAAGTTTTAGCTCATTGGTACAGGCCCAATTTCACAAACAGGACTTAGAATAAGCCAGGACTAGACCTTAGTTAAATTAGGCTATTTAAGCCACATTTATAAAAACAGCCTTAGAAAAATACATTACTGATGTGCACCTGTAGACAACAAATGGCACTGACATATTTTAAGACATCTCACTGCAAGTTATTTTCAGTTGAGACAGCTCAAACATGCAATTTAATCCATGACTAGCCTTAAACCTTGTTTGTGAAACCGGGGGACAGTGTTTTAGTTTGTTATGTTTTAGAACATTTAACACCCCTGCTGAAAAAAACAGCTTAAACCAGCCTAAGCTGGTTGGCTGGTTTTAGCTGGTCGACCAGCTTGGTTTTAGTGGGGTTTTGGCCATTTCCAGGCTGGTTTCCAGCCATTTCCAGCCTGGTCTTAGCTGGAAACCAGCCTGGAAATGGCCAAAACCCCTCTAAAACCAGGCTGGTCAACCACCTAAAACCAGCCAACCAGCTTAGGCTGGTTTAAGCTGGATTTTTCAGCAGGGACAACAATTTAGCATGAAACAACATACTAGCATGTCTGTTTGATTTAATTGGCAGCATGTACTGTACCTAGCATACAGCAAGGGTGAATTAGTGTATTGCTAAGATGTTTTATTAGAACAAAGTCGCATGTTTAATAAATCGCTTACAGAAATATAGTGCATTAGCTTTACCAATTTGCTAACAAGTTTTAGCTCATTGGTACATTGTTGTAGTTTGTTATGTTTTAGAACCTTGCTAACATGTTTAACACTGCATTATCACATTAGCATGAATTAACATACTAACATGCTTGTTTGAATTATATTGGTAGCATGTACCAAACATAGAGCTGGGATGAATTAGAAAAGTGTTAAGATGTTTTATTAGAACAAAGTCATATGTTTTAGTTTGTCGCTTACAGAAATATAGTGCATTAGCTTTAGCAAATTGCTAACAAGTTTTAGCTCATTACAATGTAGTTTGTTGTTTAAGAACTTTGCTAACATGTTTAACACAACATTATCATATTAGCATGAATTAACATACTAACATGCTACTAGCATGTACCTAACATAGTGCTAGGATGAATAGCACAGTGTTAAGATGTTTTATTAGAACAAATTAGCATGTTTTAGTATATTACGTACATGAATATACCAGCCCAATGTCTTTGTACATAGAATATTGACGACTTCAAATAAATATTAACTGTTATTAACTGCAACGTCATAAATATTTTTGCGGTATGCAACATCAACACAGTTACTGACATGAGTTAAATAAAAACAGAGCTGAATAATGACACGCTGTCTTCTGTAGAGATGCTTTGCAGCTGAATCAGATTTCACATGTGGAAGTGTGCTGTGTGTTCATGTGTTATGTAGGTGATGGTGTGTGTTACCCTGATGAAGTAGCTGCATCCTGTAAAGAGGGGGCAGGGAGTTCAGTAGACAGGTATGCAACCTCATGGCTAGCAGGTAACGTAGACCACACTCATCTAAAGCATCTCCACCTGCAGAAAAACACATAACCTTAAGAATTCCTCTAGCATTCTGATTTGTTTTATAAAGGCACTTCCACTGGCTGTAGGTACATACAGTACCATCAAAGCATCTGTTTCAAAATCATCATATGTGATTATTACCCTGTCATATGGCTCTGATATCAAAAAGTGTTCATTATTTTTAGAGCACAGACGCGTTCCTAAACAAACCACAATCTGCATCACATCCTAATTACTTTGATCACACCTGAGCCAATTAATCATCTATCCAGCATATCAAAATTCAGCCAGCGACTAATTAAACGATGCTTGCTCTAGGGGGAAACTTTAGGCTGGAATTTGAAGTTTGTTAGCAGCCGATGTAAATTAGAACTACAATATAGAACAAAAGCGGTTGGCGGTTTGGTTCTGGACATCCACGGTCCTGTTAAATTTGGATTTAGGCTGTATCTGAAATCAACCCCATACACTATTTGTGTCCTATTTGAGGGAGAAACCACTTGTGGTGGTGTCTAAAGCCATAGTAGACATTCTAAAGTGAACTCAATCAATCCCACAAGGCACTGCAATAATAAATGTACAACCCATATACACTCAATATATATATATATATATATATATATATATATATATATATATATATATATATATATATATATATATATATATATATATATATATATATATATATATATATATATATATATATGATTCAGGTAAGATTCCAGTTATAGTTTGGTATTTGATATGTTTAGTAAAAAAAGCACTGTCAATTAAAATAAAAAAAAAAACTCTACAAGCTAAATACAATACAAATTTCATACAATATAGAAAAGACAATACGAATACAAACAGTGCTTTTCAGATTTTTCTTGTATCGAACAGTAGTTTTAGTTACATAAACTGACAAATATAATCAAGTATAACACTGCATTCTGTATATAATCTTCACTGTATGAATTAAATAAAGGTTAACCATTACTGATAGCTTTTTCAGTCTAGAGCAGAGTGATTTCATTATCTTTTGTTGTTTGATTAATATTAAAAACACAGACAGCAGGAATAAGATCTGTTTACTTTAAGACGCAGCACAATGAGAAAGTTAAAGACAACACAATTTCCTAAATGTTTATTTTCCAAGGCATAACTGATTGAATGCCTGTCAAGTCAGACAGGTGGACATAATTATTGGTCATAATAACTGAGTTTTTGAGAAGCACGACTTAATTTGTGCATCGTAACTTTAATTCATATATTAATGCTGGGCAAATTAATGCGTTATTATTACGTTAACAAATAAATTGGTCACACTTTATTTTGATGGTCCATTTGTTGAATTTAAGTTACATTGCATCTACATGCCAACTAATTCTCATTCTTCATCACAGAAAGTTACATTGTTTATTTTTAAATGTTATTTATTATTTATTTTTGATAGGCTGAGATTATCTAAAAGAAATTCAGTACCCCTGCACAGTTAAACTATGTAGTTGCTTCAAACATTTTACCTCACTCTTAACAGTGATACATGCATATAATAACAAGCTCTGGTCAAACGAACCTTGTTGTCATCTTGATGAACAGCCAGAAAGCCAAAAAGAAGAGCAGATTTTACCCTGTGCCCCGTAGTTTTTTATGAGCCAGTCTGAAGCGCGAGCAGTTTCGCTTTTTTGCTTGTGCTCACCGCGCGTCTATATTTGAAATAACAAACTTCTTGAGCTGATGATAATACCGTGCACTTGATTATTGATGTGCTTTTGAAACCTGATCCTGTCAGAAACTGACAAACGCAAGAGTGACACGCGAAAAAACAAAAGGAAAAGCCGGAAAAAAAAGGAGCACATTATTATACCCTTTTAGCAGTGGAAACGCAAGCCTGATAAAGGTGACCCATACCAACTCGTACCGTATCGTACTGTACCAGTCAGTGGAAACGAGCCATTACTAGCCAATTGAGTGAGCAAACTTTCGCTCTGCCCAATCAGAATGGCGCAACCAAACTATGCGGAAAGCCCACAATAAAACAAACAAACAGGAAAGCGTGAACAAGTGGGATGATAGCGTCTGCCACTTCAGAAGCATTAATAGACAAATTCATATCAGCATATCAGTAATATAGGAATTTTTTAGTTTCAAAGTCACAGACACTGAACAAAAACAGGTCATTTGTAAGAGCTGTTGCAGAATTGTTGCCAAAGCAAGAGGAAATACAACCACCAGCATCTAAAAAAAGCACCACAGGCTATATGAGGAGTGTCATGCTAAAAGTATTGCCAGTGACACTTTGCGTTCATTGAACAGTAAGATTGTAGATATTATCCATAAAAAAGTCCATAAAATCATATCATTAATAAATCCATATAAATGTCATTAACATCAGGGTGCCTTAAGGGCGTACTCACACTATGCTATCCGAACCGTGCCCAGGCCCATTTCCCGGATCATTTGAGAAGTGCGAGTGCTCTGAATTGGGCAGTTCACTTGGGCTTTGGTGCGGTACGTTTGTGTGTGAGTGCAAAGCGAGACGTGACTTTTAAGGGACTGTTTGATATGGATTAATTAATCATTCGTACTGTTCAATGAACACAAACTGTGGTAGTTTATTAAAAATGCGAACCCCTCACTGCACTACAGCTGCACCTTTAGCAAACCTCCTAATTCCTGCAGCACGAGGACTTTATGATTATTTATGAGTGTCAAAAGTGGCTGATCTGTTCGGCGAAATATTTGACTGCGTGTCACCGCATATCAAACAACTTAAACGATATAACTAAAGAAATCTCCACTGTGCTGAGCGAAAGCTCTTACTGAACAGTGCATCATCGATGACGTAAGCGTGCCCAGGCCCGAATGTAATGTGAGTGCGGGCCGTCGGGGGAGACTGGAAGGGGGGCAAGCGTGCTTTGGCCTGGTTCAAGGCAACTGTACATAGTGTGACTGCGCCCTGAGGGTGTATCCGGGAAAACAATCCAGGAAACAGACATGGGCACGGTTCAGATAGCATAGTGCGAGTACGCTCTCAATCTAGTAGCTAGCAACAGCAAAGTACAAGTTCAGAGTTGTTTGAAGCTGTTACACCAAGGGTGTCCAAACTCGGTCCTGGAGGGCTGGTGTCCTGCAGATTTTAGCTCCAACTTGCTTCAACACAAATGCACGGATGTTTCTAGAAAGCCTAGTAAGAGCTTGATTAGCTAGCCCAGGTGTGTCTGATTGAAGTTGGAACTAAACTTTGCAGGACACCGGCCCTCCAGGGCCGAGCTTGGTCACCCCTGTGTTACACCATATGAAAAAACATTACGAAGGCATCAGGAGATAACTAACGCCATAAATCACTACTGTTTGCTCTAGAGAAAAATTTGTGTTTAATTTTTACATATTTATAAATAAATTTAAATAAAAGTTGGAGTTAATTAATCTTTTCAGTTCCTTTTTTAACTAATACTTACTGCATTTTAGCAGTAAGAAGCTACGATACAGAATATTGAGCTAAAGTTTGACTACAAAATTATATTGCAAATCAAATCGAAATCGCAATATCTGTTAAACAAAATCGCAATTAGATATTTTCCCCAAATCGCACAGCCCTACTCTAGGTTATGTGTATAGTCACCTATTTATAGTATATGTTTGATTTTAGCTTAAGTAATTTGGCTATTTGTATAGGTTTAAAATTGCTCTTATGTCCAGTGCTGTGTATATATTAATGATTATTTTTATTTATGTAGCACCGTGGTCCTGCGAGACAACATTTTGTTACATCATATGCCCAAACAAAAATCTCTCCTGCCTGTAGCTTTCTAGTAGCCCTTAAACCTTGGTTAGATTCTGCAGAATGATGGTTCTTCAGGACAAAACCTCTCCACATCTGGTACAGGCACACATATGCAACTTGATTTACCCTACAGTCTCTGAACCCTTCTTCTTGCATCTTGCAGGAATAAGCAGAGATAGAAGTCAAGACAGAGACTGTGTCAAGGTTTATATGAAAGAGACTAAATAAAAAAGATCTGAGCTATAGGTAACATGGATAAAGCCTGATATGTTTAATGTTGACAATAAAAAAATAACATCAAGGTTAGTAAAAAAAAAAAAAGTATTATGTTTTTTTTTTATTATTATTATTATTATAGTTTTTTCACTTTTTGCAATTGTTAACTCATACTATAGAGTAAGCAACCCGGTAAAGACATATTCAAAAGATATGGTTGTTATCAGAGACAAGTTTTTTTTTTTTTTTTACTTAAAAACTATGCACAGATATGTCAATGTGGCTTATTTTATCAGTTAAAAGTGCACTAAGCATATTTTGCCAAATGATGTTTAAAAATCACCAAAACAAACATGCCCACAACCCATCAGGACCTCACCCATTTTTTTAAATCTCTGCTATCATTACTAGACACTTTTCCATTACTGCTGATTTGCAGCAAGTGTATAGGTTGTTTTCAATCACGTGGTTCTGGTGATGCGCATAATTAAGATGGAGGACAGGAAGTGAAAAAAAACTGGATGGGAGACATATTTTATGGCTCCGTATTTTTGCAATTTACACCATATTTCGAAGGAGATATAGAAAATAACCACATAAGTTGGGCATAATCCTTGTATCACGATGAGGGCTGAGTTATCCACTGAATTAAAATATATTTACCTGTCATTGAGGCGGTAAGCTACATACTGTATAATTACGTTAACGTAACATGCAAAATACTATAGTAAATAATATAGTGTTTGGTCGCATACTATAGGTAATTACTTGAAATTAATTGTCGTAGTGATTATATTGTGTTGTACGACACAACTGTAGTAATAAATTATTCCATAGGCTTCAGTTTTCTAAGCTATAATCACAATGCACCACAGTTTATACTAACGTTACAGTTTATCAGTTTACTATGCAACAGTATTCTGTAGCATTCATTGACAAAGAGTTGTACACATTATACACTTCAAGGCTACATTCATTCTTCCATGGCGGGGCGCCACGCCAAAATTCATCCCGCCACGGCTACATTACAGCTTCTCATTCAAAACATTGTCGTTTTTTTTTAAATAGCGAAACGTATTAAAAGATAAGTGAATTATAACAGCGCAAATTTTTCTGTAACCGTAGTAGTGCTGTGGGTTATTTGTTTAAAGGTGACGTGCTGACTGACTGACTGACAGGTGCGTGATGCCAGCACACAACATAGTGCTTTCAGTTAGGATGAACACGGTTTCTATAATTATACTTTATTTATAGATAAAGGTCTATGGCTCTGCATACAACAAACAAAGACTTTATCTTGCTGGAGTTTAGAGCTGTTTCACTTTACCTCAGGACGCATTAATGCCGCTCTGTAGGTCTATTAGAGACGTTCATAAATATTCCTAGCAAATCTAATAAAGGTTGGAGACAAATTCACTACGTAAACGCGCTAAATTGCACTTGAGCAGCATATATTTGAGGGCGTGCAAGAAGTTTTGTGCACGAACAGAGGAAATCCTAGCGCAAGCAAAAAGATCTGCATGCTCGTATTACACAAATCCGATCTCGACTTGTATACTGCGTCACATTTGTCATTTAAATAACGGCAAAGGTAGTTGGTAGATCAAAATGCCTACCGCCACAGCTGGAAAAAATCCTAGAGGAAACACTGCACTTTACTATGTGGTTCAAAAACATAATTATTATAAATTCCTATAGTTTTTTGCCCCATTCGGATACCAGATATTATGAACAGATGAAAACGAACAAAAGCGTGGACGCATAGTCTACATTATTATTTATTTGTGTAAGGGGGAAAGAGTGCTCCACAATAATAACCGTCTAGTTTTGTACATATAGATGTTAACATTACGGTTGTTTATTCTGCCGAAAAACCAGTAAAAACGTGGATTGCTGCAAAACAAGACATGGCAGGGTACGTTATTTAAATTCTCCTGGATTTTGTATAAGTGTGGTGGTGTTTGCATCTGATTTTTATATAACACATTAACATATTTATACACATAGCTAGGCCTGTATATAATCTTTATTGGTGCTGTCAAACGAATAATCGTGTTCAAAAAAGTTTGATACAGATGGATGTATTGAATGAATGTTTATGCTGCCTTTTCTTCCGTTTTTAGCCAGTTTTTTTTTTACTTTATGAGTAAAAACTTTTGGAAGTCCACAAAAGCTGTTCGCCATTTCTTATTTTGGTCGATTTAAACATATATAAACAACACAAAACAGAAACATTTTGATGTTCTGATAGTGATTCATATGCAGACGAATCACAACCTACCCTCCATCTGAGTCTCGTGCGTCATCAATGACGTCAAGTGAAAACAAACTATTTAGGGGCTAGACACTGAGGGTCAAAAGTGTTTGTTGCTTTCAGATGGTGTCAATCTTTCAGGGATGGTTATACAAGGAAAAAAACCTAACCCGTTTAAGTATAATAAAACTGCCTGATTGTGTAGAATTCAACATAAAACCAAATGTCACATCAACTATTCGAAATCACTCACTGTACTGACAATTCTCTCTCCTGTAGAGCCCAACCTTGTTCCTGGAGATCTACCCTCCTGCATGAGTTTACCTGCAACCTTGATCAAACGCACCTGTGTTTATTACCAATGCTCCTTCAGATCCTACTAAAGCTGCTGTCACACTAGAGTTTTAGCTTGCGAAATTCTGTTGTACGGCGCTGCGAAAAGGGGCAAGATTAAACAAGATAATTAGACATTTAAAAAAGCGAGCGATTGGTCCATGTTTTAAATTTCTGTCCAGAGAGGTCATGTTTTGATCCTTGATTGGTTTCATGCAGTCAAGTGGTGCGATTTCGCGAAACGTGTCGCATAAGCTTGCATTTCCGGTCTGACTCATTCATGTGGGTATGAATGGAAGTCTATGGGGAGAAAAGTCCATTGTGACCGCAGCTTTAGTTGGTTTGTGGTTGATCAGAGTTGGAGCTGAACTCTGCAGGAAAGTAATTCTCCAGGAACAGGGTTGAATACCCCTGCTATAGAGTTTAGTAAGGCAACACCACTCTTTAGAAAGTGGACTATTATTGTGTTAGGTTTCCCAATGAAAGGGTATAAAAAATGGGTATGGTGTGATTCACAAATTTGGTAGCATTCCCAATTTCTGATAATAAAAATGTAAAATAGCTGCATATCACACTGTACTGTACTGAACCACACTGCTTAGTGGAAACAAGCCATTCGAACAGGGGTGTCAAACTCAATTCCTAGAGGGCAGCACTCCTGCAGAGTATAGTTCCAACCCTGCTTCAACACACTTAAGCTGAAGTCACGCTGCACTTTTCGATCCATTGACTTCATTCATATGTATGCAGCAGACCGGAAACACAAGCTCTTGCGATAAGTTTTGCATGTTGCTGCATTCAAAAGTTCAAGCTTTGTGAACTCTGACCTGCAAATTCACATGACGTGAATGCTTGAGAACAATAGAATAGCAAAACATGACCTTTGTACAAAAATGTAAAATATGAAGCAAGCACTTGTTATTATCAGCGTCACATTATCTTGTTCAATCCTGACCCCTTTTTGCAACACCATGTGACAGAATTCCACATGCTCAATCTGTAATGTGACCGAGATTTTAGCTGCAGGTTTCAAACAACCGAAAGGACTTAATTAGTTTGACCAGGTGTGTTTAATTAGATTTAAAGCCTAAAGATTCAGTAGTACGGTCCTGCGAAAAGAGGCGGTATTAAACAATAAGATTAGACATTGATAAAAGTGAGCAATTGGTCCATATTTTGCATTGCAGTACAGAGAGGTCGTGTTTTGATCTACTATTGGTCTCACGCAATCACGTGATGCAATTTCACAGGTCAGAGTTACTTGAACCATGCTTGAACTTTGCAACGCATGCGAAACTTGTCACATGAGCTTGTGTTTCTGGTCTGCCGCATTTGCATTCGTATTCGTCTGGGGCGAAAAGTGCAGTGTGACATTGGCTTTATACAGTGTTTCTTAAGCACAGTCCTGGAGGATCACTAGCTCTGCACATTTTCTATGTCATTTTAACCAAACACACCTGATTTGGATCATCAGCTCATTAGTAGAGACTGAAATACCCGAAATGGGTGTGAGAGACAAAGGAGACATCCAAAGCATGCAGTGCTGGTGGTCCTCCAGGACATAGTTGAGAACCACTGGCTACATACATACATATATATATATATATATATATATATGAATAAATTAATTGAATAAAAACTGTCCTGCCTGTAGATTTCTAGTAGTCCTTAGACATTGATTCGTTTGTGTGGGTGTGTTTGATTAGAGTTGGAGCACAAATCTGTAGGACTGTGGCTCTTCAGGACAAAACCTGAGAGAATATCCAGAAAACCCAGCTCTGCAATACTGAGAGACAATGGAACTGTTTGGGTAAACCTGCAAACTCATTACTAATTCCATTTAGTGACGACAGTGCTCAAAATAAATAAACTTACCAGTGTACTGCTTATCCGTGGGTCCTGCTACTTCAGCACTAGTAGTCGCCACAGTATCGGCAAGAGCCACAAGGAACATTTGCTCAAGGCGAGTGAGTCCTGGTAAGCTGGAGTGCATAAGATGTGAAGACAGCACCTGTGCATGTTCGGGACCAAAGTACGTGGGGCCATACTGTGACAGGTTAATCACACGGGACTTCTTCTCCGGTTTTTCTGTGGCAAAGCTCACAAAATCATCAGTGGTAACGGACTGCACCTGAAAGAGGTCAGCATAGTGATCCTCTGGCTGTTTCTGCATGTCACGTTCCATGCCTTTACCAGTCTTAGCCACTTCTTCTCCATCTCCCCTTCCCCACTTAGCTTTATAGGATGTTTCTTGGTCAGCAGACAGAAGGGCGTACAGAGGAAGTGGAGGAATGGAGTTGATCTCAGTGTAGTCTCGCCCACCATCTCGACCGGCAACTATTGTGTCTTTTGCTGTGCTGCCAGTCACGCTGATGGTTCGGGATAGATGCCTCCTGGCACCACCCTCACCTGCTTCCACATCCCTCACCACCGCAACTTCTCCAGCAATGCACTTGACCAGATGTGCCAAGATGGCCTTGGCTCGACGTACCCTTCCGAGGTCCATAAGCTCAAGCAGCTGGGTTGGATGGTACTGCGGGAGAGTGGGCGATAATGAATGGGCAGCCTCAAACAAGCCACCATCTTGAATCACTGCTGGCGGACGGAATGCATCATCAATTCCCGCACTACCTTCAAAGACACTCTTAGATCGTGCTCTGCCCTCATGTGAAACAGACACAGTGCGTCCTCCAATGCCCTCTGGGGAGGAGATGCTGTTGTCCTCCGAGTCACCCAGTTTCTCGTCCTGCCTCCATTGTGCATAAACCTGCATCTCACAATCCATGCCCACCACCAGGATGCCATCACGCACCCAAGATAAAGAAACTGGTAGGGATGGAGTCCCGTCCACGGAAGAGACAAGGTTCACAGACCTCAGAAGCACCCAACGAGAGCGAATTCCCTGTTTAATACTTCCTCCAAGAGGCAGGGTGACTGCCATGCCATCTTTTACTCCTGTCTGCTCGGTCACAATCCCTGAGATACGACCGTACATAAGAATGTTGGATCCAACCCCAACCGTCAGGATGTGCGACCCATCTTCTTTAGACAGCCAGTCCAGGTGCACAAAGTGCTTGATATTGGGGCTGTCTTTGGTTACAAACAGATCGGACTTGCTATAAACAAACAAGTTGCTATCGACACTAACGCGTGGATCTAGTGTTTTTGCAGGTTTGCTAAAATCATCAAGGTGAATTGTCTGTTCCAGGACCCACTCCGAGCCACCCGTCGACTCACACTCATAGATCGATACAAGCATGGAGAAGTCCTGAGACAGTCCACCTTCGCTTCCGGGTGATATCTGCTTGAATGATATTGCAAGTCTTCCTGTGTATGAGCAACTGACTGCAACAGGTCGGCCCGCAACACACACGGAGCTGTCATTGTCCTCTTCTTCTTTCAGGAGGCTCCAGTGCTCCCACCGATATGAATGCGTCTCTTCGGGTTGTGGAGCTGATAAGTCCATGTCCACCCTGCAGTGCCAGAACCTGACACGTCCATCAGAACAGGTGGTAACAATCAGGTATGGAGCCAAACACACAGGATAGATAGATGAAGAGCTCAAGTGACCTTTAAAAGAGCACAGGATATTTTATTAGCCACATAATGCTGTAACAACAGAGCACAATACTAGCAAACACAAACTGAATCACACTAACCCCGTGTACTAACTACATGAGATGAAACAATGTGACACATGAGGTATCTTTTCCATGTTAAAAGAAGTTGTCCTAATTGTTTTCTATTTTTTCCTAAATGGTTTCTGTTGCTGTGACATAGCGGCTAAGCAACAGCATAAACTACTATGACAATGATCACCTCAGATGTTGGTTATTTGTTTATTCAGTGTTAAAATAATTTGTGATTTTAAATGCTGTTTTACATGACATTTATTGCCTAACTGAAACCGGAAGCAGATAGTTTTACCTCAGCTCTTAAATAACTAGCAAATACAGTTTGAAAATGAATGTTACAACTTTGACTCGGTGCAAACCAACAACATTAATCACTCAGCATGTACGTTTAATAATGTTAAAGAGGTTTAATATGAATAAATTCGATTATAAAGCAGGGGTGCCCAAATTCGGTCCTGGAGGGCCGGTATCCTGCAGATTTTAGCTCCAACTTGCCTCAACACACCTACACGATTGTTTCTAGAAAGCCTAGTAAAAGCTTGATTGTCTGATTGGGGTTGGAACTAAACTTTGCAGGACACCGGCCCTCCAGGACTGAGTTTGGGCACTCGTTATAAACCTTAACATTTGGTTGGGAGTGCAGTCCACTATTCTGCACCTCTGAATGGGTTTGGTATTTAAATGTTTCTGTCATGCCATGTCTGGTGCAGACAGCCAAATTGCTTGTTGCTGGAATCTTGTCCTAGCGCATGTAATTAGGGCACGGTGTTATAATACTGTATACTACTTTGTTAGAGCTGGAAGATATATGAAACATTTAGCCTACAGTATGAGAGGTATTATTTTATTGTCTTAAATATGCCAAGTTCACAGTTTGTTGCTTGTAGTGATGGGTTGATCTTGAACGATTCCTTCATTCTTTTGCATGACGCGAGAATGTTGAGTCCTCTCAGGGAGTGATTCGTTCATTTGCGCACGTGAACATTTGTGCAGGTGGAGTAGAAGATTAGTTCTTTTTTAGAGTCTTCTATCGGGTTTGAGTCGTTCGTTTATCACGTGAAAGACAGAAGCCAATCATATGCAGTTAGAGCTGAAAAAAGATTTGATCCGTTCATTTCTCGAGTCCTCGGGTTTGAGTCATCTCTCTTTACAGGCTGTCACGTGATGAACAAACGACTCAAAAACAGAAGCCTTGAAAACCAGAAGACTTTAAAGGTGAACTAATCATGACTTCTTTCGGCTCAGACTGTGTGCATTGGTTAAGCTTATAGGGGTCTGTCAGTGTGACATGAACGAACCACTCAAATTTAAAGACCTCTCAGAAGAGGTGAGCTGACATAATCATAGACAAAAGACCAGGTAAACAATAAATAGTTATTTTCTATTTCTTATAGCATTCTAGTTATGACTTGTTTGTAGTGTGATCAACGTTTGGGCTAGTTGTAGATGAGTTTGGAAGCAACATTTTAATAACATTTTAATAATATTTTGGTAAATTGAACAAAATGACTCTAAAAAAGATTCGTTCATCTCAATGAACGAGACTCAAAGTTCAGAATCAGTAAAATGATCTGAACTTCCAATCACTATTTGCTTGTGTATAAATCTATGATCATACCAGCGGAGGGTGTGGCTCTGATAAGCTCCACCCCTGAAGGCAGTTCTAGTCGCTGACTGTAGACCAGTTTAGAGCTCAGGATGAGTTTGCTCGCTGACTGCAAGTTGGCGGAGGAGGAGGAGCGAGGCAGTGGACTGTGACCCGGAGTAATGTCAGGAGATGAGTCAGCATTGTTCTGACTCAAAGGAACCATCAGCTTGTTCTGGAACACGTAGTCATTTGCCGGTTCTTCTGAAAAGATCAGCAAAATGTAACAGTAATCAATAATGACACTAATTACCAAAATACATGATATAGTAGATATACATCAGATCCAGAGAGAGGAAGAGATATACTAATAGCACAGATATACTAATTTACAAACATACTGACATAATTATAGCATAATAAACGGTAATTAACTGATGCCGAACAGAGCATGTAAACAGAAGTCAACAATGACCAATAACTTTGTTCTGCCTTAAAAAATGTTTTGACTATCTGTAGTCATTGACTTGCTTTGTGTAAATTAACATTGCATTAAAGCAAATATGCAAATATTATGCAAATATCACTTTTATAAGGACCTTTAAACACCATTATGTGGCAACAGTGTGTGACTATAGCCAGCTTCTAAAGTAAAAAAATTATTAATTAACTTTTTTATAATCACACTTCACAAAAAGAGTCTGCAGAAACAATTTGAGGGGAAAAGTCAGAGAGGGAAAGCCCCGCCCATTAGTGACGGTCTTGTTTTTGAGCCTGCCCCTATGCTGACATATTGGCATTTGTAGCTCCACCCTCTTTTTAAAAGAGTGCTGGGAGCACAATCTCATTCAAATTTAAAGCGACAAGTCATCAAAATGGCACAATTAGGATCCAAGCATAATGCTGTGTTCACACCAGACGCGGCATGCGCGAATAAATCTCGCTATTTGCGCATAAATAGATGCGTGAACATTTAGTTTACACGCTTCATTTGCACATCAAATTTACTTCATTCGCATGTCAAATTCACTTCACAATAGATGCGGATTTACGTCATGGGCGGGGCTTCTGTCCGCCCGGGGACTCTAGCTTTGCAGCTAAATGGCTAACACAGATTTAATTCAGAAAGCTGTGCTTTATGTGCTTTAGGAAGGCTGAAATACAACGTAGATTCATTCAGCGCTGTGTCTGAGTCCACTAGACCCTTTCAGAGTTCATCAACTCCTCCATAAACTATACCTGCATGATCAAAGCTTTTAGCAGTACTTCCGACTTAGCCAAGCCTAGTTTAATGAGCTGTTGTCAGGGGCGCCGCTGGCTGGTATGGTCCCTACAAAGCATTTTCAAAGGACGAAAGTGACGGGCGAGGG
Organism: Danio kyathit; assembly: GCA_903798195.1. Classification (NCBI taxonomy): domain Eukaryota; kingdom Metazoa; phylum Chordata; class Actinopteri; order Cypriniformes; family Danionidae; genus Danio; species Danio kyathit. Next base: position 51,447,627 of record LR812536.1, read on the forward strand.
GTAGGGGCATGTCGCAGACAAAAATGAAGAGGGGGTGGGGGGTGGGGGGGTTGGTTGGGGGGTTGTTGCAGACAAAAGTAAAGAGGGAGGGGAGTGGGGTCATGGACGAAAGTGAAGAGCGGGGCAGGCAGGACGGGGTGTTGGGGTGGACGAAAGTGAAAAACGGGGAGGGGGGGATGGCAGGGTGTGGTGTCGCAGACGAAAATGAAGGGGGGGGGGGCCCTAATAGAATCTCTGGGGGCCACAATACGGCATGGGCCCATAAAAACGTCCTAAGTTTCCCCCCTAGCGGAGCCCCTGACTGTTGTTCCGTGTAGGCAGGAGGATTTCCCCTCGAGATACCAACAACAGGCGCTACGTCATAATCACGCCCATACTAGAGCAAGCTCCTGATTGGTTAACGTTGCACAAATGTCCACTGATGCAGATTTTCCAACTTAATTAAATGCGAAAAACACTCAATTCGCGCCGCTTCACTCATGCAAATCGCGTCATTTGCGCCGCCTCATTCACGTGAATCGTGCTGCAGGATGTCTATTCGCATCTTTGCATTCCCTTAACATGTAAATCACTTGTGCTTGACACTTCATTCGCGTCTGGTGTGACCGCACCATAAAAGGGGCAGTTTCAAAGAGTTGTCAAATAAGATATTTTGAAAAGTCTTGGGAACCTGCATTGTATGTGTTTTTTTTCCGGAAGTAAACGGTTACAGGTTTAACATTTTTCTAAATATCTTTTTTTGCTTTGAACAAAAAATAATCATAAAGGTTTGAAATTAATTGAGGTTGAATACATTTTCGTTTTATGGGTGAAGTACCCCTTTAAAGCTACATGTATAAATAGAAGTTTTATCTTTAATTGAAACATGTATTGTAAAAAGCTATTACAGATAGAATGAGCTATAACACAAAGAAAATAATTTGACATGAGTGTGAGAATTGGCTTGGGCCATGAGCGATTGAGCGGAGCGCAGTAGCACAGAGCTGAATGGCACAACACGCTGCTTCGCTCAAATGCTCTGATGCCCAATGGATAAATGAAGAAATCATTTCCTGGTAAATTATTTCCATCTATGAAAAGGAAATTAGTCATTAGAGGCAGCATCAGCTTTCCATTCATGAGACTCCCTTCACAGTTTCCTCTCAGAAGCTATCTGCTGACAGCTGTGTCATCATTTCACAAATAACCCACTTCATACGCACCCACACACGCCTGCTCCGAGCGCAGATGAAGATGCCACATCTGTAACACTGAGTTCCTATTAGCATCCTTCTCGATCACCACCAAATAGAACTTCTCTGAGAACGGTGGTGGCTGGTAATCTAGAACGAAGATAACCCAAATATAAAATGTTCTATAGAAACTGTGTAGAATGGATATCAAAAGGAATGAAAAGCTTTTCGTACCTTCTCCAGAGGGAAAACTATTAATGTTGAAATCTGGAATGTCTTCATGTGGTTTGTATCCCAAAATAAAATCCTCCTGGAATACGTGGAGCAGCTGTGTGTTCGAGCCACACTGAGCAACACAAAAAACACATTATAATGCACACAGTGTTGGGTGTAATTAGTTACTGTAATTAAATTAATTTTCTGCTCAAAATATGAGGGATTACTTTTCATTTTTAGGTAATCTAATTATAGTTACTTGTTTTAAATACTGTACATATATTCAACAGTTCTATATAAATCAATTCAGAGAAGCAGAGTAATATATATTTTTGTAAAATGATAATATTTTTTCAACTAAAGAAGAACATGATTCATTTATCAACAAACGTGTGTACGCTTAAGAAAAAATGAATTAATTAAATTGTTTAAAAAGTTATAAATTAAATGTTTTCTAAATTTATGTCATTATATTGTATGGAATATGGGGTCATTCATTTGAAATGTTCTGTGTTTTGATACATACATTGTTTAAAATATATATTTTTTTTAAATAAAACAAAAAGTTATGTCTTGAATTTAAAAAATGTTTAACTTAGTGGTTTAATTTACTTTTTTGAAGTAACTGATTGCACAAAACACAGGTAAGACTGTCTATGCATTGAGACTTGTGTGTTTTTTTTTTGTATTTTACTTTAGTATGTTACTTTTCAGACCTTAAATACAATTGTGATTATGAAATTAGTTGTAATTAATAAATTTTTTGAAGTAAATGATTGAGCAAAAACATTTTTAAACAGAAATGGAAAAGAATCCAGACTCAATTAAAAAAAAAAATAATAATAATTTCTACTGTGTATGCAACGAGATTTGTGTGTATTTTTGTACTAAGTTCAGTGATTAAATTACTTAATTAGTAGCTTGGTTATTTTTCACACTTTAAATACAATTGCAATGATGTAATTAGTAGTAATTAACTATTTTATTGTAGTAACTTATTGAGCAAAAACTATATAGTCAATCTAGGGCCATATATACTTGCAAAATAAATGAAAGTTGTGCAAACAAAAAATAAAGTATTGAGCAAAAATAAATAAATAAATGCAAATCTCTAAAAACCGCAAAATGAACTTAAATTTTGAGAAACAAAAATTAATTTTGCTAAAACAAATAAAGAACTGCAAAGGGAAAATTAAGTTTTGAGAAATAAAAATGAAATTTGCAAACAAAATAGAACTGCAAATAAAAATCAAGCAGTGCAAAAACACTAAAATATTTGCAATTAAAAAAAAAAAAAAAAATATATATATATATATATATATATATATATATATATATATATATATATATATATATATATATATATATATATATATATACAGTTGAAGTCAGAATTATTAGAAATATTTAAAAAAGAAAAAAAAAATTCAAAGGGGGGCTAATAATTCTGACTTTAACTGTATATTAAGTTTTTAGTTATGAGACTCCCAGAATCATTCCACATAAATCCGCAGATTTTTAACAAAATTCTCTGCAGAAATAGCCAAAAATGTCCGCAGATTCTGTCTGGCCCTACCTATAACCACTGATGTTTATGGTACAGATTAAGCCTTTAATTTAACGCTCAAAAATGAAAGTTGTAGTCAGTAATTACATTATTTAACCAATAGGTGGCGACAACCAGCCATCAAAAATATGCCACTGAATAATTCTTCAAAAATGATTCATCTAGCAATGAAACATGAAGTTTTATGAGTGAATAACTGAATCATTAATTGAAAAGGAGACAAAAAAAATATGGGTTGTACAAATTATGTTAGATTCATACATTTAGCGTTATCAGCAACAGTAGTAGTAACAGTGAATTTTTCACAGTACTAAATATTTTACAGTTTATTTTTATTCAGCTGATTATTTAAATTTACAAGTTCTAAGTTATGTTGGTTAAAACCAAAAGTTTCTTGCAAGAATAAATGGAAAGCAAATCACATTTGATCTGAAAAATGGTCCGATCCGTGACTAAAAACCATGATTAATTACGTTTTGAAGTAACTAATTGCACACGACAACATTGTTAAACAGAAATGTGCTCAGACAAACAGATAAACCTCACCTGGTTAGTAATGACATCCAGCTCTATGATGCAGCCGGGTCGGGCAGTGGACTGCTGACTCACAATGTTGAACACCTCACCCACCAGTTTCTAAACGCACAAACAACCATCAGAGATAAACCATCAGATCAACTCCAATGACATTTATCTTCAATTTATTGACAAATAAGAACATTACTTTAATCCAATCTAGTCTAAAAGGCTCTTACTGAGGTTTCTGGGTCGGAGAGTTCATCCAGTAGTTTGCGGGCATCCACCACAGCCTGATACAGGCGCAGGTTTTTCCCATCAGAAGCCACGAAGCATGCACTTGCTGAGTTACAGTATGTTCCTGACACAAACACAAACCTTTGTTTTAAGACCAACATTGTTTCAACAACAATAACATTACATTACATCTGTCCATTTACTGGTGAAAACATAAGTGAAAGCTGAATTCTCCACCATGCCTCCTGGAGGGAGTTGCCAGGGGTGGTACAATATAGCATTCTTGAGTTGTTTTAAGTGTGTTGCTAGGCAGTGGTAAAGTGTTCGGTGTATTAACTTGGCAGTTTCTAGGGTGCCCTGGGTGGTAAGATGCGCTGTTGCTAGGTTACTGAGATCTGAGATGTTCAGAGTCTTGCTAGATGATGACATGATTTTGGTGGGTAGGCAGCTAGAACATCGCTAGGCAGTTCCATGGTGTGTTGTATAGATGGTTTCTTGGGTGTTGCTACAGTTGTTAAGAGTGTCCCAAAGCAGTTAATATTGTGTTCTAAGCAGATGCTAGGGCATTGCTAGGCAGTTTCTAAGGTGTTGTGAGAGGCTGAAATGGCATTGCAAACCAGTTTGATAGGATAAGTAGTTTATGTGTGGTGGCTAATTTAACTTGTACCAATTCTCGACAGCTAATTAGGTCATTGCTAAGTATTTTCTGGGATGTTGGTTGCGGGTTCAGAAAATGACATTGATAAGCAGTTGCTAGGGCATTTTTAGGCAGTTTCTAGGATGCTGCTATGGTGGTTATGCTGGTTGATCAGTTTCTTGGGTGTTCTGGGCAGTTGCTTAGTTGTTTATAAGAAGTACTCGTGTGGTTTTAGGTGTGTGTGTTTTTTTATTATGCTAAGTGAACATAAGTGTAGTGTATACCAAGTTTCACTTTACAGCAGGGGTGTGTAAACTCAATCCTTGTGGGCCACTGTCCTGCAGAGTTTAGCTTCAACTTGCTTTAATTAACAACTTTCAGGATTTTTATTGTATGCCTAGTCAGAGCTTGATTAGCTGGTTCATGTGTGTCTAATTGGAGTTGAAGCTAAACTTTGCAGGCACTGGCCCTCCAGGACTTTCTTTTTACAGAAACACTCCACTTTTTAAAAATAGACTCCCCTAGAGTTAAACTGTTGGGTTTTTCCATTTTTTAAACCATTCAGCAAATCTCTGGATCTTGTGGGAGCACATTTAGCTTAGCTTAGCATAGATCATTGAATCAGATTAGACCATTAGCATCTTGCTAAAAAAAACAAAGAATTTGAATTTTTCTATTTAAAGCTTGACTCGTTAAATTGTGTGCTAAGACCGAGGTAAAAATGAGAAGATGCTATATTCTAGGCTGATATAGCTTGGACGAATTCTTTGCATGGGAGTCGGTTGCTCTAACAAGGAGGCTCAAGACCATGTTCTCTAGCAACTGACGCTAGAGCACCTTTAGCGGTCAAAGAAGTGAGGTTTACCTTCATAGCACTTTGCTAGCTGACCTCAGTTACACTCATCATTATAAACCTCACACCCATCCCGGATGAGCCCCCACGTGTAACCCACCAGTCCTACTGCACCCAGCACTGAGCTGGGATCGAACCGGCAATTTTTTTTGCATGGGGGTCGGTTGCTCTAACAAGGAGGCTAAAGACCATGGCCTCTAGCGTCTGTCGCTAGACCACCCTTAGCAGTCAGAGGAGTGAGGTTTACCTGCATGGCACTTTGCTAGCTGGCCTCAGTTACACTCATCCTTATAAACCTCACTTCCATCCTGGACAAGCCCCTAAGTGTAACCCATCGGTCGTACTACAGCCAACCAACTCTGAGCTGAGATCGAACCGGGAATTCTTTGCATGGGAGGCGCTTACTCTAACAAGCAGGCTAAAGACCATGGCCTCTAGCATCTTTCGTTAAAGCAGCATCTTTTCGTTTCGTTTAGCGGTCAGAGGAGTGAGGTTTACCTGCATAGCATTTTGCTAGCTGGTCTTCGTTACACTCAACCCCCTAAACCTCACTCCATCCCGGACAAGCACCCACGTTTAACCCATCAGTCCTAGTGCACCCAACCCGGTCTGAGCTGGGATCGAACCAGCGATTCTTTGCATGGGAGTTGGTTGCTCTATCAAGGAGGTTAAAGATTATGGAATCTAGTGTCTGTTGCTAGAGCACCTTTAGAGGTCAGAGAAATGAGGTTTGCCTGTATAGCACTTCGCTAGCTGGCCTCAGTTACATACGCTTTCTGTGCCAGAGGGGGACAGAGTGCCAACTGGGGACTATTTTCAGCCACTGTGTAATATCATTGTGCCTGCTGCAGCCATGGTACTGCAGCAAAGTTCCTTTGGTCATTGTTCAGCAAGATGCTAATGTGTAAGTGTAAGTTTAAAATGAGTGTTGCTTTAAGGTTGGTATGGAAACAGCTATGGTTTTAAACTCACCGAGCACTGAGCTGGGGATCAGTGTAGGCAGCCAAGCCACATTAGAGAATGCAGATGTGTGGAGGGAGTTGATTCGTGCTAGTTCGGACACCCCTCCAGTGCAGGACAGTGGCCCAATGTGATCCACTCTCCAGAGAATCAGCTCACTGTAGATCGCATTTGGGTCATGGAACGTTCGTGTAGCTGCATTTCGTAGCTGTTTACGAGGAATGCCTCTCATTGGCCTGGTGGGGCTGTTGAGCCATGCCCCCAATCAGATCCCCATCAATGCTTCCGGATCCAGAGGGCGGAGTCAACAGTGCATTGTGATGCGATGATGTCAGAAGCAAGGGAAGTACAGTGTGACAAGCCAAGTCGTTGAGATGGAAACGGTGCCCACAGTAGCGGAACTTGTGCGAAACCGTGAGGACGTTGGAAAAGGCAGACTTCTCAGCAAAGGTCACAGCCCATTGGTTGAGGGAGCCGTCCACGTGTTTAGACACCATCATGACAGCAGGGCCGATAACAGCGGCGAGAGAGTGTCCGAGAGAGCCGAGACCAGCAGAAGCTGACGCGCTCTGAGGAACTCGGCGCTCGCTGCGCTTCTCCTCCAAAGCACTGCAGCTGTCCTGGTCCATAAACGTACAGGCGTACATCATGATGTTCTTACTGAGAGAGTTTGCGTCACCCGTGGGGAATGCCACCGGAATACGAGAAGAGAATGATACCTAAAGGAGAAAATAGACAGGTTTTATTCAGTTTTGTGTGTTGAATTGAATAGTGTAATGAAAAGTGGTCTATCAAAATTAGGTTTTTAACCAACAAAAAGAGAGTACAGGGTAAGCAATATTTATAAACACTTCTAGACACCATACCTTAAATTCAAATTTTATTTTTAACATACAGAATCATACACAGTATGATATGCAGTGAAATGCTTACACAACCACTCGTGACCTTAAAATAATAACAACAATAACGTGGAATTTATTTGTTATTAACATGGAATCGGTTTATTATTTGTCATTAATTATGTTAGAATTTTAATTTATTTGTTATTAACATGGACTTTATTTGTTTGTTATTATTTATTTTAGAATTTATTTATTTAATTCAATTTTAATTTAATTCATTTTTTGTTATTAACATGGAATTTATTTGTTATTAGCATGGCATTATTAACCAATTATTATTAACAAGAAATGTAATTATTAATATGGAATTTATTTGTTATTAACATGGAATTTATTTGTTTATTTGTTATTGCATATTTTAGAATTTGGAATTTATTTAATTTAATTAATTTAATTGATTTATTTGTTATTACATTGAATTATTAACAAATTATTATAAACAAGAAATTTACTTATTAACATGGAATTTATTCGTTATAAACATGGAATTTACTTATTTATTTGTTATATATTTTAGAATTTGGAATTTATTTAACTTATTTATTTTATTTAAATTTTATTTATTTATTTAATTTATTTGTTATTACACTGAATTATTAACAAATTATTATTAACAAGAAATTAATTTATTAACATGGAATTTATTCATTATAAACATGGAATTTATTTGTTTATTTGTTATTATTTATTTTAGAATTTGGAATTTATTTAATTTAATTTTTATTTTATTATTTAATTTTTTTATTTGTTATTAACATGGAATTAACAAATTTTTATTAACAAGAAATTAATTTATTAACATGGAATTTATTTTTTATCAACATGGAATTTATTTGTTTATATGTTATTATTAATTTTAGAATTTGGAATTCGATTACATTATTTAATTTAATTTTAATTGTATTCATTTAATTAATTTATTTGTTATTAACATGGAATTTACTTGTTATTAAGATGGAATTTATTTGTTTATTTGTTATTATTTATTTTAGAATTTGGAATTTATTTTATTTTATTTTATTTATTTGTTACTAACATGGAATTATTAACATTATTTTTAACATGAAATTCAATTTTTTATTTGTTTATTTGTTATTATATATTTTAGAATTTATTTCGTTTATTTAATTTAATTTATTTTTTTGTTATAACATGGAATTATTAACATTATTATTAACATGAAATTCAATTATTAACATGGAATTTATTTGTAATCCATCAACAAATTACAATACTGACCATAATCTGTCATTTAAAGTCATCTTCACGGTGCTGATATCGGCCAATACTGACAGGTTCATTTATTTTGAACAACTTTATATATCTGATCTGCTGTCAGTGGTCTGGAATATACTACAATTTATATCAAGGCTGTTAAAGTAAAAATCAAATTTAACCTAAAATTGTATGCAATTAATTAATAAAATAATATCATTAATAATAATGTAAAATTACGTCTTGTTGAGACTCTGGATACTCTAAAAGCATATTTTTAAATGCTTTAATTAAAGCATGAAGTATTTAAATTAATTACAACTATTTTTTTGTCAAATAAGGGAGGCTGCATCTTAACGAGCTCATTGTTGTGATGTCAAAACCTTGATTCTTAAATGACTATGTGACTATGACATAAGAGACATATTACCAATTTTGTTTTATTTTTGTTTTATTTTATGCATAGTAGTGTTTTAATTGGTTCATAAAGGAACACTCCATATTTTTGAAGTAAAAAAAAGTTATAATTTTACATCTCTCCTAGATTTAAAAAGATCCATGAATCCATTTAGCCGATTACTGGGTCTGGTTGGAACACTTTTAGCTTAGCTTAGCATAGACAATTCAATCGGATTAGACTATTAGCATCAAAATGATAAAATGTTAATTTTCCTATTTAAACCTTGACTCTTCTGTAGTTACATCATGTACTAAGTTGAGAACTAAAATGGAAAGTTGCTATTGTCTAGGCCGATATGGCTAGGAACTATTCTCTCATTCCAGTGTAATAATCAAGGAACTTTGCTGCCGTACCATGGCTAACACCTACAAATCTCACACACACAGCAAAATCGAACCCGATTTTTAACACTTTGTAACCCAGCCTTACCTGAACCTGTCTAAAGATTCCAGGTATGAACTCATCCAGGTACTTGACGTGCCAGACAAGGAAAGACCCGTCGTGTGGGTGAATAGTGAAAAGCATGTCCGGACTCTTGTTCCATTCCAGTATGAGCGTCTCCAGCTTCCGATCCAGCAAGACGGAGGGCAGAGGAACACTGCTGCTCGAACCTGGAGACGAGGCCTTGGTGCTGCCCTCCTGATCGCCCTCCTCATGCTCTGATGATCCCTTATCAGACATCTCATCCAGATCTAACAACAACAACAAAATCATACATTATGTAGCAGTGAGTTATTAAGACACAGTTAAAACCCCCATGAATTTAGCTCATGTCTGTTAGTAGGCTCATTTTCCAACTCCCCTAGAGTTAAACAGTTGGGTTTTTTCATTTTTTAATCAATATAGCTGATCTCTGGATTTACCTTAGCTTAGCATAGATCATTGAATCAGATTAGACCATCAGCATCTTGCTCAAAAATAACCAGAGTTAAAATTTTCCTACATCGCATACTAAGATTTATGTAAGTTCCCATTTTCTAGACTGATATGGCTGGGACGATATGCCGTAACATCATAGCAAATCTGTATAGTATTTCTTATAAGGCAGTACCAAAGTCAAATTTGGCCGTCCCTTCCTGTTCAAAGTCTTCAGTGGCTTGTTCCAGGTGCTGCTCAGACAGTTTGCGCAGCTGCTGCATAAACAGATCCATGGAGGTGGTGAAGCTCAGATCTTTATTATTCAGCCAGTGAACCACAAACCCTCCGCTGGCATCCTCAGAGAACAGGCCCGATCCAGCCAGCGCTGCAGGGATATCTGATGGCAGAGAGAAAGATCACACTTCTGTTTGTTTATGTGTCTCTGTGCAAATGCATATAGAACATTGAATTGTTTTTCTTTTTCAAATATTTCCCAAATGATGTTTAAAAGACTAAGGAATTTTTCACAGTATTTCCTATCATATTTTTTCTTCTGGAGAAAGTCTAATTTGTTTTATTTTGGCTAGAATAAAAGCTTTTTTTTTAAAAACCATTTTAATGTCACTATTATTAGCCCCCATAAGTAATATATATATATTTTTCGATTGTCTACGTAGAACAAACCACTGTTATACAATGACTTGTCATAATTACCTTAACTTGCCTAGTTAACCTAATTAACCTTTAAATGGCACTTTAAGCTGAACACTAGTATCTTGAAAAATATCTAGTAAAATATTATGCACTGTCATCATGGCAAAGATAAAAGAAATCCATTATTAAAACTATTGTGTTTAGAAATGTGTTGAAAAAAATCTTCTTTCCGTTAAACAGAAATTGGGAGAAAAAAATGTACTGGGGGCTAATAATTCAGGAGGGCTAATAATTCAACTGTATGTGTTAGGGGTGTGCGATATGACGATTTTTGATTGTGGACAATTAAAATGTTTTTAAAAATTTTTTAAAATAAGGACATTAATTCGGCTGTACTGCTTAGATAACTTGCAATACAGTAAAACCAACCAAAAAAAGTGATAAATTTGTGAATCAGGACTTTCCTGGAAAAAAATTAAAGATACAGGTATGCCATTTTTCTATAGAAAGTAGTGATCGGCGCTCATAGATATTCTGGTTTTGGCGTTTTATTTTACATTCGCCAGAAATCAGACACAGTAAAAAGTTAAATAAAATAAAATAAATAAATAGATAAATAAATAAATAAAGTATATAATATATATATATATATATGTGTATATATGTAATGTGTATTTATATAGCGCATTTATTGTGTATGGCTATACACCCAAAGCGCTTCACAATCATGAGGGGGGGTCTCTCCACACCACCACCAGTGTTTAGCATCCACTTGGATGATGCGACGGCAGCCACAGGACAACGGCGCCAGTGCGCTCACCACACACCAGCTATTGGTGGAGTGAAGAGACAGTGATAGAGCCAATTCAGTAGATGGGGATTATTAGGAGGCCATGATGGGTAAGTGCCGATTGAGGGACTTTGACCAGGACACCGGGGTTACACCCCTACTCTTTACGAGAAGTGCCATGGGATTTTTAATGACCACAGAGAGTCATGATGTTTGAATGATGTGTTCACAGTTAATCACTAAACGTGATTAGAAAACAAACTTCTCTGCACATCTTTTTCTTTACCCTGTTTTCATTTTTATATATTTCTAAAATCAAAAATGCACCTGTGTTGGGATTGATGCTGGCCGAGATGTGGAAGTGGCAGAGGGCATTGGCATGGTGTGAGATGTGCCGGTGGGTTTCGTGGGACCCCAGCTGACTGGGCAGCACCTCTGTGTGGGCCACCAGAGCAGATGATCTTCTGCGGCCCCTGCGCAAGTGCTTCAGGTGGTGGATAGACTGGGTGGGGAAAGACAGTTTTTACCAATCACAAAATTCACACATTGATGATTCACACATGATTTTTTTTTTCATTCTCAGCTTATGTATATATACTTAACTGTTACAGAAGGGTTTGTGGCAAAATGATAAGCAAATCAGCACTGTTTTCAGAATTCATGATCTTTAAAAATTAATATTTGATTTTTTTTTTACGTAGAAGAAAGAATGTTTGAAGATATTTAAATTTTCAGTGTTCTCTCCTTTATAATGGATTTTATTTTTTGTTATTTCTAGAAAGTTTGCATTCATATATATATATATATATATATATATATATATATATATATATATATATATATATATATATATATATATATATATATATATATATATATATATATATATATATATATATATATATAGTTATATATTGTTTTTTTGTTGTTGTTTTTTTATTAAAAGAATAGTTACCCCAAAACAGAACATTCTGTCATCATTTACTCACCCTTTACTTGTCACAAAGCTGTTTGATTTTTCTTCTATTGTTAAACAGAAAAAAAGTCATTTTGAAAAATGTTGGAAAGCTATAACCATTTACTTCCAAACTATTTATTTGTCCTAATATGGAAGTCAATGGTTACAGGCAGGGTGTGAATTATATATTGATGATCAGGGGGGTCAACTTTTTTGTAATATTATTTTGTGTAATACATGCTTCAGTGAATCAAATTAAATGACATCTATTTTATTAATGCAACATATTTGAGCTTTCAGTGTTTTGTGGAATAGTTTGCATATACTGACCTACAATATCCTGTGATTAGCCATTTCAGAGGTTACTATAGGTCAAATTATACAAACAATGCATCTAATTTTACTTTACTTTTAGGCTATATGTAGAAACAAACACATATTTTACAAGAAAGGTGTTTTGTGAACACTTATCATGTTTATCGGCTTAGATTGACGCGATGCGTTTACAATGGTACTGTATAATCCATAATAGGGGTGGTCAAATGTATACTTATATTATCAATTATTAAATGAGTAATATTAGTACTTAAGATGCAGATCAAACTAGGTCTTACTATTTAAAGGACTGACCCCCCATACATGTTGTTTTCACGTTCTTCAGGGGGGGATCAAGCATTAATTAGGGGGGTCAATCCCCCCTCAACCCCCCTGTAATTCGCTCCCTGGTTACAGGTTTCCAACAATTTTTTGCAATACTATCTTCCGTGTCAGAAAAAGCTGCAGCTTCGTCCCTTCTAGCAACAACCCAGTTTCTGACAAGACTAAAGCAAAACGCAACAGTGCTCAGCTATTGTCCAATCCCAGCACTTACTGTACATTCATTCATTCATTTTCTTTTCAGCTTAGTCCCTTTATTAATCTGGGGTCGCCACAGCGGAATAAACTGCCAACTTATCCAGCACATGTTTTACGCAGCGGATGCCCTTCCAGCTGCAACACAACACTGGGAAACATCCATACACACACTCATTCACACACATACACTACGGACAATTTAGCTCACCCAATTCACCTGTACCGCATGTCTTTGGACTGTGGGGGAAAGCGGAGCACCCGGAGGAAACCAACGCGAACGCGGGGAGAACATGCAAACTCCACACAGAAATGCCAACTGACCCAGCCGAGGCTCGAACCAGGGCCTTCTTGCTGTGAGGCGACAGCACTACCTACTGCGCCATGCAAGGTCTGACTAATTAACTGTCTGTACACAGATTATAAGTGTTACTTATTATCTGACTATTGATTCTGATTTCTTCTTGATTCTGTCAGAGACTCAGTTATGTTTTACTAGGAATTTTTTATCTGGCTTATTATATTATGGAAATTCATAAAATCACTATACGCATATACAATTTTAGGCTTGTTTTCAAGTCTTATTGTATAGAGTGGTGTTTTTATTTGGTGTCTGACTTTGTTTTTAGATTTTTTTGAAACTTTTAAAGTTGGTTATAAATAACTATCCAAAAATACAATCCACACAAAGTGTCCTACCTAAGATCAAGTCGAGATTTGAAGGGCATAAGTAGGGGTGTGTGCATGACCACAAGAGTCTTCATTTAGGTGAAATATCTCTTTAAAGATAAAGAACTTGATTGTTAGTGTGTGGTTTAGTAGATAAAAGACAGACTAACTGCTTGCTGGTGTGCAGTTTTCACACATCCTTTTGGAAGAACAAGATCGAGTGCAAAAAAAAAGGAAAATAATTCAATACTTCTGCCACTTGGCAATAGTTCTAAAATAACTGAATAACAGACATGTATTTGCATTTCAATGTGATTTAAGCTTTGATATGCAAGCAGATGCGGCTTGATTTGTGAGGAATGCACTGCCAAATAACAATGTGATCATTTGAAATGAATTGCTTAGTGTATTACATAATATAATAGGTGCATTGTGTTTACATATGAGTCTGAGACTACATTAGCAAACATTAAATTTGCCATTTTAAATGGAGAGGTTACTCAAAAATTAATATTTTGTTATCAATTATTCACTTCACTTGGTTCAAACCCGTTAAAAGGTCCCATGAAGTGCTTTGAAATGTGCAATTTTTATTTGATGTTTGACGTAATCTTAACTGAAAACTAAAAAGAGAGCAGAACAAAGTAGCTTCTCTTAAAAAAAACAGCTAATAGCGATTTGTGAGATTTTTGCATCAAATAAAAAGTAAGTGAGAAGCATCTTGAAGGGGGCGGGGCATGTCAGATACTAGAGAGCATTTGATTGGTCAAGATTTGATGAGAAACTGAAGTATGAGGTGATGTGGAAAAAATTCGTTGATCCATTTAGGCTTAAGTGAAAAATTGCAAGCTTTGGATGTTTATATCAAGTTTTATATTTTCTTAACGCAAATTTTGTCACTGTTTTGGAGCACATTCGATTACAGACTGAAACTAACATCTAAATAATAATAATAATAATTGTAATAATAATAATATTCTTTATTTCACAGGACCTTTAACTTCATTTCTTCTGTTAAATTAAGAATTTTAGAAATAGTAGTCACTGACATCAATAGTATTTTTCCCTCTTAATTTGGATGTAAATGTCAATATATTACCAACATTCTTTAAATTATCTTCTTTTCAAAAAAAAAACAAAAACTAAAGAAACTTAAAAAGGTTGGAAACCACTTGAGGTTGAGTTAAAGTTGAGTAAATTTTTAATTTTGGGTGAAAAAAAAAACAATCCCCTTAAAAGTAATCCAGCAATTAATGTTATTCTTGTACCTGCATTCACAGAGCTCTATTTTAACGATCTAAGCGCAAAGTCTAAAGCGCATGGCCCAAAAGCATTAAGGGCGTGTCTGAATCCCCTTTTGCTATTTTAGGGATGGAAAAATATGCTTTGCGCCCTGGCGCATGGTCTAACAGGGTTTTGCTTATTCTCTTAATGAGTTATGGGTGTGTTTTGAGCATAAAGTGCATTAAACTAATCAGAGTCTCATCTCCCATTCCCTTTAAGGGTCAGTTGCGTCGCGCCATGCCGTATTTGCTATGTACATGGTGGACTTTGTAAGTGGAAAAACTAAATGTTTCACCAGAGAGAAAAGGATGCAGCACGAGATAAAGAATGAGCCTCCTCCATTCAGCCTCGTTACTTTCTCTTTCTCTTTACTTTTACTCTACTTTACTCCTTTATTTTCGTAAATAAGGAAACGGTGTTGTACGCACTCCACTGAAGACATCCACTAGCCTACATATTTAATTTAGTTTGTTAAGCGCAAAGATTTGTTTTAAAACTATTTCTAAATTCTGTTCTAATTTCCAGCAAATGAATAAATGAACAACAATAACAAAGTGTGGTCAAACAACTGAGTTATATCCAAACACACGTGCTATTCTTTTGCCCCATATGGTGACGCATACATCTCCAAAACCCGACAGGTGGACAAATCTAAACTTGCTTTTATTAAAACAAATAAAAATATGCATATAATAAATAATACTGCTAATAATAATAACATTATACAAAAGCAAATTGTCAAGAATAAACTGAAAAAAGCCCCCCGACATGAAGACGGCATGGAGGTTGTGTTTTTTTATATTTATGTAGAAAATAATATTTTTTGTAACATTTTAACCCTTTATTTTTTTTCATATGTAAAGATATCTGTGTATTGCTGTACATCATGTGTGTATTAAGCAATGTGTACGCATTTTGGATCTGCATAGGCGCATAACTAACTTGCTCTGTGCTGGACTTCAGACCAGCTTTTAGTTGATCAATGGCGCAGTCTATTTCAGTTCCTCAAAATATCAACGTGCCAACAATGTGCCTTACCACACCTCCTTTATACTCAGTGAGCACACTCAGGAGTGCATAAAGTGGTGCAAATGAATTTGCTGTTTAAACAATGTTTCAATGTGAAATTACTGTTGCGCTGGTCTGAAAATAGCAACAAATCGCGCCAAACACATCTTGCGCCTTATTGCACTGGGTGTATGATAAGGCCCACAGTATTTAAAGGGATAGTTCACCCAAAAAATTATGTTTACTCATCCTCAAGTAGTTACAAACCTTTACTACATTTTTTTCTTCTGAAAAAAAAAAGCTGAAAACCATTAACTTCCACAGAAGGAAAAACAAATATGGAACTCAATAGTTACAGCTTTCTTCATAATATCTACTTTTGTGTTAAGCAGAAGAAAGAAACTTAAAGGTTTGAAACAAGTGAACGAATAAAGAAAATGATGACAAAATGTAAATTTTTTTGGTGAACTATCCCTTTAATTCAGGATTGTGTATTGAGTGTTTTATTATCATGTGTGTTTCTGCATGCTGACCTCCAGAGCGTGCTGTATCTTGTCTTTCTGAGCCATGTTTGGCAAAGAGGAGCTGAAGCTGGTGCTGTTCTCTGAGATCTGCCCCCCCAACAGACTGTCCTCCGGCAAGAGGGTCTCACTCCACAGACGACAGATGCCATCCGCGCAGGACGTCACCAACACGTTACACACTGAGCCCCTGTGACACACACATACACGCACAATGAGAAATCAGTGTGGGCGGTGACGCTAAAAAGCGCAGCAGTGTTTCCTGCACTGCTAAATCTCACCAGAAGAAATTATATTATGCCTTTCATTCCAGAACATGTTTTTGTCATTATAATCTGAAACAAGCTGCTGTAACTTTCATTTCCAAGAGATTTATAATGCAATTTACACCAAGCAAGTAAAACATGCACAAAGCACACAAACATTTGGATTTGTGCTATTGTTATTTTTATTTTTGGATTTGAATGTTTTGTATACGTTGCACATTTGAGTTTAAAAAAAGAGCATCATAAATAAAACGTATTAATATTATCATTACTATTATTATGAATGAGAGAGACATTTGAGTGTTTGTGTATAGTAGTACATGTTACACACTTTTTTTTTTGTTTAGCGATTATAAAACATGTTGTTTATAGTGTAGAATTTTGTTGCTTTTACAGTTTCTGTATATTTTTCAAAATTTTCTTCTCTGAATTCTGTTTAATATATGTGACCCCGGACCACAAAACCAGTCATTAGTGTGCATTTACAGAAATTGAGATTTGTGCACTATTTGAATGTTGAATAAATAAGCTTTACATTGATATATATTAGTGGTGAGCCGTTATCGACGTTAACGTGCTGCGTTAACGCGAGACTCTTATGGGGCGGAAAAAAAAATATCGCCGTTAATCTATTCTCAAAGTTGGGTTGGGAGCTGGGTCTGTTCTACGCAGGCTATGATGACTTTCACCTTGATATTTTAGCGCGGATGTATACCTGGTCAAATTGCACTGTAGGTGGCGAGAACGAGTCTTCGAACCTGTGTGTATTCCTACTGTGAAATTACCACATCATACGTGACGTGCTAACATGGATGCAGTTCACTAGAGTGAATCTGATTAATGTTAGCTCCACATCTAATTATCTATTATGTAGAAATACTGAAGCAACATCTCAAGACATCAGCCAGGAAATTAAAGCTTGCCACAAATAGGTCTTCCAAACCGACCATGACCCTAAGCATACTGCCAAATTAGTTCAAATGTGCTTTAAGGACAACAGAGTGAATGTTTTGGAGTGGCCATCACAAAGCCCTCAACTCAATCCTATAGAAAATTTGTGGGCAGAGTTGAAAAAGCTTGTGCGAGCAAGACAGCCTACAAATCTGACACAGTTACACCAATTCTGTCAGGAGGAATGGGCTAAAATTCCTTTAAAATATTGTGAGAAGCTTGTGGAAAGATACCCAAAACATTTGACCAAAGTTCTACAGTTTAAAAGCAAAGCTAAAAATATACCAAGGAAATGTATGTAAACTTTTGACTGTCTAGAAATTAATTAAAAAAATTCTCTCATTATTCTGGCATTTAGCAAATGTAAATCATTTAGGTCAGGGGTGCTCAACCCTGTTCCTGGCGATCGACCTTCCAGCTGATTTCAGCTCCAACCCTGATCAAACACACCTGAACCAATTATTTAGAACGTGAGGAGCACTTGATAATTACAGGCAGGTGTGTTTGATAAGGGCTGTAACTGAAAACTGCAGGAAGGTCGATCGCCAGGTTGAGCACCCCTGATTTAGGTAATCCTAACGGACCTAAAATTAGTAAAAGTTTAGTATGATTTACCATCAGACATTTAAAAAAAATGGTTATGTTGCTTTTTTTAGAGTGTATGTAAACTTCTGGTTTCAACTGTATATATATATATATATGAATCTACCATGCTAGAAAAGGCAGTGTATCTTCTAATTAACACATTGTTGGCATTGAACAGGGTAAAGGAATCTGTGTTTGACATACTTGGGCATGTATTTACTGGTTTTCCTCCAGGAGAAGCCTGTGACTGTACGTGGATGAGCCAGATAGACGAATGAGAAATGAACAGCTGGGGCCTTTTTATCAGTCACGTCTGGTAGAACCACAGCAGATTTCCATCCTGTGGTAGGATACCACACTTTCAGCAGACAGTCATCCTGAGAGAGAAAAATGCTTCTTTTATTAGAAATTCAGGTTTTTCTGGTTCTGAGTATGAAGAAAGAGTTTAGAGCTTATTGCTTCAACAGCTTCAATGGCTATTTGATGGCAAAACATAACTAATTTACAAACAGTTCATAAAATAATACATAAGATACAAATCAAAAAGCTTTTTAAAGATAAAATTGAGTAAAAATTACAGTTTGAAAGGATTATTTTGAGTATAAAATTTGAGATATATTACTGCTAATCTTACATTTAATCTTAATAAAATACAACACCCTCTCAACAACAACAAAGCGCACATAATTTAATAATAGAGTCTAATGGGCCATTCACAGATGTGGCTTGCACAAATAGATCATGCTATTAATTTGTAATTAGACACTTGAACATTTTGAGTTTACTCAGTTTATTTGCGTGTCAAATTTGTTTTATTTGTGCATCAAATTCGCTTCATTCGCGCATCAATTTCACTTCTTAATAGACATGGATTTGCATCATGGGAGGGGTGTCTGTCTGCCTGGAGACTAGTTTCTTTGGTAAACGGCATAGTCTAATAAGAGATCAGTATATGAAAATGGGCATACCGTGAGCCTCAGTGTAATGTAATGTAAAACCAATCAGAACACAAAGCAGACTGTTGCGTGATTCACGGGGCATGCAATAATCATTTGAGAGAGTAGCTGTGCTTTATATGCTTTAAGAAGGCTAAAAACAGCGTAGATTTGTTTAGCTCCGTGTCTGGATCCATCAACTCCTTCAGAAGCTGCACTTGAATGATGGACACTTTTGGGAGCTGTTGTACCTTGTCGGCAGGAGGATTTCCCCAACGTAGAATAAACAAGCCACGCCCATTGTTTGCTCATTTGATATACTATTTCTCTAGGAACTGAGTCACAATAGGGAAAAAATAATCAGTTGCAGATGCTGGTTCTTGTGAACTTTAAATGGACAGTTCACTTCCTTTATTTACTCTTCACTTGGTTCAAACCTGTTTGACTTCCTTTCCTCTGTTAAACAAAAAAGATATTAATAGCTAACGATTTAGTAAAGCTACATCCAGGGGCGGACTGGCCATAGGGAGCACCAGGACACATGTGGCCTGACGGTCAATCTGGCTGGCCAGAGCAAGCTCCTGATTGGTTAACACAGCACGAATGTCTGCCAAAGTTCCAATTTTTCAAATCAAGTGATTTGCACAAATGCCTAAAGCACTCAATTTACGCCATGTCAGTCACTCAAAACACGTCATTTGCGCCTCCTCATTTGCGCAAATACCACCGAAGGATGTCTAATCGTGTCTTTGCATTGACTTAACGTGTAAATCACTCACGATTCATCCGGAGAATGCACCATAAAAAGAGTTTCAAAAATCAAATTTTTTTTTCATACATCACTATATTGGTCTGACTAAAATTACTTAAACGCACCTGATGACCTAATTAGGACTTACTGTATTGGTAAGTCAACATTTTCCAGCAACATAACAACAACCAACTTGTGGCCCATTTTCACTGAGTGGTACGGTACGGTATGGTACGGGTCGGTATGGGTCACCTTAATCAGGGTTGCGTTTCCACTGCCAAAAGGGTACCAATGGTGGCCGTGGTGTCTGACAGAATGTTTCAGTCGATGTCATTCTCGCTCGAGAAAATGTCAAAGTAAAGCTGTACGGGTCATTCACATATCATATGAGAAGCATTTCTCACAAAAAAGATGCTTTATACACATAAATGCTTGTGTATAAATGTTCACTACTAACCTTTCTATGAACATGATTTGATTATAACTCCACATTATTGATAGGGCAAAATAGCCTACTGTAACGTCTGTGATTATATAAAATAAATAAATAAATGCAACAAATATGAACACATACAGACCCTTACAGTCTTCGAAACGTTACAAATTACAGATAAACTTCACATAACATACATTTAGTCCTTATTTGGGTTCAAAAACTACATGCAACATAAAACCTACAGTCAGTGCAAACCTCTCATCTGTATCTGTAATCCTCACCAGCACATGTATCCTCTTGTTAGAAAGTAATTCAATCATTCCAAGTTTATAATAGTCCAAAAGGTGATGATAATAGTTAAACATGAAAGTTTGTTAATGTTTCAGGTTGCTGAAACAATCATTTTCTCCTTTGTTTTTTCACGCTTCACTCTCGCGTTTGTCCGTTTCTGAAAGGATCGGATGTCAGAAGCACTTTAATAATCACGCACACGTTATTATCATCAGCTCAAGAAGTTCGCTATTTCAAATATAGACGTTCACGCAAGAAAGCAAAACCGCTCGCGCTTTAGACGGCCTTGTAAACAACTACAGTGCACAGGGTACATTCTGCTCTTCTTCTTGGCTTTGTGGCTGTTCATCAAGACAAAGACAAGGTTTAAGCTCGAGTCGGCCATAGCTCGTTATTATATGTACATATTATTATGGTGTAATGTCTCGGCTATGTATTTAAAAATGGCGCTTCCTTTGTTTTCATTTTCCTGCTTGTGTACTCGCTGGTGACCTATCTCTGTAAACCAATAGCGTTCAGCTGCGCGTCTCGCCTTGTGTTACCCTTTTGTTGTTCTAGGTACCCTTATAAAAAGCGTACCCAAAAAGTGGTATGGTACGGTTTGCTTTTGGTACCTTTTGACAGTGGAAACGGCCATAAATGCATACCAAACCTTACCGGAAACGGGCCATTGTTTTAACATGATAGTTTTACTAGTAACACTAGCTAAGATATTAAGATATTAGGGAAGATATTGCTCCCTTCAATAGGCCTAATTCCTATCAGTTCACACTTTGCTCCACCTTTCACAAACGGCTGTTACAAGAACCTCCAGTTTTGTTAATTTGTTTGCCCTGCGGTGGTGGTACAGACAGCGGATTTTCAATGAGCAACCAAACTGTAGGTATAAACCTGACATGCGTATGGGTACCTTTCCAATAGTGGCAAAGTATTCTCCATCTGGAGACCACTGAGTGATGAGAATAGCAGCAGCAGTCCTGAAACAAAACACAGAAATACATTTTATAAAAAACAAGTAAAAATAAATAAACTAAAATAATAAATAAATAAACAAAAAATGCTGTACACTAATTTGGAAATAGCAAAATTATACTTTTCCCATCACACACTGTAAAAAAATGCTGGGTTCCACACAATCGATATGTATTAGGGCAACATGAAAGAATTAAGTTAAATTATTAGTTTTTACAAATGTAAGTGGATTAAACATAAAACAATTAAGTTGTCCTCTCAAAAAAAAAAAAAAAAACTCAATAATTGTGTTGTTTCAGCTTATTTTAAATAAGTCACTTGAACAAACAGCAAGAGTAATTTTTTGAGTGTATGAGCATTTGAAGTAGTTTAATTCCTCAAAAGTGCCTTCATGTTCAGCAAATCTGACAGGCGGCATTAAAGATTTAGCATGCAGACAGAGGTGGAAGAACACTCACTTGCACTGCCAGACACACTTCCAGTCGTTGAGTACGAGTTCAAGAGCTCTGTCATCATTCAGCTGACTGTCCTCTTCCTCTATCAGGGCGTCACTTGCTGGAGGAGCCCAGAGCTGCAAACGCTCTGTCGCTGCCAAGATACGGTTGCCTACATATCAAACACATGTAATTTGTTAGGAATAGAGTACATCAAGGAGGTTGTTATCGCAGAATAAAGTCTGACTGGAGGTCTGTTACATATGACTGAAGGGATTTACTCTGCAAATGTATTTTATCCCACTTATTACACAGCTACTTGCCACATAACATATAAATTAGACAGAAAACATTTTATTAATTCTTTCAATAATCGCAAAGCTGACAGAAACGAAAACACCCGAAGGAGTATACACTAACCTGTGCATTATTCAGTCACAAGATGGCACCAAACACTCAAAAAAAAACAAAGTTAACAGAAACAAAACCGGCTGAATACAGCATATACTATCCTATGTATTATTCAATCACAAGATGGTGCCAAACAGTCAAAATGTAAAGCTGACAGTAACAAAACCAGCTGAATAGAGCATATACTAACCTATGTATTATTAAGCCACAAGATGATGCCAAACAGTCAAAAATGCTAAGTTAACAGAATGAAAACTGGCTGAATAGAGCATATACTAACCTACAAATTATTCAGTCACAAAATGGCACCAAAAAGTAAAAAACACAGAGCTGACAGAATCTAAACCGGCTAAATAGAGCATATACTAACATATGTATTATTTAGTCACAAGATGGCGCCAAACAGTCAAAAATGCAAAGCTGAGAGAATCGAAACCGGCTGACTAAAGCATTTACTAACCTATGTATTATTCAGTCACAAGATGGCACCAAACACTCAAAAAAAAAAAAAACAAAGTTAACAGAAACAAAACCGGCTGAATACAGCATATACTATCCTATGTATTATTCAATCACAAAATGGCGCCAAACAGTCAAAAATGTAAAGCTGACAGTAACAAAACCAGCTGATTAGAGCATATACTAACCTATGTATTATTAAGCCACAAGATGATGCCAAACAGTCAAAAATGCTAAGTTAACAGAATGAAAACTGGCTGAATAGAGCATATACTAACCTACAAATTATTCAGTCACAAAATGGCACCAAAAAGTAAAAAACACAGAGCTGACAGAATCTAAACCGGCTAAATAGAGCATATACTAACATATGTATTATTTAGTCACAAGATGGCGCCAAACAGTCAAAAATGCAAAGCTGAGAGAATCGAAACCGGCTGACTAAAGCATTTACTAACCTATGTATTATTCAGTCACAAGATGGCACCAAACACTCAAAAAAAAAAAAACAAAGTTAACAGAAACAAAACCGGCTGAATACAGCATATACTATCCTATGTATTATTCAATCACAAGATGGTGCCAAACAGTCAAAAATGTAAAGCTGACAGTAACAAAACCAGCTGATTAGAGCATATACTAACCTATGTATTATTTAGCCACAAGATGATGCCAAACAGTCAAAAATGCTAAGTTAACAGAATGAAAACTGGCTGATAAGAGTATATACTAACCTCCAAATTATTCAGTCACAAAATGGCACCAAAAAGTAAAAAACACAGAGCTGACAGAATCTAAACCGGCTAAATAGAGCATATACTAACATATGTATTATTTAGTCACAAGATGGCGCCAAACAGACAAAACTGCAAAGCTGAGAGAATCGAAACCAGCTGACTAAAGCATTTACTAACCTATGTATTATTCAGTCACAAGACGGCACCAAACTGTCAAAAATGCAAAGCTGACAGAATTAAAACCGGCTGAATGGAGCATATACTAACCTATGTATTATTCAGTCACAAGATGGCGCCAAACAGTCAAAAACACAAAGCTGACAGAAACAATACTGGCTGAATAGAGCATATACTATATATAGCATATACCTCCTAATTCCTGCAGCACGAGAACTTTATGAGCGTCAAAAGTGACTGATCTGTTCGGCGAAATATTTGACTGCGTGTCACCGCATATCAAACGACTTAAACGATATAACTAAAGAAATGTCCACAGTGTTGAGCGAGAGCGCTTCTCTTCCTAAACTGAACAGCGCATCATCGATGACGTAAGCGTGCCCAGGCCTGAATGTAATGTGAGTGCGGGCCGTCGGGGGAGACAAGAGGGGGGACAATCGTGGTTTGGCCTGGTTCAACGCAATTGTACATAGTGTGAGTACGCCCTAAGTATATGGACTTGAACGTATTTGCTGACGGTCATTTGATTCTAAGTTCCTGAATGAGCCTGTGTTATTTAGTGGATGTTATCTCAGAATAATATACCTTGGAATGCCGTAACTGATCAATCAGAATTGAGTATTCCAGACAGCAGTGTAATATTCAATCGTCTGCCTTTTGTTAAAGGACTTTAAACGCACAAATTTAGAAGAAAATGACTACCAGATGTGAAGTAAAGCATTATATTCCTTTAACACACAGCAATAAACGTAATAAAAAAAATGGAAGTATTTAGCGCATTCCTATTTCACACAAACCTTGGGGGTCCCAGGCTAGATTGTAGGTTATAGCATTGAGGAAGAACTGACCAGTCTTCTGCCATTGGTAATTCAGTTGCTTTGGAAATACGGGGAAAAAGAGAAAAAAAGATCTGTTATTTTCAGAAATAAATTAAAATATGAATTTAAACTGAATATAATTGTTTTATATTTAAATATAATTACTATAAAAGACATTTTGTTAAAGCATGAGATTTAGCTGTATATTTGGATAATTTACCAAAATTTTGCAAAATGTCAATAACAATAATCAGCAATAGCTCATAAAAGGGAAAGTGGAAACTCACCTTGTGACGTTTGTTTGGATTGGAAGAAATTGGTTCAAAAATACACACAGTATTTCCATAAGACGCAGCAATCTAAAAACAAAAAATAATAATAAATGAAACTATTTTAAAAGAGCAGAGCCATCATTAGAAAAAAATAAAATAGACATATTTCATCCGTTTCATCTTCTGCATTACTCTTTTCCATCCCAGCTTTTAAATAAATTTGATTTAGCACTCCACTAGGCCGACACAGTGATTAGTGTGAGTTTTAGACTGTCCTTTGTCAATCCAGGAACAGATGGCGAAAGTGCAACTCCATTTGGTAAAGCTAGTAACTAACACTGTGCATTATATAATAACAGTTGGTATCTGAACACTGGAGACATTTTCACATTTACTCAAAATACACTCAAAAATACTATAAAATATTCAATACCCATTAATAGGTGTATTGGAAGAATTTTAAAAAGAAGGCCATTTCCAAGATGGTCTTCCCATACATGCTAAAATCATATACCAACACTCATATTAATTTGGTGTCCTTTTCGTAACAGTAAAAACAAAGGCCAGCTGAAAGATTCATGGACATTAAGCCGTGCAAGTATGTGTTGGGCTTAACCCTTAAAGTATGGGAACCCGAGTGTTTTTCGAGCAGTTACATAAGTAAATATTTTTATATGATAAACTATATATAATTTTTTATCATTTACTCCTCAACTTTGCATTTCTGCTGTGTTTTTGTGGATATGTTCAGGGTTCAATGCTAAGGACTTTTTCTACTGGCCTGATTGGGCCAGCGGTTCAGATTTTTACTTGCCCTGCCAATATTTTCACTGGCCCCACTAAAAAAAAAAAAAAAAAAAAAAAGGAAAAGTTAATAGCTATTTCTTAGCTACATTTTTAAAATACAGGGAGAGCAGAATTATTAGGCAAATGAGTATTTTGACCACATCATCCTCTTTATGCATGTTGTCTTACTCCAAGCTGTAAGCTCCAATTAAGCATATTAGGTGATGTGCATCTCTGTAATGAGAAGGGGTGTGGTCTAATGACATCAACACCCTTTATCAGGTGTGCATAATTATTAGGCAACTTCTTTTCCTTTGGCAAAATGGGTCAAAAGAAGGACTTGACAGTCAAAAATAGTGAGATATCTTGCAGAGGGATGCAGCACTCTTAAAATTGGCAAGCTTCTGAAGCGTGGTCATCGAACAATCAAGCGTTTCATTCAAAACAGTCAACAGGGAAGCATGTGGAAAAACCAGGGCGCAAAATAACCGCCCATGAACTGAGAAAAGTCAAGCGTGCAGCTGCCAAGATGCCACTTGCCACCAGTTTTGCCATATTTCAGAGCTGCAACATCACTGGAGTGCCCAAAAGCACAAGTTGTGCAATACTCAAGAGACATGGCCAAGGTAAGAAAGGCTGAAAAACGACCACCACTGAACAAGATACACAAGCTGAAATGTCAAGACTCAGCCAAGATATATCTCAAGACTGATTTTTCTAAGGTTTTATGGACTGATGAAATGAGAGTGAGTCTTGATGGGCTTGATGGATGGGCCCGTGCCTGGATCGGTAAAGGGCAGAGAGCTCCAGTCCGACTCAGACGCCAGCAAGGTGGAGGTAGAGTACTGGTTTGGGCTTGTATCATCAAAGATGAGCTTGTGGGGCCTTTTCGGGTTGAGGATGGAGTCAAGCTCAACTCCCAGTCCTACTGCCAGTTTCTGGAAGACACCTTCAAGCAGTGGTACAGGAAGAAGTCTGCATCCTTCAGAAAAATCATGATTTTCATGCAGGACAATGCTCCATCACACGCGTCCAAGTACTCCACAGCGTGGCTGGCAAGAAAGGGTCTAAAAGAAGAAAATCTAATGACATGGCCTCCTTGTTCACCTGACCTGAACCCTATAGAGAACCTGCGGTCCTTCATCAAATGTGAGATTTACAAGGAGGGAAAACAGTACACCTTTCTGAACAGTGTCTGGGAGGCTGTGGTTGCTGCTGCATGCAATGTTGATGGTGAACAGATCAAAACACTGACAGAATCCATGGATGGCAGGCTTTTGAGTGTCCTTGCAAAGAAAGGTGGCTATATTGGTCACTGATTTGTTTTTGTTTTGTTTTTGAATGTCAGAAATGTATATTTGTGAATGTTGAGATGTTATATTGGTTTCACTGGTGAAAATAAATAATTTAAATGGGTATATATTTGTTTTTTTGTTAAGTTGCCTAATAATTATGCACAGTAATAGTCACCTGCACACACAGATATCCTCCTAAAATAGCTAAAACTAAAAACAAACTAAAAACTACTTCCAAAAATATTCAGCTTTGATATTAATGCGTTTTTTGGGTTCATTTAATAATAAAATGAATCCTCAAAAATACAACTTGCCTAATAATTCTGCACTGCCCGTATTGTGTCAAAAATGTGTCTGAATCTAGAATTTAAATATAATTAAAATGTTAATAAAGGTATAATGAGCAAACCGTCGTGTTGTACCCACGTAAATGTCTGCTTCCAAGACATTCTTTTAGTCTCATAATTTGACGTCACTTCGCTGTACTGGTTTTTTCCAGGTTACAAAAAAACAACATGCTCACAACATCCAATCAGATAAGAGGAACCAAAAAGCAATATGGTGTTTATACAATTACAGAGAAAATAGCATTTAAAGGCTTAAAAGCACAAACTGTTTCTTGATTCTAAGACTGTATTCATACGCAATTGACAACTTGTGATTGATTAACTTTTGAGACAAGGCAGCACAGATCGGGCCAGTAACAATCTTGTCTACTGTTCCGAGCGCCTCGCATGCTGGCCCCGGGCCATTGGGCAGTCCTTATTGTTGAGCCCTAATGTGTGCTCAGCACACTGCTTTCACTCCTCCTCCAGCCATAAGCACTGCATGGTCTGAAGTGGCTTTCACACTGAACACAGAAAACACTGAGCTATGAAAGCCATTCATTTTAATGGCTTGCACAGCTTTGCTGCTGTGTGGATCAAAGCACAAAAAGCAGAGTGCAACATTGACAAGTCTGTGCATGCTTCACTGTCAAAACAGCTCAATTTTCTACTTTGTGAATATTCCCTTATATGTACCACACTCCACACATACTGGTAAAGCAAAGTCAGCTCAAATAGCATGCCTGTTTCTACTTTTTTACTTTTTCATGATGCTTTCAATAGCACTACTGTGCTGTCATGGCAACACTGGTAAAATTATGCCTTTACGTATTCACCGATCTTGTGTTTCTAAAAATCAGTATAATTGAAGTTGTTTAATTTTTTTAAACATTTAATAAAACAATTAATAATTATTACAAAGCATTTTTGGTTTTGTTTTTTCAATCAAGTGCATCCGGAATTTTAATTTTGGCCCAGAATTTCTATTACGATGGGATTCCTACTAGGCAAGCACACACACGCACGCAAAAACACACACACACAGCTACAATATTGGCATTTTGTTGGTTCTTCACCCTTAAACGTCCAAAAGTCAGTCTAGAAGGGCCAATATGATCATGTTTGTAATTCATTTTTCACAGTATTTTCAGGAATAAAGAAAGTAGTAATTAAAATGGCAAAAATATTGATGCACTGCTAGATGAAAAAAGTTAGTAGATGAAAGGTTTTCTCCAAGCAATTTAAAGGCAAAGAAATAGAGATTTGGTCTTACCCTGCCAAGCTGCTGAGAGCACTCCACACAGCCCACCTGAATGTTTCCATTCTGAGCTCCGGGAATAATCTGAACACACTCGAAATCACTGGCGAGGATCACAATATCACAGCCTGATCCATAAGCCTATAAAAAAAGAAAGAAAAAAAGAAGATCACTAAGAAAAAATCTTCTCATTACAATACAACAATCCATTTCTTCAACATGCCAACACATCTATCAACATTCAATAATTATCTACCAAGCATTCAATTAAATTACTTTTAAAAACTATTTTATTAGTGAATAACTTTGAAGCAGACAGTCTGGTGTGAAAATAGATTGCTGCCATAAACATAAAATGGTTTAAGTTTAATGGTTTGAGCATAACCTAAATAAATTGAGTTGAAACCCAATTAACTTATTAAAATATGTTAAAGTAACATAAAAAAAAAAAACATGTTGCCATGTCACTGTCAGATGTGACACTAAGTATGTTTACATGGAAACCAATAATTCGATTTTAATAAGTTAAGACAACACTCTGACTAAGAGTCTACCATGTAAACAGCAATTTTTGGATTAATTTAATCTGAATTAATTTAATCGAATTAAGACCTGTTGAGTATGCTGATTTTAGTGGCATTATTGAAGTGCAGTACAGATATGTAAACACTTAATCAAACGATTACCGTCGTGTAGGATTTTCGCCACATTTTGAGACAGGATAGTCTATACCAGGGTTGTTGCTAGATCGGATACGTTTGCGGCTGGAGGTTAACGAGAATTATTTATGTTATTTATGAAATTTCCGATTTAATGTATTTTATTATTGTCTACCCCCACCCCAACCCTAAACCCAACCATCACAGAATCGTAAAAACAAAAGTTGTACCGAATATTATTTATCTTATCTATTAAATTACCCAATAAATTGTATTTTTAACCCCTACCCCACCCCAACCCTAAACCCAACCGTCACAGTTATGTAAAAATATAAATTATTGTTATACAGTTTCATTAAAAAATGGCGCTATATTAATGTAAATATCGCACTTCAGACCGGCCGCGTATCCGATCTAGACTTTACCCTATACCAGGGCTATTCAATTGGCGGCCTGCAGGCCAGAGGCAATTTGTTCCAGCCCTCCAAATAGTGTGACTAAAACATCAAAAATAAATTAAGCTCAGTTGAAAAACGGCCACTATAGTTATGAAGTGACGTGCGTCTGTTCAATACAGCACAAGCAGCAGTTAAAAGCTGCGCAGAGCATGAGTCACCTGACATTAAGCGAGTGGTGCGAGCAGCGAAAACATTTGAATACTAAATCGTAAAGACTTCTCAATGCCGCTTCTCAATGCCAATATGCGTGCGCAAGCGGAGCGACGTAGAGCGAGTAGAAAACATCTCATGCCGTAGCGGTGAGAGTTGTTTATGGCTTTCAGTGCAATGTAAACAAAAGATATGTTAGACGAATTATTACAAATTATTAAAATGATTATGTATGCATGAACGTAGATGATAACAACAGTTCATTTAAATACTTACCTAATATAAAGCTTAAATTTACATTAGATGTGATAACCGTGAAACCATGATTTTTCTTCAGACTATATAATCGTACAACCAAAATCTATAATCGTTACATCCCTAATTGTTATGCAGTATAAAACATAACATATGAATGTGTCTGAATGTAGAAAAAGCCTACTTCAGGGTTCTTACACTTTTTGCAACTTTGAATTCCAGCACTTTTCAAGCACTTTCAAGGTGCATTTTTATGCTTTTCCAGCACCTAACAACCGCGGTAAATTACGTTTATACTGTATATGCTGTATGTACTTTTTCCACATTTAAATCCATTGTGCTATTTTAAAAAAACACAATATGGCACTTCAACTTAAATTGTTGAATACTTTGGAGCAAAGATTTATTTGGATAGTTTACCCAAAAATGGTAAAAAAAATAAAATAAAAATAAAAAGTTCAGTTATTGGATGAAGCATTATTTTTAAGTTTGGTCTTTTCTACCTAAGGTTGATATCTCAAAATTGAGCTTACAGTCAGATTTTGTTTGGGTGTAGTACCAAACTTTCAAGACCAGTCGTTCATAATATTCCATGTTCATAATATTTCATGTGCATTGCTATTCAAAATTCATGTAACAAATTAAATCCTTATGAGTCTGAAAATAATCTTGCTGCAAATTAATGAACTCTTCCTATGTCAACTGTTTTGAAAATCAGTCACCAAATATGGAAACCATAGTTTGTAATCTTTCATCAATTAATTAATTAATTTTCTTTTCGGCTTAGTCCCTTTGTTAATCAGGAGTTGCCACAGCGGAATGAACCGCCAACTTATCCAGCAAATGTTTTATACAGCGGATGCCCTTCCAGCTGCAACTCAACACTGGGAAACACCTATACACTCTTGCATACACACACATACACTACGGCCAATTTAGTTTATTCAATTTACCTATAGCGCATGTGTTTGGACTGCGGGGGAAACTAGAGCACCCGGAGGAAACCCACGCAAACACGGGGAGAATATGCAAACTCCACACAGACGTGACGCCGAGCTTTCATCAATATTACTTTTTATTATTGTCAATATTACTTTAGGTTATGACCAGGGCTTCACATTAACACCGGCCAACCCGCCAAATGCGGGTAGATTTCAGCTCTGGCAGGTTAGACAGACACCTCCACTAGCCACTTTGGCTGGTTGGAAATCATTTTTAAATTGTAGGTCTCCTGAAAGCAGGGTTCGATAATAAGCATGGCCCAATATTCCTGCAAACGTGATCTTAGAATCGAAAAGCAGCACAACGAGAAGATGATCACACGCGCGCACAGGTAATGTGATGCGCGCAACTGTTAAAAAGCGTGCACGCTCCCGTTTACTTGCGCGAAGCAACCGTGCCTAGAGGAAGCGCAACTGGTGCGATTGGTTCCCTTTGAAATAGACTGGACAAAAAGCGATGATCGTGCACCACGTTACAGTTATATTTGTTAATATGGTTTAATTACATTTGTTTACAATAACATTGCTTTAATGGGAGATTACTCCCCGTTTATGTGTAGTTAACTGGTGATCTGGGATTTTTAGACAGATTACTGTGCATATTTTAGATACATGACAATAATTCCTTTTTTAAAGGTAATGTTTTTTTAAAAGAAAAGTTTTGTTGAACTAAAAACTGCACCTATACAGCTATATTTTCCTTGTTTTGACACTTTAAAACATTGTGGCTAAGAAATACTTATTTGGTGTGGTCAGAGATAAATTTGGTAAATCCTTAATTGTGAGCCCTGAAAAGTCGTGAAATAAAAACTGATTGCATTGTGACACAACCCATTTGCTCATTCACACTGAGCAAGCTAATACACAACACACACAAGAAGTTAAATGAATGAGAAGGCATGTGGACATAACACAACATCTAAATCAAGTCATTTTAGCATGTCAAAGTCAAATTTAAGCATATAAAATATATTTTCCCAACAAGAAAAGTGTGGCTAGTGAAAATGGCGAGTGGCTAGTAATGTTGGAAATCTACTAGCCACAGCGGCTGCTGATCAAAAAAGTTAATGTCAAGCCCTGGTTAGGACTAAGGTACTGTTGTAACTGTATGTAAATGTCCCACCTGTCAAATGGTGACAGTTAAGGGGTTAAAGGAAAACATGTTTAATAGTTCAAAATGTATCACCTCTCTGTAAGTAGTTTGGGAATTTTATATAACCTATATATAATTGACAAATAATCACCAGAGAGATAAATACAATTTCAATAAACACTAACGTTAATTGTGTAAAATTTTAATATTTTTTTCTGCCTTATGCTCATCCCCTACATAGCATGTCGTGAATAACACGATCAATAATTTAAATTGGCAAGGGAGTGCCCTTTTTAGACTTAGAGTTTAGGAAAAAATCTACAATGAAAATAGTGCAAAAATGAAACTGCACTGAACACAATATAGTGCAAAAATAATAACTAGGTTATCCAGGAGTAGGCCAAACAGGGTAGGTAGGTAGGTAGGTAGATATTGACATATAACTTATTATTTGCATATGTCATCTTAACAGCAATAAGTTGCAAATGAGTTGCAATATTAGTTTAATCTTAGTGAACGCAGGCCCTTTTGCGATGGTGTACGCGCTGCAGTTGCATGACTGACAACATCGTGATGAATAAATGAGGGATTAAACAAAACATCTTGTGCTTTAAATGTGTGGAAAATGCTGTTAAGTTACCTGCAAACTCCGTCCCTCAGGCTTTACAGTGAATGGCTTTCGTCACTTTCATAGCAAACTTTAACCCACTGGAAGTCTTTTATCCACGCTTCGAAAAGTGTAAATGCTGGCTTATCATTCACCACATGATCACTGATCAGATGTGCCGTTATTTGTAACTTTAGGCAGACAAAAATTGTCAGTGTTATTTTCATTCTCTCGTATCCAGACCTTCACATTTTCACATTCGTCTGAACTGAGTGATTGACAGCTGATTTTAACCAATCCATTCGCGTTCAGTTCAAGAGCAGTGGGTACAGTAATGTTATGTAGTTTCAAAATACAATATATTAACATTTTAATGTAGAAAAATACAACGTGGGTGTCTTAAGGAGCCAAAATACAACATATGGGCTCTTATATGCTGTTGTGTCATCACTCATATTGCAAGTCATATCTCTCCGGCCCCTCATTTGGGATGCTTTTCATGAACTGGCCCCCATGACAATCTAATTAAATAGCCCTGACACACGGCTGTTTGACCTTATTCTCTGTGTCTACTGAGTCAGTAAAGGACAACAGACACCCGCATTACAAAATGCAGAGTTTTTTTTTTCCCATACACAGTGCGGAATCAAATTCCATTAAAACTACACTCTTCCAGCAGTTCATACTCGCATCCAATATCTCGTTTGTCATAGGGGCATGCATGAAATGTTCCTGAATGAAAGTGAAAGTGCCAAACTGCAGTTAAAGTCGTGACGTAATGATGTTAATCGACTTATGTGCAATACCATGTAAAACGGGATCATGAAAAGAACATTCAAAAAGCAACTAAAGTAAACACCTTGATCATATTATTGTCTTATTCAGATTAAGGCAAATAATTCGATTACTGATGTCCATGTAAACATAGTCACTAATGACCAGGGCCAGATGGAATCTGCGGACATTTTTTGCTATTTCTGCGCAGAACTTTGGTAAAAATCTGCAGATTTATGCGGAAGGATTTTGGGAGTCTCATAACTAAAACCTTAATATATGAAATAAAAAGTAATACCTTTTTAACTTGTATTTAATGTTTACAATGCAAATCCAATTAGATCCACTTTATTTGGTAAACAAAGCAAGCCTCTCATATAATATATCTACTAAAAGACAGAAAATATTACTTTACAAACTGTATTGTAAATAAGTCATATAAATATTTTCATATTAGTCAATAATATTACTGATATTATTTTAAAAACTGAATAAATATGAATTTACACACATTTACACAAGTAAATAAACAGAATCAATAATGGGCTAAAAATCTGCAGAATTCTGCACGCGCAGATTACGTGTGGGCCTATTCATATCTCTCCGGCCCCTCATTTGGGATGCTTTTCATGAACTAGCCCCCATGACAAACTAATTGAATAGCCCTGACACACGGCTGTTTGACACTATTCTCTGCGCCTACCGAGTCAGTGAAGGACCACAGACACCCGCATCACAAAATGCAGAGTTTTTTTTTTCCCATACACAGTGCGGCATCAAATTCCATTAAAACTACACTCTTCCAGCAGTTCATACTCGCATCTAATATCTCGTTTGTCATAGGGGGCATGCATGAAATGTTCCTGAATGAAAGTGAAAGTGCCAAACTGCAGTTAAAGTCGTGACGTAATGATGTTAATCGACTTATGTGCAATACCAGGTAAAACGGGATCATGAAAAGAACATTCAAAAAGCAACTCATGTAAACACCTTGACCATATTATTGTCTTATTCAGAATAAGTAAATAATTCGATTACTGATGTCCATGTAAACATAGTCACTAATGACCAGGGCCAGATGGAATCTGCGGACATTTTTTGCTATTTCTGCGCAGAATTTTGGTAAAAATCTGCAGAATGATTTTGGGAGTATCATAACTAAAACCTTAGTATATGAAATAAAAAGTAATACCTTTTTAACTTGTATTTAATGTTTACAATGCAAATCCAATTAGATCCACTTTATTTGGTAAACAAAGCAAGTCTCTCATATAATATATCTACTAAAAGACAGAAAATATTACATACAAACTGTATTGTAAATAAGTCATATAAATATTTTCATATTAGTCAATAATATTACTGATATTAATTTAAAAACTGAATAAATATGAATTTACACACATTTACACAAGTAAATAAACAGAATCAATGATGGGCTAAAAATCTGCGAGCGCAGATTCCGTGAGGGCCTACTGATGACTTCATTGCCTGAAGAAAAGTCCACTGTCACCACAGGAACAAATAAAGGAATAATTAAACAGAACATTACATTAATTACAATTTTTTACAAATTTTAAATTGTGATAATTGCTGATAGTATTTTTGTAACTGTATTAAAATAATACAGCATACTATCAGTAAACTGAGAAGCATTAAAAAAAATAAACAATCAGGGAACTCAGTTTTCTCCTTCTTGTTTTGTAGTTCTATTGCTATTATTTCCAGTAGTATCTGGATGCAGCCTTTATGATTCAAGCTGAGATTGCCTCACTCAGCGATGCAATGTCAGACACAATGCACTCAAATACAGTAGAGCGAGTGACGTCACTGTGAGGGCCAGGGTTAGGGGTGGGGTTAGGTGAGCCCATTAAAAAGCATTGGATGCAGCTCAGATTGCACTGCACCAGGTCTGCATCCAGACCCCTCTCATTATTTCACTTTCAAATTTCACTTTCAAATGTTGACATTTCTATGTTGATGCTGGTTCAAGTGAAAGTGCTTTTAGACAACACAAATGTTGCAATGAGTGTCAAAACATAACTGAGACAGAGTGTAATGACTCAGGAGGGCCATATTTACACACCTGCATCCAGTACATATACAGTACATGCATAATTATAGTGTGCCATCTAAACACAACGTGTTGTGACAACTTGCAATGAAAAAAAAATTGCAGAGTTAACACCACTATGGACATAAACAGGGCATGGAAATCCACATTAAAAGAGCACACACATGCACGAACACATGCACACACACACACAGAGTCCTCCTTCTACTCTATGTGTCAGAGTCTAAACAGATGTGCCCATTTGATGATCTAAATATGCTTACTGATCCAGCCTGTTCTTATTTTTTTGGGTTACATTTCCTCCTGGCGCTGTTCTACTGCACATGCTCAGTTCCACATTCAACATACCCTTTACTGAACACATCACATAGCTCAGCCCTTAACTGAAGTCTGAAAAATTATTCATGTGAAAGGCATAAAATATCCAGACTGTGTCCTACAAAAGGAACTCTACTGGTTCCTAACTTTATTTTGGAGGTTTCCTACAATAGATGATTTTCAATGTACAATGTGTGATTCTCAAATATGTATTGTTTTAAAACATGGTTTGTAATGTTGGTAACCATTACATGGTAACCGATTAGTTGAGTTTATAACTTATAATAACACTGCAATAGAGAATAAATAAAATGGGAAAATACTTCTGGGACTAGAGCTGCTCAAAAAGATGGGCTAACGGGTTTGTATTGTATATATATTTATCATCTCCTCTGATTGGTCAGATTGTTTTGTTTACATTTAAATTCAGGTGAATTATAGGGGGAAAAAAGCTAGAAAATCTAGTTGAAAGCTACAATTTATATATTTGTATGTTTCTCTAGATGATTCCTGTTTATTAACGTTTAAAAGTCTCGTTAAGTGCTTTGAAATGTGCATTTTTAGTCAATGTTTGACATAATCTCAATTGAAAAATGAAGAGAGGTTGGGACAGAGTTGCTCCTCCCCTTTAAAAGAAAACAGCCAATCACATTTCGTTTTCATAACAGCTCTGCAAGTGAGAGTGGTTGAGTTCAAGCGCATCAAACGAAAACCAAATGAAAAGCAAAGAGCATAAAATCACCAAGAGGCGACACTCTAGTGCGATTTGGGAAACTAAACTAGCCACTAGATGCCGCTAGTGTCACGCGGCGGCCATTTTGGAATGAAAATTCCAATAGAACAACAGCATATTATAAGTCTGTAAAATAAACTATTAAAAGTGCTTATAATTGTGATAGCAAGTGTTGTATTGTCGTCTTTCAGGTTGTATCTCAGCTTTAATGTGCTTTTTAAATAAATAAATAAAAAACAAAGCAGCTGCTTGCCATCGCGACAGCAATAAGATCCAAAGGACGGCCGATCGCTTTCATTCCAAAATGGCGGAATCGCGGGGCGATTATCAAATTAATATCTAATATCAAATTAATATCATACTAATATAAAAAAAAATGTACTTAATTTCATGGGACATTTAAAAAAAATTACTTATTTTTTTCCTGTGAGCTTGTTTTTATGTTAGATTAGTTTCAGTTTTGGTTTTAGTACTAACTAATCTAATGTATATGCACAAATATATCATTGTAAAGCATCCTATAGAAAATATTAATTTAAAAGAAAAATTTCTGCGTCTCATTTCTGATTCTGCTACTGTCCACCGGAGGTCGCATTTCGGTCACGAACGCACACTTTGAGAGCCTTCATGACTGTATGAATGAAATATGCAAATTTCAAGGCAACCTGGGATGCTAAAATATAATTGGCTAAACTGGAATTAGGTGGGTTAAAAGGTCTAAAACTAAGACAGACATTCTGGCACGTAACGGACATTTTAAAGCAGAATATCTGACTTTTCAGATAAACAAGAATGTTCACTTGGCATGTTTCTTAAATATCTGAAAATATCTTATGGTATTTTATGCTTTAAAAGAGTCAAAAACTTACATACAGCACCTTTAATTTTTTATTTATTTATTTATTTTTTTTTTATTTTAAAGCATCTATGCGTCCAAATAGAATTTGTCACCAAAAATCATTCCATTTACTGAAACGCAGAGAATGTTGTGGCTAAATTAAGACTCAAAATCACCCCAGAGTGGATAAAGACATCCCCAACAGCACACAAGGGTTAATGTAAATGTATTTTTGACAGTCGAAACTAAAATTGTTCTTTTAAAATAAATAAATACATACACACACATATATATATATATATATATACAGGGAGTGCAGAATTATTAGGCAAATGAGTATTTTGACCACATCATCCTCTTTATGCATGTTGTCTTACTCCAAGCTGTATAGGCTCGAAAGCCTACTACCAATTAAGCATATTAGGTGATGTGCATCTCTGTAATGAGCAGGGGTGTGGTCTAATGACATCAACACCCTATATCAGGTGTGCATAATTATTAGACTCCGAAAAGTCAAAAATAGTGAGATATCTTGCAGAGGGATGCAGCACTCTTAAAATTGCCAAGCTTCTAAAGCGTGATCATTGAACAATCAAGCGTTTCATTCAAAATATTCAACAGGGTCGCAAGCGTGTGGAAAAACCAAACCAAAAACCAAGGCGCAAAATAACTGCCCATGAACTGAGAAAAGTTAAGCGTGCAGCTGCCAAGATGCCACTTGCCACCAGTTTTGCCATATTTAAGAGCTGCAACATCACTGGAGTGCCCAAAAGCACAAGGTGTGCAATACTCAGAGACATGACCAAGGTAAGAAAGGCTGAAAAACGACCACCACTGAACAAGACACACAAGCTGAAACATCAACACTGGGCCAAGAAATATCTCAAGACTGATTTTTCTAAGGTTTTATGGACTGATGAAATGAGAGTGAGTCTTGATGGGCCTGATGGATGGGCCCGTGCCTGGATCGGTAAAGGGCAGAGAGCTCCAGTCCGACTCAGACGCCAGCAAGGTGGAGGTGGAGTACTGGTTTGGGCTGGTATCATCAAAGATGAGCTTGTGGGGCCTTTTCGGGTTGAGGATGAAGTCAAGCTCAACTCCCAGTCCTACTGCCAGTTTCTGGAAGACACCTTCTTCAAGCAGTGGTACAGGAAGAAGTCTGCATCCTTTAAGAAAAACATCATTTTCGTGCAGGACAATGCTCCATCACACGCGTCCAAGTACTCCACAGCGTGGCTGGCAAGAAAGGGTCTAAAAGAAGAAAAACTAATGACATGGCCTCCTTGTTCACCTGAGCTGAACCCCATAGAGGACCTGTGGTCCATCATCAAATGTGAGATTTACAAGGAGGGAAAACAGTACACCTCTCTGAACAGTGTCTGGGAGGCTGTGGTTGCTGCTGCACGCAATGTTGATGGATTCTGTCAGTGTTTTGATCCGTTCACCTTATATATATATATATATATATATATATATATATATATATATATATATATATATATATATATATATATATATATATATATATATATATATATATATATATATACATATGCTGAGTTTATGTAACTCAATGGGCCAAAATTAACAAATGGAGAAACCCAACTATTGAGATAAAAATTGCAAATTAAAAGTGCTATTTACTTTTAAAAGATTTACACAGTGTTGGGTTACAACAACCCATCATTTTTTAGTTGGACTCAAAAACAAAAAGAAGAAAGAAAAAAAAAAGGTAATCATACTGATTGATATGAAACATTAACAACATCAACATGATAAATATTTGATATCTTCCAGCCCTGAAGGAAGACTGAAATTATTGGTATCCTGTTTCAGGCAGTTCTTTCTTTAGGGAGATGAACACTTCAGTTCTCAAACACTTTGATTAAAGTAAAAAGCAAGCAATAATCCATTGCTCAATCTGTAAAATTACCATTTATAAAACAGAACATACACACTAACGTTTACAGGCCAATTTTGAATCACTTGTCATCACTGATTACAATTTTTTATTACATTTAACAAAAGTGGGCAGAATACAAAAATATCATACTATATAGTGCACAAAATACATGTAAATTCAGTTTTCAACAAAGTCTTGTTTATATCTTAGAATGACTGATTTTGTGGTAGTATAATGTGTTAATGCAGACACACACACACACACACGCTCACGGGTTGCCACAAGGCATTAGTCAGTCCAGACTGAAGACCCAAAAGCTGCACCTGTTGTTCTGAGCAGTGTGTGTGTGCGCATGTGTGTGTTTGTGTTCTCATCCTCTCTATGACTTATTAATGGGAAGAGAGTACAGAGGCACTGAAAGCAAACAAGCTCAAAATGACACTCATTCCCATTATAGACACGACTGGGCAAACGTGCATACCATCAGCAGTGTGAATAAAGAATTTAAATTAGATTCTAATATTAACCAGTTTTTTTTTTTTTTTTTTTTTTACAATTCTGAAAATGCTGCTATCATAACCAGTGTTTTATTTATAAAAGGTGCCCTATAATGAAAATCTGGGCATACCAAGGCATAGTAGAATAAAAAGAGATCAGTATATAGAAATGGGAATATTGTGAGCCTCAGACACCACTGTTTCTTCGTTCTCGTGTAAATTCCACGAGTATAAAACCCCAGAGGACAATGAGCCAATCAGAGGACAAAACAAACTGTGATGAGACTCACAGGCCATGCCCTCCGCATTTGCATGTATGCCGACTTTAGGTTATTCATCCGGGCCTGATTCGCAGCCACGTCATCAAGAGAACAGACTTGTATTTAGCTCTGAGATCATAAAAAAGCTCTGAGCTCATTAATATGCGTGCCTCAGGCTGCGTTTGATAAGCCAAATGTTTTCTAGTGACACAACAGTGATAATTTCCCCCCCTTAGTTATTTTAAGCATTTACTATGTATGTGGGACTTTCATTTTGAAACCGCGAGCCCCAAATTGTTTACTGTGCGTTACTGGGCAACATCAGCACGAGGCAAGTTTCAAAGTCGCCTCAGGACGACTCCATCCAAAGAGGCATAAGGTATGCTTAGTTACATATTTTGTTAATTTATCATGTTTACTGTGAAATTTGATGTGTATGTTACAACAAACACATGTAGACTGCCGAATCGTGTCAAATCACTCAGCTCAAATGTCATCTGTTCATGCAGAGGTTGATATTATTTCCTGGCTGTGTTTTCTTTGACTGTGGCTTCAAAATACAACATGATACATCTCTATCACTCTCTTTTGTTAAGTTAAATTATAATTTAGCCTCTATCCACAACAGATCTAATAAGCAAAATAGGTTAACGTTACTCTGAATGGGTTTATATTTGTCCGTATGGTAAGTGTACGTCATGGTCTCTCTGTGTGTGTGTCTGTAAGAGCGGCATGTCAGAAGCGGAGCTCATTAATATTCAAGACACAAACCATATATGGTCAATTATGGACCTTCTGATTCTATGGGTATTTTCATATAGGACCA
Organism: Danio kyathit; assembly: GCA_903798195.1. NCBI lineage: Eukaryota > Metazoa > Chordata > Actinopteri > Cypriniformes > Danionidae > Danio > Danio kyathit. The sequence goes on from LR812536.1 coordinate 51,488,565, forward strand.
ATGTTTCATTACAAATATTATTGAGAACATTACATATTCTATTCTAAAACATAAAATCACTCACAAAAGCTAACACATATTTTAATTTCATATATAAATAAATAGTGAGGCTATTTATTAAGAAATAAAATTTTATATTTATTTATTAGGAAATTTAAAATTATACTTTAATATTATTAATAATAATAATAATAATAATAATAATAATATGATGATGATGATGATGACGATTAATATTATTATTATTATCAAGTAGGATATTGTTTATTCATTCATTCATTCATTTTCTTGTCGGCTTTGTCCCTTGCGGGGTCGCCACAGCGGAATGAACCGCCAACTTATCCAGCACGATTTTTACACAGCGGATGCCCTTCCAGCCACAACCCATCTCTGGGAACGGATATTGTTTATTTATTTTTACTTTCTTTGAAAAGTCTACTTTTACAATTTGACACGTAAACTGCAGAAATGTTCTAACCAACAGGTCATATACAGTACAGATAATTAATAAATAACCTGCTTTAAATTTAAAGCATTAACGTACGCTATGTTTTTTTTTGTTTTCACAAGCTTTGGAGACGTAACATAAATAATTTTAAATAATAATAATAATTGCTTTTAAATAATAGGTCACCTATAGCTTTCGCCATGAGCCACGACTGTTCAAAATGGCATTAATGTTTTCAAAGTGCACTGCGAAAGGATCGCAATTGTAAACATGAAGATTGCTAAAACTGAACTGTAATAATACTTTGAAAGCAAATTACACCTAAGAAAATTACACCTTTTTTTTTTTTTTAAATCATTCAAAGTTTAAATGTTAGAATGAATGGGGCATAGGGGGGATAACTGGGAATAGAACACAGCCAGGAACTATGTTTCTAACTACAGCTTTAGAGGTGTCGTTGCAAGCATAGAAGTTTGCAACGAATGTTCGTTGGAACGACGGATTTGGAAAACACCAAATCAACAAACTATGTTTGTAATGACACAACTTGCGACCTTAGTTGGCTAATGATGGTTTTCGGAAACGCACCCGTTCGGCTCTCTGTGATCATCAGTCATCATCAAATATGATCAAGAATGAGTTTCCCAAGTTTAAAACCTTTTTAAAACAGTGCATGTTTGTAATGGATTACAGCGATTTTACCGTCTTTATCACCACAGCCGAATGTCAGTACATATAAAAGAAGATGCTTCAATCCCGGTTTGTGGACGTTAAATCAGGGTTAATTGTGTGTGACTCATCATTGCAGAAAGGCTTGAATTAACTCCACAACAAACACATCAAATAATCGTTGGGAAAGTTCTTACTGTAGTATTTCTCACAAGTGTTACGTGAGATCTGCTTCCTTCATGTCTGTCACTCTGCTGTTTATCTGACGCTGCAGAGGCGGAGATTGAGGTGTGTGAGTGAGTATGAATGTGCGTGTGTTTGTGTAAATGAGTGATTGTGTGTGTAAATGAGTGTGTAAACTGTGTGAGTGTGTGCATGTGTATGTGCGACTATGAATGAGTGATTGTGAGTGAGTATGTGAGTCAGTGTGTGTGCGTGAGTGCGAAACTATGAATGTGTGTGGGAATGACAGTGTATGTTTGTGCTGCGTGTGTGTTCAGCGCAACAAACTATCATTATTGTGCCTCTGCACTGAGAGACTGAACGCGACTCAAGCAAGACATCATTCATCAATCTCAGAGAACATGATCCTCTGGGAGAAGACAACTGGACTCATCCTGCCTGATTCAGCTCTGCGTGCCTGTCAGCATTGGTGATCCGCCATGTGTGCAGTGATTGTAATACCCTTCGGGGATCAAGACTAGTCCCACTGAACGCTTTAAGCTCATAAAGGGCTATTCTGCTGCAGTATGGTAAGCGGCTACTGACATACCAGCACTGTTTAAATACTGAAAGACCTTCATTTGTGAAGTATCAGCTTTGCTACACCCTATACTGAGCTCAGATAGCTCATCAGTATACAAACAAGAGCAGATAAACTATCACCAACACCGGCTACACAGCGAGTGGTTAAAAGAATATCCCCAGCTTAAAATATCGAAGCATGCAAAATTCGTTATAATATATATAATCAATACAGTTGAAGTCAGAATTATTAGCCCTCCTAAATTATTAGCCCCCCACCCCCATCCCCAATTTCAGCTTAACGCAGAGAAGATACTTTCAACATTTCTAAACATTTTTTTATAACTAATTACTAATAACGTATTTCTATTATCTTTGCCATGAAGACAATGTAAAATATTTTACTAGATATTTTTTAAGACACTGGTATTCAGCTTAAAGTGACATTTAAAGACTTAACAAGGTTAAACAGGTAAACTAGACAAGTTAGGGTAATTAGGTAAGTCATTGTACACACACCGGCCACTTTATTAGGTACACCTGTCCAGGGTTTACAGAGAATGGTCCGAAAAGAGAGCATATCCAGTGAGCGGCAGTTATGTGGGCCCAAATGCCTTGTTGATGCCAGAGGTCAGAGGAGAATAGCCAGACTGGTTCGAGCTGATAGAAAGGCAACAGTAACTCAAATAACCACTCGTTACAACTGAGGTATGCAGAAGAGCATCTCTGAACGCACAACACGTCAAACCGTGAGGCGGATTGGCTACAGCAGAAGAAAACCTCACCGGGTGCCACTCCTGTCAGCTAAGAACAGGAAACTGAGGCTACATTTCGCACAGGCTCACCAAAATTGGACAATAGAAGATTGGAAAAACGTTGCCTGGTCTGATGAGTCTCGATTTCTGCTGCGACATTCGGTTGGTAGGGTCAGAAATTGGCATCAACAACATGAAAGATGGATCCATCCTGCCTTGTATCAACAGTTCAGGCTGGTGGTGGTGTAATGGTGTGGTATTTTCTTGGCACACTTTGGGCCCATTAGTACCAATTGAGCATCATGTCAATGTCACAGCCTACCTGAGTATAGTTCCTGACCATGTCCACCCCTTTATGACCAAAGTGTTACTATCTTCTGATGGCTACTTCCAGCAGGATAACACGCCATGTCATAAAGCGCGAATCATCTCAGACTGCTTTCTTGAATGTGACAATGAGTCACCAGACCTCAATACAATAGAGCACCTTTGGTATGTGGTGGAATGGGATATTCACATCATGGATGTGCAGCCGACAAATCTGCAGCAACTGCGTGATGCTAACATGTCAATATGGACCAAAATCTCTGAGGAATATTTCCAGTGCCTTGTTGAATCTATGCCACGAAACCAACCCAGTACTAGTAAGGTCAGATGTACCTAATAAAGTGGCCGGTGAGTGTATAACATTCTACAGCCAATCAAAAAAAAAAAAAAATATGTATGTATATATATATATGTATGTATGTATGTATGTATGTATGTATGTATGATGTATGTATGTATGTATGTATGTATGTATGTATGTATGTATGTATGTATGTATGTATGTATGTACGTACGTACGTACGTACGTACGTACGTACGTACGTACGTATGATGTATGTATGTATGTATGTATGTATGTATGTATGTATGTATGTATGTATGTATGTATGTATGTATGTATGTATGTATGTACGTATGTATATATATATATATATATATATATATATATATATATATATATATATATATATATATATATATATATATGAAGAAAAAAATAAGGTCAATATTATTAGCCCTTTTAAGCAATATATACTGTTGTTATTCTAGCCGAAAATAAGACTTTTACCAGAATAAAAAAATATAGGTAATACTGTGAAAAGTTCTTTGCTATGTTAAACATCATTTGGGAAATATTTGAAAAAGAAAAAAAATTAATAAAATCACAGCAGGGCTAATACTTTTGACTTTAACTATATATGGGGGGGTGAGGGGGGTGAGGGGGGGTAGTTTTCCTCTGATTATGCACCACCAAAGAAAAAAAAATTAAATTTGGGAAACAATTTGGCCTTTGCTTCTGCATAACTCTTCCTGGAATCAACAAACCAAACTAAAAGTAAAAACAAAAGACTGTATCTCATCTCGTACAAACAGGTTCGGTAGGTGCTTTTATCTCATGATCCTATTTTTAAGAACAGTGGTTATGCTTTCATAACATTAGCATATTTATATGCACACCTACAGTATACATTAACAAAACATCAGTCTTTTGGCAAATTTCATATCAGATGAGAATCAATAACTATCAATGCAAGCTAAGTGCTTTCAAAAAAAATGATATAGTTAAAAAAAAGGATGGATGGATGGTCAAAACTTTGGACTAAAATGTATTCTAAATGTATGAAGAAGAAAAAATCAAGAACAACTTATACCACACGTACACCATAATCATGTACATCCAGGGCCTTATAATCATGTATTTAAAAAACCCTACATATATTTAGATATGTTATTTACAGGGTGAATGAAAAGTAACTAGACATTAAAAATCTATATTACAGTATAAACAACAATCACCTGCTTTATCATTATATAAATCAGTGTTTCTCAACCACGTTCCTGGATGACCACCAACACTGCATGTTTTGCATGTCTGTCACACCCATTACAGGTCTTTCGGTCTCTGCTAATGAGCTGATGATCTGAATCAAGTGTGTTTGGTTAAGGAGATTTGGAAAACGTGCAGAGCTGGTGGTCCTCCAGGAATGTGGTTGAGAAACACTGATATAAAGAATAATTCTTGTGTCGCACCTTGTCTTTGGAAGCATGGTAACTGTGACTGCATCTTTAGGGAGCGGACACATATGTTTCCTGAAAGTTATGGATGGCTGTTCAAGCCTTAACCACAACGAATGCGTTCTTTTGCGGCAAGAGCCACCTTTTTAAAGTAGTGTTCTATTGGTATCAAGGGTTTTGCGCAGTGTTCATGTGCCCTACGCTAGTCTTCGCCTGTTACACCTCGTGGTTTGACGGAGTGCTCTGTACACCTGAAGCTGGAAGTCAACTCTGCAAAAAAAGCGACTGATCATCAGTACCATTGATACAACCATTGCATACGTTAGCATCATAAAACGCGCATCACTCTGCTCATTTGAAAAGTCTTTTCTAAAGTCAACAAAAAAGCAATGCGCTTTACCTCACATTTTCAAAAATGACAGTGTAATCCATATCCAACATCAAAACCTTCATTAACGTTAAAATTCTTTTTCTTTTGTGGTCTTTTCTTAATTCGTAATTTGACTTTGAAATTTTCCCTGGACAAGTACAGGTTTGAGAAAAGCCCTTATATGGAGCTAGTGGGGGCGTGTATTATGCAAATGACTAATCTCATGCATAAGGACGCCCCCTGAAAACATTTAAAATTCACTAACAGCAGAACAAGTTCAGGATCAAACTTATGTATAATACTACAATTTAATAAACATTTATTATATTATTATAATTTTTACTGAATTTATATAATATAATATAATATAATATAATATAATATAATATAATATAATATAATATAATATAATTCATTTTCTTTTCGGCTTAATCCCTTTATTAGTCTGGGGTTGCCACAGCAACTTATTTAGCACGTGTTTTACGCAGCGGATGCCCTTCCAGCTGCAACCCATCACTGGGAAACACTCACACACCCTCTTTTACACACATACACTACGGAAAATTTTAGCTTACCCAATTCACCTGTACCGCATGTCTTTTGACTTGTAGGGGAAACTGGAGCACCTGGAGGAAACCCACGCGAATGCGGGGAGAACATGCAAACTCCACACAGAAATGCCAACTGACCCAGCCGAGGCTCGAACCAGCGACCTTCTTGCTGTAAGGCGACAGCACTACCTACTGCGCCACCGCATCGCCATATTATAATATAATATAATCAAATATAATCAAACATATTATAATATAATATAATATAATATAATATAATATAATATAATATAATATAATATAATATAATATAATATAATATAATATAATATAATATAATATAATATAAGAGCATTTGGTATGATTGAGAAAGCAAGCATCAAGAAAGCAACTTCTGTGACCAAATCTTTAAACAGTTTGGTGACCAATGATAATAATGTGAATGTGTAAATTATGTGGTAAAAAGAGTCTAGGATTAGGCCTCTCAATTTATATTCATACATTTCAAATGTCTTAATTTGTGCTTTACAGAATAAAAGTGTTTTGCTTTTGGATGGCATGAGGGAGAGTAATTAATTACTTTTGAAAAAATTTTAAAAGGATAGTTCGCCCAAAAATTTGCTCACCATTTACTCGCCTTTGTGTGGTTTCAACACTTTTCTTTCCTCCGTTGAACACTAAAGAAGATATTTCGACTATATTTTGAAAGCTATTTAAACTCTAACCACTAGGGTTGAGCGATGTCGACCAATTTAGCATTGTGCGATGTCTAATGTGAAACATCGGATGGACAATGGCATCGTTAATAATTTATGAATAATTAATTAATTCATAACGAATTAATAACCAAAACATAAATAAATGAAGATAAGTTACACACAAATTACCACCTGTCAATCACTTTAACTGCAGGACTCTGGCATGAATAGGCAGAGTGAACTGTGTCGTTATAATGGCGTCGACAAACTTGGTTAGTAAAAAAGGTGCACAACCAACAGGAACCAACCAACAGTACCTGAGGTTTTCACTAAAATGACTAAGTACAAACGTGAAAGCGAAAGACTGAAGCAGTGTACTGATGCTGTGACACATTACCTGACAGATTCAAAAGACCAAAGAGTCATTAGATAAGAGACAAGATTAATAAAATATCACGTTTAACAACTATATGCTTGTGTGTATTTTTCGCAAGAGGGTCGCTGCGATAAGGGTGGGGCAGAGGATGTCTATCGGCCATCAGCGATGGACGATGGCATTGTCAATCAACCCAATCCTACTAACCACATTATGACACCCATAATTAGAAAAACAAATACTACAGAAGTCAATGGTTTACAGGTTTCAGGCTTTCTTAAAAAAAAATCTTGCATTGTTTTCAACATAAGAAAGCAAGCCAAACCGGTTTGTAACAAATAAAGGCTGAGTAAATGAATTTTGGTTGAATTATCCTTCTAATGCTTGAGTGAACTAACCCTTCAATAGACCCCAGACAACAATAGCACTGCTTATCTTCATCCCGGAAGATCCCGGAAGCACGACTGCTTGTTATGAGACGCGTCAGCAGTTCAGTGATAAACGTGTCCTCTGCACATTTTAGATTTTAGGCATAATCTCAAATGTTACAACAGTTGATGTAATCATATTCCAGTGAGGTTACAGCACCCAAATAAAACCCAAAAGGCCTCCTGCTGGCTAATGATCTCAGCAGGCCCGCGGAGATGAGGCGTCTGCGGGATTGGAAGAGAGTGTGTCAGCCTTAAGTAAAGTCTGTGTGTGACCGTAACATATTCAGACGCGCTGGGCTGGGGTGTATTTTTATGCCATGTCTAATGACAGCTAGCATTCCTACAGAAACGCACACTACACAAGCCCCAAACACCACACTTTCCTGCACAGCAGAAAATGAAATGATAAACAAAAAGAGTTCCTTCTTTGCTGTATCATGTGCAAGCTTGACAATGATGCGGTAAGCAGGAAGCCAAAAGCATTGACACCCAGAGAGCGAGATTGACAGCTTTCACAAACCCAATGCTGAGTCGTCCAAAGCTTCTTTACTCTTCTGCTACGATAATACAATGGATTTAAAACAGGCTAATTCGGGAACTTTTCTTAGCCAAAACAGGGTGATTAATCAAATCCAGCTCAATTTATGTCATGTCCAATGCTGATGAATAATTTAGTCTCTAATAATAAAAAATAAATAAATAAATGTTTGCTGTTTGTTCAAACTACTTATTTAAATGAGCTGAAACAACACAATTCTTGAGTTTTTTTGGCGACAACCTAATTGTTTTACGTTCAATCCACTTAAATTAGTAAACACTAATAAATTAACTTAATTCCTTCATGTTGCCCCAACACAAATCGATTGTGTGGAACCCAGCATTTTTTACAGTGAAGGCTGCAGAACGATTATATGTGAAAGATTTTAAGAACAGATTTTAATATGTCATTAATTCCTAAGCAGCAGTAGTCCAGTGCTGGAGTAAAGGAATCTAACCCTGTTCTATTCTTACTGATGTTGTTGCTTAATTACTTTGTAGAAATTGATAGAAGGGATTAATTAAGAATACTTAATAAAAATACTTTTATTTATTTATGCATTAAAATTTGGGCTGGGTGATGTGACAAACATCTCATATCACAATATATGTCATCACATATGCTGATAACTATATACAACTTGATAATTAATTATATTTATTTATACAACAGTTCTGTCTGGTTCTTGAATATGATTGGCTGATAGCCATGCAATATTCTGCCAGTAACAGCATATGTCCAGCCTTTAATCCTGTGTTCACACCAGACACGGAACGCACGGATAAATCGCGCTATTCGCGTGTAAATAGACGTGTGAACATTTGAGTTTACTCGCTTCATTCGCGTATCAAAATCTGCTTCATTCGCGCGTCAAATCCGCTTCATTCGTGTGTCAAATTCACTTCAGAACAGACGCAGATTCGCGTCATGGGCAGGGCTTCTGTCTGCCCGGTGACTGTAGCTTCGTTGCTAAATGGCTAACATGGATTTTATTGAGAAAATAACTGTGTTTATGTGCTTTATGAAGGCTGAAACACAGCGTCAATTCATTTGGAGTCCACTCGATCCTTTCAGAGGTGCACCCAGCTCTGTGAGCTCATGAACTCCTCCAGAAACTTAACCTGGATGATAGAAGCATTCAGCGGTGCTTCTGACTGAGCCGAGCCCAGTTTGATGAACTGTTGTCGGTGTTGGCTGAAGGATTTCCCCCGGGACACCAACAAAAGGTGCTACGTCACAATCATGCCCCCACAAGAGCAAGCTCCTGATTGGTTAACGCGTCAAACACGCGAAACGCTCAATTCTCGCCGCCCCATTCGCACAATTCGCGTCATTCGCACCGCGCCATTCGCGCCTCAGGATGTCTATTCGCGTCTCTGCATTGACTTAACATGTAAATCACTTGCGCTTGACGCTTCTTTATCTGGTGTAAACACAGCATTAACCCTTCACCCTTGTGTATTACTCCGCCCACATACAGCGACAAGCAGAGGGCACTCTACAGTTTTGACAAATATTGCTGCTGTTGGACAACATAACTGACTTTCTAAGTCGATCTCTCTCTTTTGTATGTTGTAGGGCTGTATTTATACCGTAGTAATATTGTGATCTCCCAATTGCAACAGAGAAATACTGGGAAATCTCTGTAGACTGAGATGGCATTCCATGCTGTTCAGCCTTATAATCTTAAAATGTCAGCAAAATCCCCTGTTTTATCATCACTTTAGATATTACGCTAGAGAATCATTAAAATACCAGCTCTAAAGTGACGTTGGTGAATGAGCAACTGTTTCTGCTGTACTGACATCAGCTGCAGATGTGAAGGAATGGCGGAAAAAAGTAGTTCCCCTTACAAAAGGGTTGTGAGACTCTCCGTGTTTGATATTCTTTTTTATACACACGATTATGCCATCGAACTGTTGTATAAACGCAATATCACACTCGTAGCAGTGCGATGTGGCTGTATATCGTCACTGGTGGAACACTAAGGCACGCACGCCTCCCACCAGTGCCGATATACAGCCACATCGCACTGCTACGAGTGTGATATTGCTCTTATACATTAGGGCTGTGCAAAAATATCGATACATCTAACTATCGCGATAATTTCTTTTACGATAGTGTATCGATAGTCCAACCTCAAGTATCGATTCAAGTTGTGCCAAATGACCTCCTCCTCTGCTCCTGTAGATGTCACTAACAATCAACAAAACGCAAAGTAGTACGGTATCAGAAGTAAGCAAGAGTGATCATGGCATAAAATATAAAGGTGCCTCCAGCTTTTAGAGCTGACGTGTGGCTGCACTTTGGTTTTAACGTTATTAGGGCCGATGGCCTATAGACATCATGATGATGAGGCGGCATCACCAATCCTCCGCACCACCACACGCACATCACGTGACCACACACAGACACAGCCACACACACACTGTCATTCGCTCGTCTGAGCTCCAGAGAACAGTGTACGGACTGTATATTTTATAGTCATTGGTACGAACAGTTTATCAAGGATGTACCGCTGGATCGCATCTTACTATAAGTTAATTGTTAAACGTGATATTTAATTAATCTTGTCTCTATCTAACGACGCTTCTGCCTTTTGATTCTATCAGGTAACGCGTCACAGCATCAGTACACTGCTTCAGTCTTTCGTTTTCACGCTTGTACCAAGAAATTTTAGTGAAAACCTCAGATACTGTTGGTTGGTTCCTGTTTGTGCACCTTTTTTATCAAGCAAGTGTGTGGACGCCATAACGGCACAGTTCACTCTGCCTAGTCATGCCAGAGTCCCGCGGGAAAAAAAAAGTGATTGACAGGTGGTAATTTTTTGTGTGTAACTTATCTTTATTTATTTATTTATTTATTTATTTATTTATTTATTTATTTATTTATTTATTTATTTATTTATTTATTTATTTATTTATTCATTTATTTATTTATTTATGATTTGGTTAGGAGTAAAACAAAGGCCATGCGGCTCAGGTAGTTGAAACGGTAGGCTACAAATAATTAGTTATGAATTTATTAATTATTCATAAATAAATAATTCACCTCCCCCTGTGACAACGATGCCATGGTCCATCGCCATGTTTCACATTAGACATCGTACAATGCCAAATTGGTCAACATAACCCAACCCTAAATGTTATACCAGGTATTACTGAATTAGACAAAAAATAAATGCCATTTGTAAGCTTTGCAATATACATAGTTCTCTGTTCAATCACACGGTGCGGTTTTAATGAATTGGAATTTTAATTTGTCTGCCGACTTTATCAAGTTGACAATATAATGTGACACACATACTAATACAAACTATTGCAATATATCACAATATTTATTGTATCGCGTTATATCGCAATATATTGTATAGTAACCCATGTATCGCGATATGTATCGTATCGCGAGGCCCTTGCCAATACACAGCCCTATTATACATACATACATACATACATACATATATATATATATATATATATATATATATATATATATATATATATATATATATATATATATATATATACTGTACAGTTGAAGTCAGAATTATTAGCCCCCCCTTTGAATTTTTTCTTCTTTTTTAAATATTTTCCAAATAATGTTTAACAGAGCAAGGGTATTTTCACAGTATGACTGATAACATTATTTGTTCTGGAGAAAGTCTTATTTGTTTTATTTCGGCTAGAATAAAAGCAGCTTTTAATTTTTTAAAAACCATTTTAAGTAAAAAATTATTAGCCCCTTTAAGCTATATATTTTTTCGAGTTTACAGAACAAACCATCATTATACAATAACTTGCCTAATTACCCTAACCTGCCTAGTTAACCTAATTAACCTAGTTAAGCCTTTAAATGTCACTTTAAGCTGTATAGAAGTGTCTTGAAAAATATCTAATGAAATATTATTTACTGTCATCATGACAACGATAAAATAAATCAGTTATTAGAAATGAGTTATTAAAACTATTATGTTTAGAAAATTTGTTGAAAAAATCTTCTCTCCGTTAAACAGAAATTGGGGGAAAAAAATAAATGGGGGCTAATAATTCTGACTTCAATATAACAATATAGCACCTTTTCCGTAAATTTAATCGATTAATAGTTATAGACTATTTCAATATGGTCATGTCATTGACCCATAAACATTTCCTGCTTATTTTTAAACTGTTTCATAACTGTAACAAGAGGCAATTCAATCATAACTTAATGTTAAAACAGCTATCATAACATTATTTTTCAATATATGTCTCTTTTGGATTCATGGAAGCTGTAGAGTTTAAAAATGTAAAACAGGAAATACGCTGGGACCATTGTTTTTGTTTACATTCCTCAAAATGGTCTATATATTATTGTAGTTACACATTCATAACCACATGTAAATGACTATTTCTTTCATACATTTTAGAGTATTTATTACTCATAATTGTGCTCGTTCATATGCGATTAATTTTCTTACTCTATTTAGAACTTCAAGGCACATGTTCAAGAAGGTAGAATTATAAAATACATATTAATGAAATATAAAACATTTTAAAAACTAACAATTACAGGCACAACATAAAATATTGCTAAATAAAAAGCTAAATCTAAACATTGTTCTTATTGTTCTCATTTCTGCATTTAGTGTAATATTGCGCTCATCCAAATGATAAAAAAGTATTACCTTAAACAATGTATTTTGCGGCGCCTAAAAAACAATAAACAATAGTTTAAAACTGTCTAACAAACAATAGAGCATATGAAACTATAGACTTTTTATTTTGTCAATACGATATATATATATATATATAAATAATCATACTGCACAGCCCTATTTTTAATATAATAGATTATAATTAAGATTTCCATTTCAAATAAATAAACGAACGAACAAATGAACAAACGGTTCCGATAATTTAGACAGTAAAAGCTTCAAAATTACTACCAATAAGTATTAATAATTGAGCATTATAATGATATTTAAGCATTTTAGACTTACTTAGAAATATATGAGACTAAATAGTGAAAGTGGCCCCAGAAAATTAATCTCATTCAGAAATACATTAAATTGTAAAATATATTCTTTTGAATAGCAATATTTCACTATAACAGTTTACTGTATTCATAAATTGCATGCAGCCTTACTGAAAATATCTATCTATGCAATATGAAGGGGTGAGGGTGTAATATATGGTGTTGCACAACAGCAGACCTTTGAATCAAAAACCTTGACAACAAGTTTCACTCTACACCAAGAATTTACAGCACATCCCCCCCCCCCCCCCACATACATAAGCCCAAACACAGCTATTGCGCAAGCTGACAACAGCAAACATTTCCAAAGAGAAACTGCTCTCCTAAACACTCCAGACTGACCTAATCATGTGAAAGTATGTGTGTGGACTTTCTGATGGAGAAACGCTGTTAAACCACAGATACATTTTCAGATAATAGGACAGGTTTCACTTCTCTTTTCATATGTTTGCAAGCCGCCGTTATGACAAATCAAAGTGCACCTCTCCTTAAAAAGACAAAGCCTGATTGTTCTACCAGCATCTACATTGTTTAACAGCAGATATTTAAGAGAAGCCAGTAATATTGAAGCACTGATCACTGCAGTTTTTAATGATAGCTACAGAAATTGAAATGGTGTGAGAGGAGAGCTGCCAAACAGTTTGCTGAATCACATTTATGCCTTTTTATTTATAAAATAGAATTAGAAATAAAATATATATAGAAGGTACAGTACATATATATATCGATTCAGCATCAATATCGCAATGTACACATCCGCAATAGTCACATAGCATAGATATGCAATATGCATGTAATCTTTGCTTTATTGCATTAATCTATGCTTGTAGTTTGTTTATTACATTTTATGCATGATTCACTGCCCTACAGAATCATCCAAACCAATCAAAATTAACACATTTGATAACACTATAGAGACCATTTTTCATTATTGCTTATTAGCATGCATGTTATTGAGATATTGGCTGCTTATTAGTATTTATAAACTACATATTCTGTATGATCTTATTCTACATCGCTAACCCAATACCTAAACTAGCTTAATATCTATTAAGGAGCAAATTAGGAGTTTATTGATGCGAAAATCATAGGTAATGGTTTGCTAATAGCAAGAATTTAACCATAAAATAAAGTTTGACTATAAATGCTTTACAAATAGTGCTATTCAATCATTTGTTGAAATTGTTTAGATACAGTATAATCGCAATGTTCTGTATATCGCAGAAAAATAAAATATTGCAATGTGCAATTTTTCCAAATATGTCAAAATTCTTAAATCAAGAAGGATTTTCTAGACATACAAAAAATCCTGTCTTGTTTTAAAAATAATATGCTACATTTTGTGAGTTTTATCTTATTCATTCATTCATTCATTTTCCTTCAGCTTAGTACCTGATTATCACAGCAGAATGAACCGCCTAACTATGGTTGCACTGCAATCTGATATATAAATATTTTATTTTTCTGCGATAAATGTTGAGATATAAATAGTTTCACAAGATAGTTTGAATATGACTATTTTACGGTTTTTTGGGGAGTCCTAACAGTTCAGGTACAGAAATTAAATAATAATGCAAAACATGGATTATTACTTACTACTATTTACTACTACATTATTACTTACTTACTATCACTACTTTTTAAAATAAAAAAAAATAAAAAAATAAAATATATTTATTATCTGTTTTTTTAGTCCTGTCTCTGTAATTCTGTTGCAGTGTAGAAGCTCTGTCACGAAAACAAATTCTTCGTATGTGTCAACATACCTGGCAATAAAGCTCTTTCTGATTCTGATGCATTTCTTTGCTTTGTCTCATTTCTTGTCTAAATATCTAAATATTCTTAAATCAAGTTAAAAATATTGTTTTGTTTTCATCTTCAGAAGAAAGAAGTCAAAATTAAGAGTTTTTCCTTAAAACAAGTAAGATTATCTGCCAGTGGGGTAAGTAATAATCTTGTTTTTGCTTTGATTTGGAGTAGAAACAAGACCAAATTATTTTGCATAAATCATATTAATTCCATATAGATACAGTAATAAAATACAATTCTGTAGCTCCTGGTTAACTATAATTCAGACTAAAAATTGCATTGTCTTGCGATGTGACAATTGCGAATGTGCACATTGTGATATCGATGCTGAAACGATATACCACCAACTATTCTGGCATATGTTTTACGCAAAGCATGCCCTTCCAGCCGCAACCCTGTACTGGGAAAACAATATCTTATGTCAAAAAAAAAACAAAAAACAAACTCACTTAATTTTGGCATATTATTTCTTACAAGTATCTTACAGTATTTTTTGCTTGTCTAGAAAATGCTACTTGACTTTTTTTCCCTAAAAAATATATTATTATTATTATTATGTAGTTTTAAAAACCTCTGGGCTCCATTTCAGTGGGTAAATTACATTTTAGAAATCAAAAAGAACATATTCAAAGTATTTATTAAAAACTTTTTGGTTAACCCTCAAATCTTTCAAGGAATTTAATGAATATATATTTTTTTAAATGCTATTTCAGCTTACTGAAACCATATGACAGTATGACAGTCTTCCATAACTTGGAAGCCCTGTGACAAATCTAATAAAACGAGTTTGTACAAAACAACATTCCTAAATAAATACAATATTGCTTCCGTTTTTATGCGTTTCTATGTAAACATATCACAAGGTTTCCGCTACATTCATTCATCCGTGGCGGGCCGCCACGCCAAAATTCATCCCGCCACGGCAACATTACAACTTCTCATTTAAAACATTTAGTTGTGTTTTTTATAGCGGATTATAATCGCACCAAAACATATTACAGGTAAACAGCGCAAACTTTTCTGTAACCGTAGTAGTGCTGTGCGCTATTCGTTCAACCCTTTAAGGTGACATGCTGACTGACTCTCTGACAGACTGACTGACAGGTGCGTGAGTCTAGCAAACACCGCGTAGCTTTCAGTTAAGATGAACACAGTTTCCATTAGTATACTTTATTGATAAAGGTCAATGGCTCTGCATACATTGACTTTATCTTGCTGGAGTTTATAGCCGTTTCACTTTACTTCAGTACAAAAACACACTAAATCGCGCTTCAGCAGCGCTTACTGGAGAGCGCACAAGAAGATCTGCACTTGAACGTGTAAATTTGAGTGCGTGCAAGAAGTTCTGTGCACGAACAAAGGAAATCGGCGCACAAGCAAAGAGATTCGCATGCTCGTATTACATGAATGCTATCTCGACTTGTAATACTGCGTGTAATATTTGTCTTTGAAATAGTTGGCAGATCTGTGTAAAAAAAGTCCTGCCGCCACAGCTGTAAAAAAATCCTAGAGGAAACACTGTATCATGTTATCCACATAAATTGCTTTTGATCAGACTGTGATCAGCTCTAGAGATTAAGTTAATGTGTTCATGTTCTCAATACAAAGAGAGATGGCAGATAATGTACTGTAAACCAAAAATACAGCAGTAATACATTACACATCTAAATAATCTAGCAGTTAATATTCACATGACTTGATTGGGCTCAACAATATATCGCTTGAGCATAGGCATGGGACGATAACCATTTTCAAGGTATACAGTGGTTTGGAAAAGTCAAGGTTTTAAAAACCGCCAAAATTTTCTGTAATACCGTTCCTTAGGTATGTGTAAGATTTTTTATTTACATGTTTTTTAGGACAACAGTATCTCCAGCAGAAAAGATCTCCAAAGATGCAAATTTTAATTGTAAAGAAATCTGTGTTTTTGAAACTAATGAAAACAGCAGAAGTCAATCATTCATTTGAATTATTTAGCCTGACATGTTTACTGCTCCAAAATATTATAAATCTTTCAAAAAAATAAAATATATGGTTTTAAAGGGGAAAAAAGTTTTTGTTTTTTACCCAGACATTTAAAATATTTATATTTTAGAGCAGTAATCACAATACCATGATACCGTGATATTTTTATCCAATGTTATCATACCGTCAGAATCTTATACCGGCCCATGCCTATACTTGAGCATCAATATCGCAATGTCTGTATCTGCAAGTCACATTGCGCAATTAGATTATTTATTTATTTATTTTTATTATTATTTATACAATGATGACCATGTGATTTTACATTTGATTGTTCAATTCCTGTATTTAAATACAGTTAGACTCTCCAGAAAACAATAAAGCACTGCTTATTTATTTTTGCTTGTATTCCATTATAATTTATGCAAATGCACTGCATAGAAAAAAGACTTGATCATCTCAAGTCGATTTACAATTAATGAAATCTTACCGAATAGAGCTATTCAAATCATCATACATATGATGCAATATACAGTTGAGGTCAGAATTATTAGCCCCCCTTAATTATTAGCCCCTCCATTTATTTCTGTTTAACGGAGAGAAGATTGTTTATATAAAATAGTTATTAAATAGGTTTAATAACTTATTTCTAATAACTGATTTATTTGATCTTTGCCATGATGGCAGTAAATAATATTTTACTAGATCTTTTTCAAGGTACTTCTATACAGCTTAAAGTAACATTCAAAGGCTTAACTAAGTTAATTAGGTTAACTAGGCAGGTTAGGGTATTTAGGGGCTAATAATTTTGACCTTAAAATGTTTGTTTTTTTGTATTAAAAACGGATTTTATTCTAGCCAAAATAAAACAAGACTTTCTCCAGAAGAAAAAATATTATCAGACATACTGTGAAAATTCATTGCTCTGTTAAACTTAATTTGGGAAATATTTAAAAAATAAAAAAATTAAAAGGTGGGCTAATAATTCTGACTTCAGCTGGATATCAAAGCAAAACAAAATATTGCAATGTAAGATTTTTCCAATACCGTGCAGCCCTACTACAAATTTATCCATCTAAAACAGGGGTCACCCACATGGTGCCCACAGGCACCAGGTAGCCCACAAAGATCACATGAGTTGCCCGCGGACCTGTTCTAAAAATAGCTCACCGTAGCACCACATACCAGTAAGCTGCATCTAATATTTTTTGTAGCTATTCTTTTTAAATCACACTTGCATTAGTGTAAAATTAAAAATGAGTTATATATAATTAAGTTATATATATATATATATATATATATATATATCTATATATATATATATATATATATATATATAAATTAAAAACTATTTCAGACAAATGAAGTGTTGCATATTGATATATATCCGTTTCCTGCATTGTTAAATCATTGTTGAAAACTATTGTGAGAAATCATTAACATAACCAGTGTCTTCACGTAGATGAATATAATTAATTACTAATAATAAGATAATTAAAATAAGTTAAGAAAATTTTATATTTAAGAAGTGTGTATCAAACTGGTAGCCCTTCACATTAATCAGTACCCAAGAAGTAGCTCTCAGTTTCAAAAAGGTTGGTGACCCCTGATCTAAAATGTGTCAAATTCTGCCATGTTGGATTCTGCAATGTTGTTCGTATTGTCTGCTGCATGTTGTGTCTCTTAAGATTAATTGAATGCGTTCATGTCCTCATAAAGTGAGAGGTCAAATGCTAAACACACCATGAATAAGTGCGCTTGAGCATGTGTGTAGTAAACAAAACAGCTCTATTCGTTCACACAGAACACGCAGGCTTCACATTTAAATATTCGTTGCCGGTTGAATGTTCACACTAGTCCACATTAAAAATGAATTAAATACACTGCACTGTACTTTTCATTCATCATGTAAAAAAATATCTGCGTTAAACACCTAATCATGTTTTATGACTGGTTATTAAACTATAAAATGAATTACAGAGATCTAAAAAGATCAAATGAAGATTGAATTAACTTTCATTGTTAGGGCACAGCATACAGTGATTAGGTCTACACACAAGACTCTGGCCTGTCGACTGTACTCTGTGACGTCATTGTGTGCACAGCTGATGGGCTCAACATCCAACCACAATGGCAGTGTGTCATAACCTACTTCGCAACCTACACAACCTCCATAGGCAGCATTTTGGGCATCATGATCTGATGCTGTCTAGGTACTAGCTAGTTAACTAAGGTTGTAAGATGTTACATCACTATTCATGCGCCTTGCACCATCATCATCATCATTTTGAGTGAGCATTGCACGTCATGTCATGCAATCGTGCATATTAGAGTTTGCATAGATAGAGACACCGCAGGAGTGTGTGTGCGCGCACTCCTGATCTGCAGGGAGACACACAAACGCACACACACAACGCAGAGATAACCTTGAGGATGACAGATGGCACACTGAACCTAAACACGCATCGTGAGGATGATGATGGTGATGGTGGAGATGATGGTGATGATGATGATGCTGCATGCACACGCGTCACGCTTGAACATCGATCACCTACAGGCGTAAAATAACGCGCCGCGCAGGTTTATATTCTCACCCACCGTGAACGGGACGTCGTTGACGCTTCCCACAGAGTAGCAGCAGTCCCCTGGGTTAACGGCCCCGTCAGCACCTGGTGCAGATGCATTTTTGTTGATCACGCCGATGTTGAATTATTTACAGCAGCGACGCTTCTCCGCCCGCTCGGTTTCTCTCCATCTAGACCGGGAATCCCATCCGCCCGCGTCCGGCCTGGCAGCCGCTCATCCGTCTCTAAACACCCCGTGCGGTTAAAGTCACACGGGCTCTGCTCAAATTTGTGTCACGGTGTCCCGTTTCCTGAACAGACCGGTTAAATTCGCTCGTGACACGTCGCTGTCAACATTAACGAGCGGATTATATGTTTCTCCTCCCGCTGCTGCTGCTGCTGAGACTGGAGCGCGCGGCACGATCACCGCAGCGACGCTCGTGCTCATCGTGCGCGCGACCTCATGACAGCTAGAATGTAGATGTACTACAAAACTAGATGCCAGCTTTTTTATATTCCTCAAACTGGCTTAATAATAGTAATAATTAAAACAATAATAATACGTATTTTACAATTATATATATATATATATATATATATATATATATATATATATATATATATATATATATATATATATATATATGATCATGTACATTTATTGACTTTTATTATATTACAAGCGCTATATTACAATCACCAAAGTCAAACACACTACTTTAGTGTGTCTATAAAACATGTTTAAACTCATTATAATGAAATAACTGAGGACGAAACACAAACACTGGATTCATGAGCCATTTCAGTTTGAATGTGTCGTTCTAGTGTGTCTACATCTAGGGCCTTTAAAGCGCTTCCATGTTTTCGTGGCGCGCGCACGAGCGTGACGTTTCTGCTGCACGCGGTCATTGATCGGTGAGCAGCGAGGGTGAGGGAAGAGAAATGCGGGGGTGTTCGGTGCGTCCCGTTCAATAAAGATCACACGGGGATCAGGTGAATAATAAAGACATTCAATTATTGGGTAGGATTTCACACAGTCCTGGAGGAATTAACGCCACATTTACATTCAGCGCTACAGCTATTCACTCGCAGGGAATCCCAACACCCCTGCACGCGCCGGGTTGGTGTGGTCTGAAAACATATTACATGACATTCATAATATTACATGACGTTCATAATGTTACACGGCAGGTACACCATTGACAGTCCATACATTAAAAACATAAGGTATTAGTATACCAGTAAACTGTATTCCCAAATTATAAAATGGCGTATTTTTCGCTGTCTATCTCCACAGCATTCAGGCTACGTGACATTCATAATAATACATGCCATTCACAAACATCAAGCATTGTAATAGACTATCACATGGCATTTATTATAAATACATTAGGAATATTAAATGACGTTACACGAATAAAAATAATAAATTGTGCTGCTTTTATTAGGCTACATTACCTACATACTAGCCTACTTTACTTTTCAGTACACGACATATGGCTTACAATCATAAAAAATAGCTGACAGTCTATAGATAACAGTACATTTTGACAGTCATGGTTTGATGGATCTTAATAATATGTGATATTTAAAATACATGATATTATTACATTTATTGATTTAGCAGATGCTTTTATTCAACATTACTTACAAATGGGGGACAGACCTACAACAAACTCTTTCGTAAAAATTCAAATAATCAAGAAAAGTGGTATTAATAATCACATAAGCAGCTAATAATAGTAGTAGTAGTAGTAGTAATAGCCTTCAAAACAATATATAATATAATATAATATAATATAATATAATATAATATAATATAATATAATATAACATAATATAATATAATATAATATAATATAATAAACATAATATAACATAATATAATATAACATAATATAACATAATATAATAATAAAATAATATAAATAATTAACATAACATAATATAACATAATATAACATAATATATATAATCGTAATAATAGTATCCCACTTGAATCAAATGATCAATTAAAGATAGTACTAAGTGAAAATCTGCATCAAAACTCAAAGACGAGATGCATTTTTTTCATTGTTTTGAAGAAATCTTATCTTTGAACAAAAATTCAAAAAAATTGTTAATATGTTTGAAGTATAATTTTTTTTAATGTCACTGTGTCCCAGTTTTTTTTTTTTTCTTTTTTTTTTAATAGAAAGCAGCTCAACAGTTTTTAACACTGATAATAATAATAATAATAATAATATAGTAATAATAATATAGTAATAGTAATATAATAATATTCATTCATTCATTCATTTTCTTTTCGGCTTGGTCCCTTTATTAATCTGGGGTCGCCACAGCGGAATGAACCGTCAACTTTTCCAGCATATGTTTTACGCAGCGGATGCCCTTCCAGCTGCAACCCATCACTGGGAAAATAATAATAATAATAAAAAAATAATAATAAATAATAATAAAAATAAAATAATAATAAAATAACACAATAATAAAAAATAATAATAAAATAATAATAATAATAATAATAATAACAATAATAATAAAAAATAATAATCAATAATAATAATAATAATAATAATAATAATAATATTTTTACTTGAGCAGCAGATTATCAATTATTATCAATTATTAAAATGTTTTCTGAAGGATCCTGTACATGGAGACTGGAGTAAAGATGTTAAAAGTTCAGATTTAAATGATGGGAATAAATACATATTAAACTACATTCAACAAGAATTATTTTAAATTATAATAATATTTCACAGTTACAGTTTTATTATAACTTGTTGAGCCTTGTTGAGCAGAATAAGCCTCTTTTAAAGGGTGTAAAATAAGTCTCTGATGTCCCTAGAGTGTGTATCTGGAGTTTCAGCTCAAATAATGTTTTGTAACTCCTTGAAACTGCCCCTTTTATAGGTTTTGATCCAAAATGTGCAATTTTGGGGACTGTTGCTTTAAATTCAAATGAGCTTGTGCTCCCAGCCTTTAATTTCAAAAGAGGGTGAAGCTACGAATGCCTGTGTGTCAGCACAGCAGCAGGTTTAAAACAAGAGTAATGTTATCTCTGATGCTAAAAGAAGTCACTCAGAAGAAGGTAGTTTATGTAACAACAGTGTTTATTTGTACATCCTAAAACGCAACATTTATAATCCCTGTTAGTCACTGACATTAGTCTCTTTCACACATACAGACCTTTCCGGAAAATTACCGGCAATTTCCTGGAAAGAGAAGTCGTAACATTACCGGTAATTTGCCAGAATGCTGCTCTGTGTGAACGTAATAGGAAAATTGCAGAAACGAGCGCGTTTACGTTTAGAATGCGCTGACGTGAGACGTCTACTTTAGCCAATCTGAACATTCAGACGCGTTCACATCCACGCTGTTTATGAAAATAAAAGTCTTTGAATATTTTTCCAGACACATTTAGCAGCTAGATGTTAGTCAGATAACGTTTCTATGTTCCTTCTGAATGCCAACTGTGTAAAAAATTATCGATAAAATGCTTATGATAAACCGCTGTTTGTTTACCTTCAAGCTCTGCTTCCTTCAGTTGCTTGACGGGTGTGGACATGAAGAAGTGCTCAGGTGAGTGCCAGCACACACACATATTATGCAGTACATCTCAACATGCAAAAGTGTTCCTCCAGATGTTTTCATCGAAGTTGTTCACAATACTTATCCATCCACAGAATTTGTAATGTAAACTGTAAAAAAAAACTTAAATAACGGCTGTTAAATTACAGAAATTTACCATAAAATAACAGATGTTAAATTACAGAAATTTACCAGAAATTTAAATTTAAGGACATTTCTGTAATTTACCGTCCGTTATTCTATGGTAAATTTCTGTATTTAAATGGCCGCTATTTTACGTTTTTTTTTCGGCACCCCAGCTGCTGGAACAAAACGTAAATTTATGGATTTTTTTACAGTGTAGTCAAATGTGTAAACATTTAGCTGTGGTTCGCCGCTTCTGCCTTGGATGTCTCTGGGACAAAGCAAGCTGCATGAATGCTAAAGCTTTAATAAAAGTGAAACCATCAACAAAAGCCTGACCCCTTCTATGTTTACAAATACAAGCGCAGCCGTTTAGAGGTAATATCTGGTTAATGATGTCAGAATTTACCGATATTTTGGAATGAATGTGCGAACAATCTTTTCCAGAAAAATTTCGGACTGTCTTTGTGTGAACATCGCTTTTTTAAATTTACCGGTAAAGTCGTTCTGGAAATTTTTTGAATATTTACCTCTATTTACCTATATCTTCAGCAGGTACGTGTTAAAACTAACGACTGCTTCTCACTCAGGGAGGAGGTAATGCTAATGAGAGATCGTCACTAAATGGGAAGGGCTTTTCCCCCTCTGATGCAATGTACAAAAGGGAGAATATAAATCCAATTGTTTTTGCATTTTTTATCCAGAGTAATTATAAAAAAATAAAATTAATACATTTTTACCATTAGAGGCTGGCTATGTTCACACACTGTTGCCACACAACTGTGTTTAAACCAACCCAGGCTCATTCTGAAAACGTACCTCTACAGTATATACATTTCTGGAGGCCGCGAAATACGTCCCAGGAGGTACCTATTTTTGCAGTTTTTGTTTTCGCGAATCCACAAGAGGCCGCTGTGTACGCATGCTTTTTCATATTTTAAATTTCACTCACGAGTGCCATTCGCATCTGCTGTTCTCGCATAAATCCACCAGAGGCTGCTGTTGACTGACTGACCGACCAATCGACTGACCCACCCTCCTCCCTCCCTAAACCCAACCAATTTTACCGATTGACCGGCCCACCCACTTCGCTAAACCCAACCAACAATTTTCAAAAGCAATCCAATAAAAAGAAAAGCCCTCGTCTGATTTTTACCACATTTTACGATATTCTCACCCTGTTATTTACTTGTTTAATTTATTTTTTGGGTTCTGTTTTTGTTTCACCCGCTTTCTGGAACCGTTCTTCACCAGACTCGAACCCCGTCGTCGTGGTCAACTCCTCTCTGCGTCTCAAGTCCGCCAACGTACATGACGAGCAAACAGGACAAACTGGTTACAGCGGGAAAGCCGTCCACACGAAGATTAGCAGTCAGCTGGTAAGCGTGAATAAGAATGGCGTCATACCGCCCTGTAGCGTTCGTTTAAAAAATTAAATTCAGCCATACGTACCTCTAGCTACATAATTCGCGGTCTCCAGAAACGTATATAGGGCTACATTTTCAGAATGAGTCTATGTTGGTTTATACCCCTTATAAAATGATTTTTGCGTCAAGGTCCTCTCAAAAATCATATTGATCGTAAACTTTAACTAATACTGTATAGCAGTGTATGATATTCTAAACATTACATGATACAAAGTATGTAGTATAATGTATTATATGACAGTTATACACTAATTTATAGTATTATACATCTTTTATTGTATTGGGAATGAGAACAATAATAAACATGTCATTTTTTACCCAAAATGATTTTCATTTTATTTAATTAAAAACTTGTTACACAAGACATCACGGTGACTAAGCAGGTTTTAATGGGTACCGTCTCTGATCTATGCCTTGTGTAAATGTCCATAGCACCGACAGGAAAACACCTGCAGCAAAGGCTAGAGCATCACACACACACACCCACACTTGTCCAGTCTGTACTGATTCACTGGCCAGGGGCTCATGATCATGTGGTCTGTGTGTGTGTCCCAGATTGTATGTGCAGAGGTCACTCACGGACAAAACATCCTCTCTCGTAAACTCCATTTCCCAAACAGCTACATGTACTATACTCATAGCTTATCTGGGTTGAACATTGACTTGTGGGGATGTGCTGGAAGTTGTGAATGGATCTGCAAATGCAAGAATGTAGCTTAGTTAGCTTGTATGATAAAGGATTATCAGATTTGATTAATCGTTCATCACATGGACATCGTTTTAACACCAATGCAGCTTATTTATAGATGTGTGAAAACCGGCTCTTCTGATGCGCTGTATGTTTATGTGAGAGCTCGTGTAGATCTGTGTACAGTATATGATCATTGGAATGACACTAACAGGAAGTGACAGTCATGTGCTACAGCCTACAGCAAACATCACCCTTGGTCTTTTGACACAGGGGATTCCTCTACACAATCACACACACACACACACATTTGTCCTCTGGTACGGCAGTATTTTATAAGCCTCTCATTTTCTCCTTTTAAATTATATTCTTTATTCACAATCCATTGCTGGTAAATGCCATGTTGCACTTCAGGCTGTGTTTGTGTGAAAAGAACACAGTTTTCATCTTCTGAAGTCTTTATTGAGCCAATTCAATGCAGAAAATCAGTTTACTTTGGAACTTTTACAGATGCCGAATTGAAATGAATGGCTAATATTTGTGAGACAGCGACTTTAAAATCACAAAGAGGCATTTTAGGATGATCTGAAAACATAAGATAATGCGCACAGTGGAAATAGCTTGTTAAAACAAAAATGCTCAATATATATTTTTTTTTTATGGAGCTTAAAGAGCCACTATTATGTGTTTTTGAAAATGACCTTCATTGGGAAACATCCAGCTGAGGTTTAAATCTAAAAGTGCACCGTGTTTAAAACTATTGATTCTTTAACAAAATAGCTGACTCAGAGTCGAATAAATGAATCGAGTTGGGTTCAGATCTTTTGCTTGAACGCATTGACGTCAATACGGTACATCACCAAATATGTAGTTCCAGTTCCGTTAAAATGTTAACGCTCTTTCCCTTGGGACTGATCATGACACGAAGATGATGATCACTGACAGATGGAGATTCGGCTGAGGGGAATAAAGGGTTAAAGGTAATTTTCACATCAATATCATAGTATAGCCAACCATGTGCTGTGTGTGTTCCTGTCATTTTTCTGATTTTGAGACAGTAACCTACGCTGCAGTGCGGAATTCGCCGGCCGTTTGCTATTGAAGGAGCAGCAGAGACTATTATGTATGGGACTTTCACAGGGACTTTGTCAGTAACTTTTACAGTTCAAATGTACCAGTTTTCTTTCTCCTCCGGATCATAACATGTGTCGTTTGCAAAATATGTGTTTAATTAAGTGTTATAAATTGTAATCGTCCCACGCGACTTGTAATCACGTATCTATTATAGATCAGTGCTTGTACTGTATCTCTCAGGTTAAATCTGTATGGGGTTGTTCACATATCGCGTCCAAAACCATGGTAAAAGCGTGACACGTGCTTCTTCCTTTACCGATTTAAATGCATTTCTGAACTAGTGATATGCTACTGCAGGGCTATTCAATTGGCGGCCCGCGGGCCGAACCCGGCCCCCCAAGGCAATTTGTTCTGGCCCTCCAAATAGTGTGACCAAGACATCAAAAATAAATTTAGTTCAGTCAAAAAACGGCCGCTATAGTTATGAAGTGACGTGCGTCTGTTCAATAGCCTACAGCACAAGCTGCGCAGAGCGTGAGTCACCTGACATTAAGCGAGTGGCGAGAGCAGCCGAATACATTTGAATATGTTTGTAGAAAAGGTCTTTTGTACAATGCACTGATATCGTTATTAGAGATGCAATGATTAACCGATTTCACTATTAACTGCGCTTTAATTCGTCATGGTTCTCTAAGCCGCATTTCTGCATTTCTTTTCTGCCACATGAAACGAAACTGCTGAACAAAGTTAAGCCAAGTTGCCAACTGTGCGCTAGTTTAAAGTTCCGAGCTTGTCCACCGAAGCTAATACGCACGCACACTGTTATAACTATAGCCGCGAGCCGTTCCCATATCACGTCTTTCCCGCAAGTTTGTTATGTCGTAAGAATATATGCCAATATGCGGGCGCAAGCGGAGCAACGCGCTCGCGGCTGTCTGGGCGCACACAGTAGAAAACATCTCATGCTTTAGCGGTGAGAGTCGTGCTTAGCTTTCAGTGCAATGTAAACAAAAGACATGTTAGACGAACTATTATTAAAATGATTACGTATGTATGAACGCAGATGATAACAACAGTTCATCTAAATATTTGCGCCGACCTTCATAACAATTATTATTATATTATTTTCTCCCTTTCCTCTCTATAAACACACACATAATTGTGTAGCCCTATAAGCACAGAAAAACCTACAGCATAAAAACTATTACTAATGAAAATGCCTTTTAAAGGTTTTTTTATATTAGTTAGGGATGTCCAGATTTAAATCTAGCTAATATAAAGTTTAAATTTACATTAGACGTGATAACTGTGAAACCCTGATTATTCTTCACACTATATAATCGTACAACCAAAATCTATAATTGTTGCATCCATAATTGTTATGCAGTTCAAAACAGAACATATGAACGTATCTGAATGTAGAAGAAGCCTACTTCAGCAATACACTGATTTTGTTGTGCTGTGAAATACAACATTTAAATGTTTGTTAAAAAAAACCTATTGTACAATGCAGTGATATTATATAGTTTCAAAATACAATATATTAACATTTTAATGTAGACAAATACAACGTGGGTGTCTTAAGGAGCAAAAATACAACATATGGGCTCTTATATGCAGTTGTGTCATCACTTATATTGCAAGTCATGTCTCTCCGGCCCTTTGTTTGGGATGCTTTTCATGAACTGGCCCCCGTGACAAACTAATTGAATAGCCCTGCTCTACTGTTTGTTGCTATGGCCACCATCAACTGTTCCTCACACGCGTTGCGCGGTCAGTTTTCAAAATAGTTCAACTTTTGCCACTGTGGATTAATACTGAAGGTGTGTCATTATTACTTGGGGTTAGGTTTAAGAATAGAGTCATATGCTGGTGTTTAATTGCATTGCTTTATTGCATTCCTGCATTGGGCTCTCACATACTTTCTGCTACTTCATACTGTAGCCATGGTGGGCATTTCTTTCTGTCTCGTGCTGAACGCAGTCGACCAATCACAACAGTCTGGGTCATCGGTCCAATCAGCGCAGATTAGCTTCGTGTTAAGAAGGGGTTTGTGAACAAACGAATCGCTGAACGATTCATATGGGAATAGCTGGGATAATTAGGTAAAAATACATGCATATTATAAGACAAGGAAAGTTTTTTATGACCTTGCACGCATATCAGCATGTTGTTGGAGACCCCCAAAACCAAAATATGACCTTTTTTAATGCAAAATAGG
Organism: Danio kyathit; assembly: GCA_903798195.1. NCBI lineage: Eukaryota > Metazoa > Chordata > Actinopteri > Cypriniformes > Danionidae > Danio > Danio kyathit. Next base: position 51,516,687 of record LR812536.1, read on the forward strand.
GGCAAAATATATACAATTGTAATTTAATAAACTGAATATTATATGACTTTAAAATTGTTTTAAATTAGATTTCCTTATTAGAAATGGAACTTCTTAACTTGAATATCATAATTTTAAAATTTTAAACTTAAATAGGTTTACTTAAAGAGCCCCTATTTTGGATTATAAAAGGTCCTATTTTGGTTTTGGGGGTCTCCAACAACAGGTTGATATGCATGCAAGATCAAAAAACACTTTCATTGTCTTATAATATGCATTTATTTTTACTTAATTATCCCGGCTCCCATATGATTTGTTCAGTGATTCATTTGTTCCCAAACCCTACCCTATCGTGAAGCTAATCTGCAGTGATTGGTCCGATAACCCAGTCTGTCGTGATTGGTTGACTGGGTTCGGTGCAAGACAGAGAGAAATGCCCACCACGACTATGAAGCAATGCAGTTTAACACCAGCATATTACTCTACTCTTAAACTTAACCCCAAGTAATAACAATGACACACATTCAGTATTAATCCACAGAGTGGCAAAAGTTGAACTAGTATTAACAGTTGATGGTGGCCATAGCAAAGACAAACGGCAGAGGTTTGCGAGTTCAGAAACGCATTTAAATTGGTAAAGGAAGAAGCACGCATCGTGTTTTCAACAAGGTTTTTATTATGCGCAATATGTGAATAGCCCATAGAGATTTAACCTGAAAGATATTTAATCTGAAAGACACATATTTTGCAAACTACACAGAACGAGGCAACACTTTTATTTACACTTCGATGTTATGATCCGGAGGAAGAAAATACTGGTCCATATGAACTGCAACAGTTACTGACAAAGTCTCTGTCAAAGTGTGACAAAGTCCCATGCATAATAGTCTCTGCTGCTCCTTCCTTTAATAGCAAACGGTCGGCGATTCCCACGTTGCAGCGTAGGTTATTGTATCAAAAATCTGAAAAATGACAGGAACAAACACAGCACTAGGTTGGCTATACTGTGGTATTGTTGTGTAAATGAATCTTAACCCCTTGTTCCCCACAGCCGAATCTGCATCTGCCATTGATTGTCATCTTCGTGTCATGATCAGTCCCGTGATCCCCCACGCTCCGTTAGTGTCATTGACGTTTAACCGGATCTGGCACTGCATATTTGGTGATGTACCGTATTGGTGTCGACGCGTTCAAGCAAAAGATCCGAACCCAACACGATTCATTTATTCGACTTTGAGTCGACTATTTTGCTAAAGAATCAATAGTTTTAAACAGTGCACTGTCAGATTTAAACCTGGATGTTTTCGTTCACTTAGAGCTGTGTTACACACTGCATGAAAGATCATTTTCAAAAACCCATAATAGGAGCTATTTAACCATGTAATTTAATTATGAATTTGGTTCACTGAAGTATGTATATTTATTACAGAAACTAATGAAAAGGGCTGACCCTCAATAGTGAATTTGCAGAAGAATGGTGTCCTTCTGAGCCACACACATACACCAGAAAAATGACACAGCTCTGTGACTGGCCAAAATGCTTGGTTTGATTTTTCAGTGATCATCTACTCTTCCCTGTTGATCACCCCTGACCTACTTTTGGTCTCAATTTCACAATCTGAATTTTAGAGTGTTGAATTTGATGTTCTGAATTTCTTCATTTTGAAAACTTGAAACTGTATTTTTACAAACTGGATATTTGAAGTAAATCTGAATAAAAAAAATGCAGTTGTTATATTTCAGATGTTCAATATTCAAGTTAAAAAATTCAAATTCAAAGCAAGGCATTTAATATTCAGTTTTATTTAAATACAGTTGTTAATAATTCAAATGAACACGTTTAAAATTAAGATTGTTTTGGCATATATTAAGCTCCATGTTCTTCTCGTTTTAAAAAAAATGTGTCAAATATATAACACAATTTGTGTTATAAAAAGCAAAATCTGTGACAATTGTGGCATTTGCTTGCAGTAAATTCTACTATTGCGTAATCACAAAATGGAGGGAAGCTTCTAATTGCATGTGAAAAGAACCTCAGGTCATGTTTCCTCTGGTTTCTCATTGGTAATTGATTGTGTTCACCTATGTCTGGTTTGGTTTCTCAATTAATCTTTCATTAAGCCTATCAGTGTTTTCAAAATCACACAAGGGTGTTTCACGCTTGAAATTGCTAATCCTTGGTCATCCTAAACCCTAGATAAACGGAATCATGGGTTATCGTTAATCACGCTTCACACTTACCATACTATACCTGGGGTTAATGAATAATCCTACACCGTAAATTAGCAGTTTTCTATATTTTGTGATTTATGTTTTTATTTTTCCCCATTTTTGTATGCTTTTGAATTGCTTTATGGGACCTTCATCTTTCTTCCATCAACTTCTAACCTTGAAAAGTTAAAAAAGTTACTTTTTAATAGTTTAAAGTGAAACAATGTCTGTTGGTGTTGTACATTACGCTACAAAAACCTGCCAGTACATTTGCTGTTATTTTACAGACTTATTTCTCTCTATATTGTTTATTATACATTATATTATATCAAACTATTTACATTAAAGTCACTTTGTTAAACTGTAGAGTTGATTTTTCAACATCAAAAGTCTACAGAGCAGAGATCAACATCCCATAGTCACAAGCATAAATAAACGGAAAACATAACACTGTTAATAAACAGATATTTTTTTTTACAGTTTAGATATTCATTGACTACATTTCGCTGTACATTCCTAAACCTGTGTTAATGCTCTTGTTCACATACTGTATGGTGAAGAGAGCATAGGACATAGAGTAGTTTCTCCCCATTAAAAAAAAACAAACAGCCAATAGTGTTTTGTTTTATTATAGCTCAGCCAGTGAGAGTGGTTAAGCTCAGGCACATCAAATGAAAAGCAAATGAGAAGGGGGTGGGGCATTTCATATATTAGTAAGCATTTGATTAATCAAGATTTGATGAGAAACTGAAGTATGAGGTGACGTGAAAAATAAACACAAAAAACGTTGAATCCATTTAGACGGAAGTGACAAACTCCAAGCTTTGGGTGTTTATATCCAACCCAATCCCACGGAATTCCGTAGCTTTTTGATTTAGTGGCTAATTCGTGTGAATTCGTCCAATCTAATTCGTACAATTTAGTACGATTTGCTCATCACCCAATGACGGTTGGGTTTAAGGGCGGGGTTGGGTGCCACGCCTCCTTTTTAAAATCGTACATTTTCATACGACTTAACTCGTACGAATTAGCCACTAAACTGACAAAACGTAAAATACTTACGTTTCCTCATGAGATCAGGCTGTTATATGAGGTTTATATCTTAAAAACGCAAATTTTGTCACTGTTTGGGAGCACTCTAGCTTATAGACACCCTTAAAACATACTGATTATTACATCTAAAAAACTATTTTAATTTCATGAAAGCTTTAACACCACAAATGCAGTGCTAATGCAGGGTTTCATAACCCTGGTTGAAAAAAAGCAATGCTGATACCACTTTCAAATGACAGGTGTGAACATGTGTAACCCAGGGTTAAAAGTGTTGTTTAGATTGATGATAACCTGACCTTAAGTGCATTGTGAAACGCCTTTTATTGAAGTTCCATGTGAAAAATAGCACCTAAGCTGAATAGTACATCCAAATTCATATTTATTAATTATATTTCCGCCTTACTCCCTTTATTAATTAGGGGTCGCCACAGCAGAATGAAGTGTCAACTTATCCAGCATATGTTTTACACAGCGAATGCCCTTCCAGCAACAACCCAACACTAGGAAATCCCTCTTGCATTTACACACATACAGCCAATTTAGCTTATTCAGTTCACCTATACATCATGTCTTTGAACTGTGTGGGAAACCCAGGCGAACACGTTGAGAACATGCAAACTCCACACAGAAATGTCAACTGACCAAGCCGAGGCTCGAACCAGCGACCTTCTTGCTGTGGGGCGACCCACTGTGCCACCCTATGCAAATGAATATTATTTGAAAATAAGTAGACAAGAATAACTCAAATGATCTACTACTTCCACTAAGATGATGGCTACATTCAGTGTAGACGTTTCATGAGAATGAGAATGAATGAGAATAAAAATACTAATCAAACTAATCTACCATTTTTGTCCAAAGTCCTTAAACGTGTGTTGGTGGTCCAATTACAAAATCACCTTCAAGCGAATACTCGTTTTGAGAAATTTCAGTCTGGCTTTAGATCGGGACATGAAAAAGCACTAAAACAGCTTTAGTTAGGGTCGTAAATGACCTTATTCTAATAGCTGACTCTGCGGCTTGTGGCATTCTTGACCCTGCTAGACTTGACTGAGGTTTCAGTATATTCAAAATTTTGCCGCACGTGTTCTGACTCATACACCCTATTGCCATCACACCACACCTGTTCTCTAGCAACTTCATTGGCTACCGGGTAGGTCACAAATTCATTTTAAGACTCTGATTTTAACTTATTAAGCAGTCCATAGGGGCGACGCGGTGGTGCAGTAGGTAGTGCTGTCGCCTCACAGCAAGAAGGTCGCTGGTTCGAGCCTCGGTTTGCGTTTCTGTGTGGAATTTGCATGTTCTCCCCGCGTTCGTGTGGGTTTCCTCCTGGTGCTCCGGTTTCCCCCACAGTCCAAAGACATGTAGTACAGATGAATTGGGTAGGCTAATTTGTCCGTAGTGTTTGAGTGTGAATGAGTGTGTATGGATGTTTCCCAGAGCAGGTGAAAGGGCATCCGCTGCGTAAAACATGTGCTGGATAAGTTGGTGGTTCATTCCGCTGTGGCGACCCCAGATTAATAAAGGGACTATGGCAAAAAGAAAATGCATGAATGAAGCAGTCCATAGGCTAGCTCCTGATTACTTATGTGATCTTGTGACACCTTACCCTGTTCCAGCCATGCTGCAGACTTAAAACCAACGGTGGTAGGGCTTTTTCATACCGTGCACCGAAATTATGGATTGCATTACCATTAGGACCGCTTCTCTGGACTGTTTTAAGAAGCTTCTTAAGCCCCTCTTAAGCAGTGTTTTTAATGTATGATCTATTGTCATCTTACTTATTGTTATATTTTCTTATTTATTGTTTCATTGTTTTTGCCTTGTAGGGCTTTGAGTTTGAGAAAAGCACATTACAAATAAAATGTATCATTATTATTATTGGGCAGCATGGTGGCGCAGTGGGTAGCACAATCGCCTCACAGCAAGAAGGTCACTAGTTCGAGCCCCAGATGGGTCAGTTGGCATTTCTGTGTGGAGTTTGAATGTTCTCCTTGTGTTGGTGTGGATTTCCTCTGGGTGCTCCAGTTTCCCCCACAAGTTCAAAAACATGTGGTATAGGTGAATTGGGTAGGCTAAATTATCAGTGGTGGATGTGTGTGAATGAGTGTGTATGGATGTTTCCCAGTGATGGGTTGCAGCTGGAAGGGCATCCGCTGCATAAAACATATGCTGGATAAGTTGGGGGTTCCTTCCGCTGTGGCGACCCCAGATTAATAAAGGGACTAAGCTGAAAAAAAAAGACTTATTATTATTATTATTATTTAAAAAACACGATTACTCTGTGATTATTCTTTTTTAAACCGTTATGAACTGAGCTCCTTGTTTCTGTCAGCTGATGTCGTCTTCACTGAAGGCATTGGGGTAAATGTACTCTGTATGACGGAGAATAACTGATTAACTCTAGCCTGATTTAATCTCTCACAGTTGGTGTAGAGAAGCCCATCTAAACTAAAGTCATCTAATCTAATCTACTCACCCACTGCACACACAAACGCAGAAATCAGAAGGGATTGTGAGGTTGGGTTGAGGTTTAGTGTGGTTTCGGTGCTCCAGTTAGACAATGGATTAGATTTTTGGGTTGATGAAAAACCTACTGTTAACCATGTTTTAGCATAATGCTGTTTGATGGCACATCACACAAGCATCCACTCTTAGTTTTATTCCACACTTGGTTAATCTGTTTGTTCTGAAATGGCGTTTCATGACATTCACCTCCCTGTGCAGGTTTATTTTCACCCTACATGACTGTATTTTCAGACTTGAGGAAGAAGGAAATATTTTAAAACAAAGCAAATTCTGTAATGTTTTTTAACACAGTATCTTGCAGAAATGTGATTATGACACCCTATTAGTCTATGTGTGAAAGTTTCAATGTCTGAATGAGTTTTATTTAGGTGGCACGGTGACTCAGTGGTTAGCACTGTGACCTCACAGCAAGAAGGTCGCTGGTTCAAGTCACACCTGGACCAGTTGCCATTTCTGTGTAGAGTTTGCATGTTCTCGCCTTGTTTGCATGGGTTTCCTCTTGGTGCTCTGGTTTCCCCCCTACAGTCCAAAGACATGCAGTATAGATGAATTCAATAAACTAAATTGGCCATAGCTAGTATATGAGTGTGTGTGTGTGTGTTTGCTCTGCCTGCTGAGTTGTTTTCTAATTTAGACGATTTATTTCCTGCCCTCTCGCCACAGCAGAATGAACCGCCAACTTATCCAGCATATGTTTTACACAGCGGATGCCCTTGCAGCTGCATCCCAGTACTGGGAAACATCCACATTCATCCAATTCATAAATTTATAACATAATGAATAAATAAAAGAAATGCCAACTGACCCAGCCGAGGCTTGAACCAGCGACCTTCTTGCTATGAGGCGACAGCATATACTGTAAAAGATATGGACGTAGTATCTGTGACCTCACCCATAAGTTTCTAAAGAACGCAAAAAAAGCTACAAGTAGGCATGGCCAACCGTTGCTATTTTGTTCGCGCGTCATTGCACCGACCGGGGGATACCAAACAAGGGCAAAGAGGCGGAGTTACAGACGCCTGCTAGCATTTTGCTTACATGGGATTTTCTTTGGGAGAAATGCTTAATACTTTATTACCTGTGACTCGTTTGTGTTCTGACCACATGTGCTTGGTTGTATACTATATCAATAAAGTGTTTAGACTTTTAAAAACACTGCTGTAATACATTGAGCCACCAAACATTGTTCTTATGACGTTTTTCTAAAGGAGGAAAATGCTAATTACTTTCAAATACTTCAAATATAGTCTGATATAGCTAATCAATCTGTCAGATTCTGGAGTGCATTCAAGTTCTAAAGAAAAATATAAATGATAAATGATCTTAAATAAAACAAATACATTTATAGAGATGGTATATAAGTATATAATTTCACTCACCTGGGAAATGGAGGCACAATTAAGTGCACACAGCATGCTATATCATCTGATAATTGTCTAAAATAAGCAACTGACTGTGTAAAGCCACATAAAACAAAACAAAAATACGATGTATATGCTGAGTTCAGCGACTAATCAGCCAGAATCAGCTGAGGTGAAGTGACGGCGACCAGCAAAACCTAGCTGTCACTGAAGTGGCCACGCCCTTAATTATGCAGACCTAATATAAACGAAACAGATGAGATATAAAAAAAATTCACCCCCCTCACAGTTGTCATGAAGGGTAATATTAGCTATATAAACCAAAATCATTCTTTGTACACAAATCCAATTCATAAAATTCAAAATGCAAGACATAAATACACAAATTCAATTCGTAAATCAAAGAGACAATTCATAAATACACAAATACAATTCGTAAATTTAAGAGACAATTCATAAATACACAAATCCAGTTCGTAAATTTATAACACAAATCATAAATACACAAATACGATTTATTTTGGCAAATATTTATGCATTTTACTTGTGAATTAACAAATTGTGTTTTATATTTATGAAGTGTGTTTTGAATTTACAAATTGGATTTCGTAAATGTGAATAGTGCTGTGCATGTATGAATTTTATTTTTTAAATATTATTTTTGAGACTGGTCTGACTCCATAGAAATGAGGATAACCCTGCTCTCATAACTCATCAAATCCCAGGTCACATCAGCCAAATAAAAAAAGAGCAATAATATGAAGACTGACTCTCTCTCTCTCTCTCTCTCTCTCTCTCTCTCTCTCTCTCTCTCTCTCTCTCTCTCTCTCTCTCTCATTTTAGAAGTGCTTGAGGGAAAACAGATGGGCTGCCAGAGAATTCTGCACTCGTATGACCAATAAATACTTTAATGATTTAATATGTACTCAAAGCAAGGCTAGTTCTTACCCCTCAATGCTCCCTACAAGGGTGATAAACGCTGCTAGAGAGTCTACAGTAAACTAGTTTTGACCACGAACTGCATTAAACTCAGAGTTTTTGTGGCTGCTGTTTGTTTCCCATCACACAGTCTGAATTATTTACAGGTTATAATCAAACCTGCTGGTGCTACTGGATTAGAACCATATGTCTCTTCACAGACATGCAGTCAAACAGAGCAAGGGCTCATTATCTCTGCTAAAAAAGGAAGGAAGTAACATTATGTAGGCAAAATAAATTGACTTTCAATGTAAAGGATGTTACAATCAGACAGAAAAATTTATACTGGCTTAAAACGATTATTCAGTTTGCTGTATTCCCAGAATGCAATACTATAACAAATCCAATATTGTGGAGTCGAGAAGAATATTGATTTTATGTGAGCTGTTTTCATATTCTGAGGATTAAACAAACCAACAACGTAAATATAGCACGAATAAAAGAAATTAAAGCTGTGGTAATGGGTATTTCCTTGTATAGTTGTCAAAGTATGTGTAACAAGGAAGTCGTGGTACAATGGAGGTGATCTGTAATCAGAATAGTCAGGCAGGCAAAGGTCAAAACAGGGACAGACAGGAGCATACAGATGATCCAAAAGTGTGGTCAGAATACAAGCAAATGGTCAGGACAAACAACGCAAACAGTAAAACAAAGCAAAGGCCAAAAACATGACAAGACAATAAATCTGCACCAACTAGATCCTTGGTGATCGTGACAGAGCCCACCCACTCCCCTCTAAGAGTGGATTCCAGACACTCCAAATACAGTCCAGGAGGGAGGTGGACGGGGGGCGGAACAGGGGGAGGGACGGAAGGCCAGGTCCATGTAGCGGAGATGAGCCTGGAGAGTGGAAATGCAGAGGACCTGTGGTGGGGAGATGCGGAGGGTCTGGAGCTGTGGCAGATTTGGGGGCTCTGGTTCAGGAGGCACTGGAAGGTAAGAAAACTTAAATGAGGCAGAAGGTTCTGATAAGTCAACCCCAGTGGGTCAGGAGGCTTAGGAGGCACTGACGGTTCAGACAACCACAGTTTGGCAGAATGCTCTAGTTCAGGAGGCACTGGCGGTTCAGACAAACCCAGTGGGTCAGGAAGCTCTGGTTTAGGAAATACTGGCGGTTCAGACATGAGTCTTCTCTAACTGATGTTAGAGGAGGTGAGGGAGATGAGGATCCACGTGCAGCTTTATTAATCAGAATAATCAGGCAGACAAAGTTCAAAACAGGGACAGAAAGGAGCATGCAGTTAGTCCAAAAGCATGGTCAGAATACAGGCAAATGGTCGGGACAGGCGGCAAAACAACGTAAACAGTACAACAAAGCAAAGGTTAAAAACACGACAAGACAAGGAAACCGCTTCATTATGCTCACTTACAGTATAACAAGACTCAGCAATGATGTGTGTGTGTGTGCTGTTTTTATGACCCATCTGATCAGTCCATCATGAGCTTCCAGCTGTGTGTGTGTAATAAGGGGGTATCAGGAACTAGTGTGTGTGAGGTGCATGATGGGAGTTGTAGTTTACTAAATTGGCAGATGTGTAGTTCTCCATTGATCTGCACAGGCTAGATTGCTGGAGATCATGACTGAGCCTGCCCTCTAAGAGCAGATTCCAGATGCTCCAAATACAGTCCAGGAGGGAAGTAGAGAGGAGGCGGAAAAGGGGTAGGAACAGAGAGCCAGATCCATGCAGCAGAGGTGGGCCTGGAGCGTGGAGATGCGGAGGGCCTGGAATGTAGAGATGTGGAGGACCTGGAGCGTGGAGCTGCGGCAGATTTTAGTAGGCACTGGCAGTTCAGACAACCCCAGTGAGTCAGAAGGTTTTGGGTTAGGAGTGACTGGCGGACAAGACAACCCCAGTTGGTCTGGAGGCTCAAGTACAGAATACACTGGTGGTTCAGACAACACCAGTGGGTCGAAGGCTCAGGGTCAGGAGGCACTGATGATTCAGAAAACCCCAGTGGGTAGGGAGGCTCTGATAAGTCACATGGCTCTGGCGGCTCTAGGAAGTCATACGGCTCTGGCGGCTCTGGAAAGTCATATGGCTCTGGCAGCTCTGGGAATTCACATGTCTCTGGAAGCTCTGGGATGTCACAGGGTCTGGTAGCCATTCGTGGGGGCTTGGGAGGATCTTGCACCCGCCATTCATGGACTTCAAGAGGATTTAACACCTGCCATTTGGAAAATTCAGAGCGCTCTGGCAGTGACGGAGGATCTGGCAGTAGCGAAGGGTCTGGCAGCTCTGGTAGTGACGAAAAGTCTGAGCAGATTTCTTTTCTTTGCCCCCCAACACTAACCACCCCCTCCAAAAAAACACATTTAGGGGTTTCTTCTTCCACAGCCCCACCCGAGAATGCAGAGTCCGACAGTTTCAGTGTTAAATCTATATACTGCTCCAAAGTTAAGTGGGGTTTGTGCAACAGCATGTTGGAATATAGTGGTTCAGACAGCCCAACCTGGAAAAAATATATTTAAACATAAATCATTCATAGCAGTTAAGTTCGCTACCGGCACTGTCTTCCTGGCAGAAACGCATAATCCGTATTCCTTCTGGAACCATTTGTGTGATGAGTCTTCTGTAACTGAGGGGTGCTGGGCAATGGAGGTGAGGATCCACGAGCAGCTTTATTAATCTGAATGGTCAGGCAGGCAAAGGTCAAAACAAGGACATACATGAGCATGCAGATAATCCAAACGCATGGTCAGAATACAGGCAAATGGTCAAGACAGGCAGCAAAACAACGTAACCGGTAAAACAAAGCTAAGGTCAAAAACATGACAAGACAAGACAAGACAAAACAAGGAAACCGCTCTGTTCTGAGTCCATCTGATTAGTCCATCATGAGCTTCCAGCTGTGTGTGAGTAATCAGCGGAATCAGGAACTGGTGTGTGTGAGGTGCATGATGGGAGTTGTAGTTCATTAAATTGACAGATGTATAGTTCTCCAGCAATCAGCACAGGCTAGATCGCTGGTGGTTGTGATCCTTACTATGAGTAAACTGTCTGTACTATTGGATTCGGCAGCAATGATAATAGAATTGTAAATAGTAAATAGTAATTATTGCAAATAGCAAACTAAATATTGTCTTTACAACAACAACAACAACAACAACAAAACAAGCCAAAGAATAAGAAGAAAAATTCAAATGACTCATTTTAAGTTGTAGTCCTTCAACAAATTGAATTCTGGAAATTATTTAGCTGAAATGTAAAATATATTATTCAATCCTATTATTTAAGCATGTACTTCACACACAAATCTTGCACACTATTCAGATGATGTTATATAGTAGGCATACAAGCAGCACTTTTATTCACAGCAGTAGTAATGGATTAATAAGAGTTATGGTATAGATAGCTCACTTGCTCCCGATGTTTCTCCACTTGAGTTAAACGATTGTCATTTGACAAGGAATCTCAGCTTATATAATCTCAGTTTATATGATTATAACACTGAAGTATGATTATTTTTCACATATGTACCTCAGAGTACATCACGCTGTGCAAGTACTGTAGCAGAGACATGATCTGACAATGTGAGAGTACAGCTGATTAATAATTCAGATTCTTCCAAATAAGGTAAAAGCTGAGCTTTTATTCTAGGGCCAGTTTCTAGAGATATAAATGAGCTTGTAAAACAGTTTCTAGATAGATTTTTCACACCCCTAAGCTAAATACCTACTACAGTATAGAGATATCAGAGAACAATATATCAATGCATTCCTTAACATGGCACATTAAACATTAACAATAAGTATGTGACTACAACAGGAAACTGAACTTATTTTGATAAACAATGTAATTGTATATTGTTTACGGATAAAGTAGCTTTGTGTGATATTTAGAGAAAAACAATTACATGACCCTCACATATGCAATCACATGTAAACATCTGGAAACATCTAATCACATGTGTTGCAAAAGCATTTCCATGTGCGTTTCACGTGATGTGTTCCACATATTTCACATGTTAAGCTCATGTTTTGCAAGGAGACCAAGTAATCAGTGTAGCTTGCAGCTCCATCTGTTGGTGAAAACTAGCACTACATGACTGCCCTGACAACTAACATACTGGTATTTTCTTTTTTTCTAGATATTTTGAACATGATGTAAAATAGCTTCAGTTAGAGTTGTGATAATATAAACATAATCTGCTAACCCTAATCTAATTGAAACTTTACATTTTTGTGTATATTTTTGCTCACTATAATACATTGTCATTAGCTTAGCAGCATGCTATCAGACTGCTGTGTCTGAGATCTCCTATTGTGCTGCAAATGCTACATTATTTATCATGTGATACATCTGCTGGGAATATTAAAGGAATAGTCCAATTAAAAAAATGAAAATGGACTCATCATTTACTCACCCTCAATTTGGTTCTAAACCTTTATGACTTCTCTTTCCATGTTGAAGCAAAAAGAAGATGATGGGGTACCTCAACCTTTCAAAGTTTACTCCATTTGATAGGATGAGTGAACAGAGGTACTTGGCCCGTTCCATGCACACTAGAAAGATTCATCTTCAACCTGCGGTGAGTAGAACCAGCTGAGGAGAAGACAGGTGAGAAAATCAGAGAATGAAGAATTCTGAATGATATCTGAATTGCAGGGCATCCAAATAGCTACTGTAGATGGATTACAGATATTGTACCTAGATAATTACTTACGGCGGCGATGCAGTGGCGCAGTAGGTAGTGCTGTTGCCTCACAGTAAGAAGGTTGCTGGTTTGAGCCTCGGCTGGGTCAGTTGGCATTTCTGTGTGGAGTTTGCATGTTCTCCCTGCGTTCGCGTGGGTTTCCTCCAGGTGCTCCGTTTTCCCCCACAGTCCAAAGACATGTAGTACAGGTGAATTGGGTATGCAAAATTGTCCGTAGTGAATGAGTGTGTATGGATGTTTCCCAGAGATGGGTTGCAGCTGGAAAGGCATCCGCTGTGTAAAACATGTGCTGGATAAGTTGGTGGTTCATTCTGCTTATTAAAGGGACTAAGCCGAAAAGAAAATGAATTACTTACGGCTCTGGGATTGAATTATGGGCAGATTTGGGTTTGAAAATATTGTTTGTTTGGGTATCTTTTAGTTGCAATAATCCAGCTTCCTCACAAGCTATGTACATATTAATCTCCACTTTTTAGCAGCCTTTACCTCATTTTCCAGAAATGTCTCCCACTTAATAAAATGAACTCACTGTAAAAAGTGAATAGTTAACTTTACTTAAAAAAAACTAAGTAAACCCAATCATTTAGTAAACGAGTTGCCTTAAAGTTAGGTAAATTACCTATGTGCATAATAAAACAAATGAAGTTCATTTTTTAAAGTAAAGTAAATTTGTCACTTTTAGGATAAATAAGATAATCTTAGTTTAATGTTGATTTTGTTTGTATGATTATAAACGAAGAAAAACAATATTAAATTGCAGTGGTGTATTCTTAGAATAATGTATTAGAATGATAGCTCTATGATATTGGTAGATGAAGTATTTTGTATGCAGTTTTAATAAAACAGTTGTCAGGATTATCAGTGGTAGTGACCACAAGACCCACCAGAGGGCTCTACTCCAATAACCACCCGGACTACAGTTCCCAGAATCTTTTGCACCTCACACCTGATACTCATGAACTAGACTCTGATTACACAACACCTGCAGCCAATAAAACCACATCAGTCTCTCTAGCTGCATCCGAAATCGCATACTTCAAACTATATAGTACGCTAAAAACAGTATGCAAGCGAATAGAATTCGAAAAACAGTATGTGAGAAGTTCCCGGATGTTCTACTACCTCCGGCGAGATTCTGAAGTGCGCATCGGATGGACGCTATGCTATCCCATGATGCACCGGAATTCATGAATGGAAGTGAAGCTATACAACTGATGAGGGTAGATCATGTGATGATGACAAAATGGCAGATGTAGTCCGTCCGAGTTCCATTCATACTACTCACATTCATACTATATAGACCATACTTTTCTAACGGTTGTGGAGTAAAATCTAAATCAAATGTAGTACTTACTGAGTAGTAGGTGATTTCAGATGCAGCCAAACTCATTCCACAAAGGGAAACAGGAAGACAAAATGTGCAGATACAAAGCGTTCAGTACCATTAGCACAGTAATTTTCACTTTACCACGTAGAAATTTGATAATCTAACAATCTATATCGTTTGCAAATATTTGAGAAATCTAGCAAAATTACTACCGGCTACGAGTTCCATTCATACTACTGACCTTCATACTATATAGAACATACTTTTCTAACAGCCAAGTCGTACATTTAAATTCAATTGCAGTACCTACTGAGTGGTAGCCAATTTCGGATGCAGCCTCTGTCATTTCAAAGTCTTGTTACTGCCATGTGCATTACTGAATGTTATCTTTTGTTTTTTTTTTTCGTCTTATTTGTTTTTGATTTTTGACTGTTTGTATGTTAATGATTGTTTGTTGCCTGCCATGATTTGTCACCTGCTTGTTGGATCACTCTTTTAGATTAGCCACGATATTTGTGTTTGCACCTGTTTGACCCCTGCCTGCGTGCGTTTGGAGCCTCACTCCCTTGACAGTGTATATTTTTGAGTATTTAAATATTTGCATGACTACATTGTATAAAATATTAGTTTATTTATTTATAATATATATTTCCTTTATATATTTTTTACTTTTACAGTATATATATATATATATATATATATATATATATATATATATATATATATATATATATATATATATATATATATATATATACTTTAAATACACACACACACAGTATTGGGGAGTAACTAGTTGTAACATGTAACGGCATTATGTAATTTAGTTACAAAATAAAAGTAACAGTAATTTGTTACAGTTACTAAGAAAAAATGTAACTAAATAAGTTACTTATGAAAATGTTTTCAAGAGTTCACACTTAGCTGATGATTAATTATAAAGCTTGTTTGGCATGCTGTCCCGGGAGAGAGCCCTGAGCTCATGAGATCCTCGAGCCCGGGGCTCCCTCCCGTTGCAAGGCGAGAGGGGAGTTCGAGCTCAGGTAGATCTCGAGAACTCCCCCATCGTAGGGATTGAAGAGCAGATAGTAGTTCTCTTTAACGAGATAGGTACAAGATAGGGAGCAAGTCTACAGTATTGATTAATTAATAACTTAGGTTGCATGTTTTTAATCGGTGGGAGGAAACCGGAGGACCCGGGAAAAACCCACGTGAGCACAGGGAGAACGTGCAAACTCCGCACAGAAAATGCCCGCTGGTTTGGTAAAGCCTAGAACCATTGACATTCTGGGCCACCGTGTCACCCATCTAGAAAAGAGGAGGAGTAGGGGTGAAAGGGGGGGTTCTTCAAAGCGAAGATAGCGGTGATATGAAACCCGGGGTATTTAGAGTAGCTTAGGGATCATCTGATTGGTGCATGGTGATTTGGATAATGTGGGTCCAGCCGCTAGCAATCATAAGCACGTGATCCTCTCGAAATTAGTTTATAAATAAACTTCACAAAGATTACAAATGGGGTTACATCAAAAATGTTGAATTATAAATCTGTTGCTTTGCCTGTTTTTGATATGCACGATGCCTTCTGCTAAGGCCATTTCTAAAAGCGGTGCTATTCTGATGCTTTTGACTGGTTTTCCGGTTTGATTGCGACGCACCATGACTACCAGTCACGTTAATCCTCTCTGCCGCTGAAAGCAATAGGCTACTACAACCAGTCTGAGAGCTGCTATCGTGGCAAGTGATAAAAACGCATTTGATTGCTGGAAATGTAAAAAAAATTTCACCCTGAAATCTGAGAAGAGCCACATATAACAGTTCAGTGCAAAACTTGTTTGCCAGCTGTTAAAATACATTTGACATCAAAGGCTTCAACGTCGAACCCGAGCATGCATCTGCAGGTATGTAACCTAGCCTTTCTTTATTTTATAAAAGCAAATGTTTTTGTCATTATCATAAGTGTACAGAAATAAAAACAGATCCTTTCATTTTGAATTATATATTATGACTCACAAAGTTATCGATTTGTGAAAATCAGGGCACCAACAGACTCCTTTGGCCAAAGCGATTTTATCACATTAACAGTGTTTGGCAGTAGCCTCGCTAATTTATAAATCAAAAAGCTTTTCAGTAGCGAAGCTATTTTATTAGTAAAATAGCGCAGTATCGTTCACACAAGCTACATTTACTGATCGCACGGAGCTGTGAGGATAATCTAACCGATGAAAGTAAACCCATATGATTGTGAGAATGGTGATTTCTTCTTCATGTTTTTCGGTGGTTGATAACAAACTTTTTGGTGCGTTACTGCCTCCTCTCATGCTGGTCGATGACGTCGCCAAACAAACATTGTGCTGACACAAGAAACTTGCTTGATTGAAAGATATAGATATAGTTTACTGTAGTAAAGACTAAGATATACTATGGTAATTACTATTAGTTCATGATAGTTACTAATGATACTACATTATGCAGTGTAATTTATTAATGAAGATAAATATATATACAATATAATGCTCATTCCTAAATATTTCCCTTTACTATAAATTACTATAGTATTTTAAATGTGTTACACCTGGTTTTATTGGATTTTTAGTTTTTGCTGTTAAATTCTACAATTTGTTTCTGTTTGGTACAGCATATTCATTCATTCATTTTCTTTTCGGCTCAGTCCCTTTATTAATCTGGGGTCACCACAGTGGAATGAACCGCCAACTTATCCAGCACAGCGGATGCTCTTCCAGCCACAACCCATCTCTGGGAAACATCCATACACACTCATACACTACGGACAATCCAGCCTACCCAATTCACCTGTACCACATGTCTTTGGGCTGTGGGGGAAACCGTCTTGCTGTGAGGCGACAGCACTACCTACTGCGCCACTGCGTCGCCTGGTACAGCATATTATTTACAGTACAATAAGTGAACTGGAACAATTATCCGTCATCAGTTTCTTTGAAAGTTTTATTGATCACTAAGATATGATTGACTTGATTTTAAGTTGCTTTGATTTAAAAATAAAAATAGCTTAGATGCATTTTTTATTGCAAATGCCCAAAAATCAACCTGCACAACTAATCAGTTACTTTACTTTTATAAAGTAATTGAAAAAGTACACTACTTATTACATTTTAAATAGAGTAATTTGTAATCTGTAATCTATAACATTTCCAAAGTAACCTCCCCAACACTGTATATATATATATATATATATATATATATATATATATATATATATATATATATATATATTCTAAATACTGAGAAATTGAGAAAATAAATAGGATATGTAAAACCCTACTGCTGCTCTTGTGAATTATTGCCCATAAAGAGCATTTCAAAACAGCCACTTGAAAGGCTCCATGTCGACATGCACAGATGGCAGAAGATTTCTAGTTTCTTAGCAATCTATATCCAGTCTTGCATGTCTCTGTCTGGATTTGGCCTGATGCCGTCATCTACTGAGATCTGCTATGACTGCTCCTCATTACAGGTTTGTGGATAAGAGTACTGACAGAGCGCAATACTATGTCAAAACCCTTTTATTAGCTAATGTGAGCTG